>JARHVA010004290.1:862500-1457500 GCA_037957365.1 Torreya grandis | reverse complement strand
GATTAAAATAGACCTACCTTCCCACAATGTGTTCCCCATTCCTCAAGACCTCTTACAAAGCCATCAGTCTACTACAAAGATTGGGTACTTATGTGAGAAAGTAGGTAACACTAAAAGATTTTTTTTATTATCCTTGTCCAATCTAATGGCCTACCACACCCTAATGGACCTAAAATTTATCATGAGTCCAAATATTGTGTTTGATCTTTGATTATAACAAGGAGATGTGCTTTAAACCACATCTTTTATTGTGATTTGAATTTTGGAATTTGTATGTTGCCTTTTGTTAAATGATTTGGATTTTAAATTATTATGGATTTAAAGATTACTCCTCCATACAGACTTAGAATAACCAACATGAGGGATAAAATTGATACACACAAATGAGATTTATAATTTGGATAAAAGAAGCAAAATATCCAAAGACATGATTGACTAGAACACTTAGGCTTACCTATGAAACAGTGTGTTATCTCAAGTTTCAAGTATGTGTTGCTTAGCTTGTAAAAGGAAATAAGGGGAATAAAGGGAGATCCAAAGCGGACTGGTAAAATAATAAATGATAATGAGATGATTTGTTTTTTAACTGATCACTTGGTAAAGAAGGATTTATTAAGGGGAGTAAGGTTTGTATAACCAAATCATAATAATAATTATCTATGTTATGGAGATAAGGTATAAAACAATCATGAGAAATTAAAAAGACATCCATAGAAAAAAAATGAATTCCTAAATATAAACATGTAAAAAAAATCCATAAGAGAAAATGAAATAAAGGAAACCATATACAACACATAATTCAAAAACATATAGATCCATGTAAGATAGATAAATGAAGAAAAATTAACATAGTCAAATGATATAAATTATATAGATATAAAATTGGATCACACATCCAATCCCAAGCCATAGTGAAGAATAAAGTGAAAGAACACCATGTTGTTTTCATAAATACTAGTAAATCTATCTACAAATATTATCCATAACATCTGATAGATCTCTATGAAGCTACATCCTAATGAAAATTATGGTCTCATAAATATTTAATGAAATTTGTGAAAAGACATATCATC
This sequence comes from Torreya grandis, assembly GCA_037957365.1. NCBI lineage: Eukaryota > Viridiplantae > Streptophyta > Pinopsida > Cupressales > Taxaceae > Torreya > Torreya grandis. Next base: position 1,456,427 of record JARHVA010004290.1, on the reverse strand, counting down.
GAATATCCTCTATAGAAAATGTAGGAATAGATAAAGGCTCATGACCATGAAGTCCATTATGCATATAATACTTAGGAGAAGGAATATGAGTGGAATCTATGGGATATGAAGGATCCACTGGTGGAGAAGGGACCATAGCTGAAATAGGATCCATGTGGGAAGAAGGATGATATTTACTAAATGGGTGACATATGGGAGGAAGAATAATGGGTGAAGGAATGGTTATAAGGTGATCCTAAATCTTCTACTATAAGATGTGACAACAATTGGTGTGATGGGTACTGCACTAGTGACACATATAATATACCTCTCCATATTTGGTAATATACATAGGTAATAACTTGGAAAAAGGTATTTCCTTATTTGTAAGCTAAATAATAATAGGATGTAATGTGTTGATATATTTTTGAAGCTTTCAATAATGGGTGAAGGAATGGTTATCTATGCCATGGAAGAAAAAGATACACTTGTTAGTAGACTTTATGGGTTTACTAATAGAGGGAGTCAAACAAAAAGATGGGGAAGGATGGTATATTTTGAAGTCTCTATTATAATTACCAACAACTCTATGAATGTCATAGTAAGACTGATTAGCCCATTGGGTAGGCAGGGGATCAAGTTGTGGTAAATGAAGTAGGCCATTGCCAAGGGGAGGTAAGGCTTGTATGAAGGAGAAAAAAATTAGATATAGGATGATGCTCAACTAAAGGTAGAGTGGGAGTAGTATATAGACTATAATCCACTAAGGGAGAAGTAAGATGTGTAGAGGACTTAAGGACAATAGCAAGCATATCAATGGAAAATAGGTTATAGGGATCTTGGTATCTAACAAAATGATAAGTACCAATCATAACATGATCTGTAATCATGTTCCTAAGAGGTTATTTATAAAATGGAGGTGTGCCATGAAAACACATCATCTCTACCCTATGAACAAGAGGAATAATGTTAAAATTAGGAACTATATAAGACAAAATATGATAAGATGAAGGAAAATAATGAAATAAAGAAGAATGATAATGAAGGATCTCAACATCTCTAGTTAGAACAATACCTCCTATAAATGGATCATCTAAAGTATAACCATCATCATAATCAAGTGTATGAAGGTCAATGCCATAGATAGGTATGACCTTTTCATTGGAGATTGTGTGATTAATATAATTCTAACTTTTAGATAAGACCACAGGTATATCATCGTTATGTAGTTAGTGAGAGTGTGGATTAAAGCATGGTGAAAGATAGGAAATGAGATGAGGAGAGAGATCTAAAATTTTTATTTTTAGTTTTATCTCATTTGGATCATCATCATTTTATTCTAATAGGTTAGTGTTATCACTTGACACTGCACCCTATGAAGAAGGTAGTTCAATCCTCTTCAAGCTTGGGGTAATATGGGATTGGTCTAAAGTCTATGGGTGATATATAAGAATGACAAACATATATTTTATGGGGATAGATACCATGGTAAATTAAATTAATATCTCTTCATAAAACATAATAATGTTGGGATGAAAAAATATATAGTGAAAACATGAAAATAAACCTATTCTAAGGATGGTGATGCACCAATATTTATTTATTCTCACATGACTGATCTTCAAATAATACTTTGTGAATAAAATGAAAGATTAATGACTAAACATTATTCTTGATAAAATAATAAACATAAATTTTTCATGTGGAGGCTATGATAAAGGTATGTGACTTGAAGGTAATATAAGGAAGGCCTTCTTGAGACACTATCAACCAGCTCACTCTTCAGTACAACTACCACACTAGCACATCACATGACCTACATAGGATGACAATATAAAAACTAGGTGAAGGAGAGGACCTAAAAATTAGGATTAACATCACACTTTTTTCAAGTTAACAAACCATAACACACACTATTGATAACAAATAAGTCTTTAAACATTCTTTTCTTATTGATTGTTAAGGTTCAAGATATAATTTGGAAGATTTTTCCTACCCCCATCTGAGGGATGAAAATAAAGGCCTTAAGTCCAGAATATATAGAAATGTGAGAAAAAGAGGGAACAAAATCTTGGTGTAGAATTGGAATGAAGAAGAAATAATAGTCATCACCCACTCACACATCAGTTATAATAACCCTTCACACTCATCTATGCATTGCTTGGGTTGACTAGTGCCTTAAATGAGCACCATGAAGCATTGGAGTCTATTTTTATCAAGGTTTTAAATATAAATAGTATATTAACACCATAAATTACCTCTTTTATCATTAGTTACCAAGCATTGAAAGAGGTCCACTTAGGCCTTCTCCATGAAGCATTAAGTACCTACCTTTTTTTACATGTTAGCCATGTTCAAGAAACTGATAAAATCCTTCATAATGACCATGGATATGGAGATTTATCACCTCAAGGGGAAGTTATAGAGGTTTATGATGAATATTTTAATTCATAATGTCCTTCTATGCCTATGATCTTCTCCATTTTATTGGCTAAGTAGGCTTATGGACAAGTAGCCTAGTCTCTTACTCATTCACTATTTGGAGAGTTATGAGAGCTGAACCAGAACTTCAAGCTATCTGAGTGAGATTTATTTACACATAATACAACCTAATATATAAATATTTAGGCTTTCTAAATATTTCACACTTACAAATTTACTCCACTTAGGTGACTGGGTCACCTATACTAGTTTCTACAGACTAGTTATTTGGTAAGGATTTGTAGAAGCATTTCTATGCATAGTTTTGGACATTTTATGATATAAGAAGGTGAAAAAAGTCTCAAACCACCCCCTTAATTTATTATAAACCTTTTAAAAAGCCTTTCACTTCATCTCCTACTCAAAACCTTGTAAAATTATAGCTTATAGAGGTGTCTGTATATAGTCCATACAGACCAGTATAATAGCTAAGGCCTCCTCTAAGTGAAGTATATGACCCAAGTGTTTACCAAGTGATCTCAATGAATTTGAATGTATTTTTGATAAAATATTCCCAATCTAGCCCTTATTAGGGTTTTAGGGATGTTTAAGAGAGTTCTAGATTCTTAGCAATGATTCATAGAGGTCAAGGCCTTAACCTCTAAACCAATTCCACTAATATATTATGGAAAAATCCCCCTACCTCTCTTTAAGTACTCAGTTCACCATATAGTTGTGAGCTTGTCAACTTGCCTCTTAGGTGGGAAATATGCATTTTAGGTAGTCTTTAAGTGTCTTTAAGCCAAAATGACCAATTGTAACTTCTTCACTACTAATAAAAATGACCTACACATATAAAAAAACATGATAAACATACCCATGAAGGTTTGAGATGTTAATTAATCCCCTTTTCCCCCTTTTTATAACTCTTAAGTGGTATTACCTTGAAGAAGGTGATAGATTAATATGTCTGATTGTAGGGTTTCTATGTTTTGACCTTATGTTGGAGATATGGGACCTTTAACCACTTTATTTGATATTAAAATTACCCTTGAGTTCTCTTAGAGAATTTATATTAGTTTTATTAAGCTATTTACCTTCTTTTGTATGCATACAATCCCTCAATTGGTCACCTAAGCCTATCTACAAGTGCATTTTAGTCATGGAGGCCCTTATAGGTGGCTAATGTGAAGTCATTTGAGGTCCTTGGGCCCCTCTCCCTCATTAAAAACTTATAGAGTATGCAAATCCTTCTCAACTCCTTACTCATAGACTTAAAATGTCTCTCTCAATCCTGATCTATATAGTATATCCCATATATATGCCAACTAGTAGGTGATTTGAATGATTAAGAGACTTAGGTAGACCATTAGGACTATTTCATATCCCACTTACTTTATTTGGATGTATTTTGGGACATAATTCCTTCATCATTTCTGAGCTAGGGTTTAGGGGATTTTGGAGGTCCACCATATTAATGATGGTTCATATAATATGGAACTCTAAACCAAAATGTTTTGTCATGGAATTTTAGCCTACTGACTCCTTCATTTCTCCTAAATAACTTTAGGTGTCATACAAATTATTTGTGGATATATGAGTAGAAGATAACATGCCTTGAGATCTCTACCAAGAAATTTGTGTAAATTACCTTCTTAACATTTGTTCTTAGAGTTAGGACCTTGAGTCCTACTTATTCCATGGATTTTGAGTCCATAGTGGGGGATTATATTCCCCTAACATTCTTGGGTCTAGGTCTCTTTATGGTGAAATATACAAGCATTGGAAAGTGTAAATCAATATGGCTCCTCAAAGTAGTGGATCTCAAGAGAGGATCAAAACTGAAATGAGCTATCTCTATACAATATCCTAATTTAAATACCTCCTCTAGGATCTTAAAGATATTCATATATCCCCATATTTCATTGAGTCTACTTAGGGCTTAGGATCTACCCCTGAAGTGAATTTGGGTCTTGAGACCTAAATGTGTCTTTAGGACTTGAGGTGGTAAGACTGGGATTCATAACGTCCACTGATATATATATATATATATATATATATATATATATATATATATATATATATATATATATATATATCTGTGTGTGTGTGTGTGTGTATAGACTCAAAAATCTTCAATATAGTCTCAATCTAGTTCACATTATCTCATTGTATTAGACCATCTCATCAGCCCTACTCTCTCTTAATCTTGTCTTGGATACACCATCTTATGTAGGTGTTTGTAACATTTAGTGTGATGACCTAAACAATCTCTCTTAGTTTATTATAGATATGGAAATAGGGCCTACATATCACATTTCAAGTCTTGTCCATATCCATAATGTCATCTTATCTAACTCTATCAACACACTTGTATGCAGAATCATACCACATTTTACATGTTCTAGGTTTGTAACTCAAACTAGATAACTTCCTTATTCAGGAGAAATATCAAGTAAGACCCTAAGGATTTTGGATGTCTTCATTCCCTAATAATATCTTTTGATATGTTCTTGGAATCTCCACTCTCTTTAGTGTGACATGTTCATTTTCTAGGCAACCCTAATTAACTATATGTGCCCAACTTAGTCCTTAGTGAATTTATACATGTTTCATTACCTTTGGTGACATGACATACCTATCTTAACTTATTTGGTTTGGGTTCATGTGCATATACTATCTCATGTTTAGGGTGAGGGTACATATTGTAAATAGTATTATGAGTATTGGATCATGTATGTTGACTAGCTAGGGGTCTATGGAATAGGTTTATAAGTTAAGAGATTACCCTCTTAGTTACACTTGAGATCCCAATGAATCTCTTATGTTTTAATACAACTCTATAATACATGCATCTACTTATTTATAACCCTTTATTATGCTCACATCTTATCTATATATTATTAATTTGAAAGACTTTGTAAGGTGGATCTAGTTTGTTTCCTATAAGTGATGATCATGCTCTCTCAATAGGTCTCATACCTATATAATTTCATTTCCTCATAGTACCAATGGCATTTGATAAAATTATAGGGTATTTATACCTTGTTTCTATTCTTTAGATTGGAGTAGAGGGTAATGAATTATGGGTGATTAATATAAGGTCACATGGAGCTTAAAACTTGGAATGTAGGGCTTGAACTAAGGTAGGTTGACAATGATATGGTTGTCAAATGGTAGAGGCTCTTTGATGGCTTGGATTGAAACATGGACTCATACCCAGAATTATCTAAAAATAACCTAGACATCTCCACACATATACCTAATAGAATAAAACACTTTAGGGTCATCAATGAGGCATATGCAATGAGGAAAGGAAACCTAAGACTCTATGAGAACCTTAAATTTTTCTAAATAACCTTAACTTTTGATAAATAAAACTGTGAAGGTGTTTGAGTGATAAATTATGGTTTATTGGCATATGAGAACAATGATAAGGTTTGAATACCTTGAGAGAATGGAATTTTCATATGGGTAAAATATTATCTTGCTACCTCTATGGCGTATTGATGGCATTCAATAGATAATATAATAAAACACACTATCAATCCTTATAATATAACTAAATGTGTAGGCAGTCTCACTTGAAGGCATCTTTTGAGATAGTAGGGATCTATCTGACCATTCAAGATAAACTAAGGAGATGAAAAAAACTTAAAGACACCATCACTACACTCAAAACACTGCTCATTTTAAGACACATGCATTAGATACCCATTTCTCATCAATGAAACCTTGCTTGCAGCTTATAGATAATGTTTACTTAGATATTTATCACTCATATAGGCCCACATGTATGAACCTAAAGTTTATGATGCCATGAAAGAACCATGAAAGACTAGAGAGACTATGAATAATCACTATTTTCATTAGACAAGACAATAATGTCTTGAAACCATCCCCTTTATTTTTCCTTATGCAGATGAATATGGTAACCAAGTTACTTAATTTATTATAATTTGTTCATACAACATAAAATACTAATACTAAAATTAATTCCCATGATTGGAAGGTCATCAAGTCTATTTTATTTTGCCATGATATTAGGCCCTCACCCTCTCTCTCTTGTATGGACTAAACACAAACTTGAAGTGTTCTTCATGTCGATGAAATATATCTATGGAGGAATTGAATTGGTTTTTGTCTCTTTGGGCCTAAAAATACTTGTATTTCTTCATCACATGCTAGTGTTAAACTCCCCTTGCAGATCCCTGACTCTATTTAGGTAAATCCATATTGTATGAATTTGTACCACTCTAAAAACTCCTAAAACCTATAATTTTTTTTGTGTTTTCTCATGTTTCAACCATAAATAATTATTGGTGGGTAGGAGGAGAGAAAATAATGGCCAGATAATGTCTGATAGTTCATGGTATGGCTTGGGGAGTTGAAGGGATATGTTTCCACATGTGTGAGGCCCATTTAGCAGAAATTGAAGGTGTTGACTTATGAAAAGGAAACCATTAGTATATGGAATGATTGGTTATGAAAATTTAATGCTCATGGGGGTCCTTAAATGAATTTTTGATGTATTTAGTGGCCTTTTAAGGTCAAAAATCATCACTTTAGGGTCAAACACCCCACTTTAAGATACTATGTTATGGTTTCAAGTGAAGGCTTAAAATGAATGGAATTTAAATACTTATTAAAATAACATAGAACATGATAAATAATTCAATTATCCTCCCATTTACATATATAACATTATTAAAACATGTGATCAAGACCTATGTTATATATTTTCAGCACACTGGATAGATTTATGATGAGTTATTAGCTGCAAGATTTAGTCATCTCCACCATGGTATAGGTAGAATATTGACACCAATTCAAGTCCTATTATGAACCTTCACACATGTCTAAACATAATTAGGACACTTGAAATAAATTGAAATAGGGAATAGAGACAATCATATATGTTTCATGACATGACAAGATGTTGGACTAGTTGTCCTTGATATGGCAATTAGTGATCTCCTTTAAACTGCTTTAACTCATAAAGAGATATGAAAATAGTGAAGTAATAGGTAGACCAGAGTACTGAATAATGAGGTTGAATCTTTTCTAGGCCTGAGGGTAGAAATTAGTTAACATTTTTGGTGACTCTGAAGGTTTGACCTACCTGCTAGTCAAGAGGACCCATGATCTCTTTACTTATCACTCATGACTAGATGAATACCTTTGTATGCACTTTGAATTTACATAATGCCTTATATAAATTGAGGAATAAAAAAATTGAACAAGACACAAAACAATAAAAAGAAATAACAAAGACACAAAATAATAAGCAACAAGACAAGCAAATAATTAACAAACATTTGTTACAATACTTGGAGGAAGGAAACTAGCTACTATGTAAAAGAGAGCTTTGTGATCTAATAAAAAATACTTGAGGAACATCCCATTGATAGGGATATGGATTTACTCACAACATAGTTTGGATAGTTATAAGACATTGATCTCCTTACAATTGGTGGTGATAACTGGCCCACTCCATAGACTATCAAATTTTGAGTTCTTACCTAACTTGGCATGGTCCTCATCCCACTTATGTACAATGTCATCTTGTTGGAAAATATTTGAAAAGGATATCTTATCAAACAAATTTTTTTTTTGATCTTTGTTGGACCATATGGTATACATATAATCATCCCTTATCTCTTCTAGCTCCCTTAACTCATTCATTCTCACTTCCATTGCATCACTCTCTATGAGTTCAATTGGGTGTGTAAGTTTTAAGGCTTATAGATCAAGTGAGCTGATAATTTTTATTTTTTACATAAACAAGAAGATAATTTGAATTAGTAATATAATTATTTGTATTAATCATATCTTCCCATAAGGTATTCCTTCAGTTGGTGTGCCACTCCCTTTGTTTATCCTCCATTATCCTTTTTATGATCATAATCAAGTTATTATTAGTGAAATATTTTAGTGTATTACCATATTAATAGTACTTAGATGAATAATTGATGTATATTCCATGATAAATGGCCCACTCACTCACCTTTTCACTATTTAATGCCAATGAATTGTCTAATATAATGGTGGAAGGGACCCCATATCCACTAGGCTATCATAGAACTCTAAATATGAGTTCTCATTTGCCTCCTTGAGTGAAAATGCCTCCATCCACCTATTAAATTAATAATTGGATGTAAAAACCAACTTATGTGAATCATACCTTTAAAGTCTAAGCCCCATTGCATGGAGGGTTACTCAACTTGAATGGGTTTTAGAGGTAAGACAACTAGTCTTTACTTACTAGTGAACATAACACATTTGGGACACCTCCTAACCCAAGATGGGAGTCCTTGAATAAATTTAGACAAAAATATACTTTTATTATTATAATTTATTCTATGGTCTTGTTTTCAAAGTTCCCTCCTATAGACCCATCATGAAACTGCTCTAGAAGTTTGTCAACTTGACTAGTCTCTACATATCTCAAAAGCATGCCACTATGGTATTTATTTGAGATTATCTTATAAATAAATATGAAAGGGATGGATTTTATTATAAATTACCTCTTTCTTCTCCTATATAATCCTATAGGAAAATCTGACATTTGGAATAACTTCACCATGTCTTGGATCCAGTTGAAAGGGGACATAGTTGCATCTACTTATTAATCATCTTGGACTATAAAAATCACTTATTTATCCTCTTTAACATATTATGTAAGGTGATAAGATAGTCTTATACCCATGATAAACTTAGTAACCTTCACCTCTATGTAATACTCCATGCAATTGGTCACCCAACTAACCCTCTTTTCATGCAAGTATCTATTGAGGATGAAATACTTGATAATAGGGTGAACCACCATTACAATGATATTATTTTTAAACACCATGTGTTTTAAAAAAAATTACACATCTCATCATACCCATAAAATGCTTGAATAAATAAGGATATGGGCTGATCTAGGCCATCACTATTTGGTTGCATGAGCATAACAAAAATAGTATCACTTATAGAGAAGGCATACATGAATAAATATTTTGTAAAATTAGGGTTGAGGAAGGTGGGAACTTGGGAAATGGACTTTTTTATGGCCTCAAAAATTCTCTTACCTTCTTTGGTCCATGAGAAATCCTTATGTTTCTTGAGAATGTGAGTGAGAGGATTCACCAATTTTGCAAAAATCCATGTATGAATCTTCTGATGAAGTTGATTTTTCCCAAGATACATTATAATCCTTTTTTGTGTTTTGGTAATGATAAATCAAAGATTTCCTCTATCCTCTTAGGGTTAATGTAGATGCCATATTTTGACATAACACATCTTATAAGTCTACCCTCATAGACTACAAATATACATTCTTTGGGTTCCAGGAGACTCTAAACTACTTGTAGCTATCAAACACCAACCTCAACTATGTCAAGTGATCCTTGGGTTCCTTTGAGAACAATGTTATTTAGTTAAGGTAGTTGAGAACCATCTCATTTATGATCCCTTGGATGGCCACATCGATTTCCATTTAGAAGGTAGATCCTACATTAGACAATATAAAGGGCATCTTCTTATATGAATAACTACCCCACTTGGTTGTGAAGGTAATTTTGTATTGATAATCCTCTATAACTAATACCTGAGTATACCTAGAGTATCCATAAATCAAAGAGAACCTTTATGAACCTACAAATCTTTGAAGAATATGATCCATAGATGGTAAAGGGTAATGATCTTTTAGTGACACCTTGTTGAGATCTCTAAAGTCCACACACAACCTTATCTCCTCATTCTTCTTCATCACAAGCATAATATTTTCCACCCATGAAAAATGTTTGATGGGGAGGATAACATTGGATTAAATAATCTTGGTCAACTCCTTTCTCATAAGGATTTCAATTTTGTGGTTGACCAGCATTTGATTTTATCTCATAAGCTTAGCACTTTCCTAAAAATATATGATATGTTAAGCCAACCTAGGGTAAAACCACTTCAAGTCATGATATTCCTAGGAAAAAACATCTATAAATTCTTGGCATAATGTTATGAAGTCTACTTTCTCCTCTTTGGTATTCACCTTTCCTAGCTTGTCCTCAAATATGACAACTTTTTCATAGTGTTCTTCCTTAGTGTATATACATAATTTATCCTTACTCATCTATTAATCTTCATTTAATATTATATATAATGTTATTAAGCCCTTAGGTAGCTTATTTATCCTCAATTATACAATATGGTCCTTATATTTATGTTGTAATTTTTCTTGATTCTTTGAGAAGAATTCTGCTTCATGTTGTAAGAAACAAACAATTTACTTATCACTTTCAAACAATTTCCAACTCACCTCATTGTTAGGGAATAAATTCATACTTACCAACTTTATTTGGGACTACTCTCTGATGCCATTGACACCACTTGGTATATCATAGTATGATATAATGGCAACTAACCTATTTGCATGTTGATTTACCTCTCTAGGAATGGAGCAAATGTAAAAGGCTTGAAATTCCTACAAGAGGTTCCAAACACTTTTTTTATAGGCCTTAAAGAGTTTACTCTTGAATATAATTATTCCTCTTACCTTTTTCACCAATAATTCACTATCTCTCATATCTTGCAAGAGTTTGATGCCTCTCTTCATTTCCCATTGTAGCCCATGGATGAGGGCCTCATATTTTAAATTATTGAAAGTGAAACTAAATTGAAACCTTAGGGTATAATAGTACTTTTTATTGGAAGGTAATACAATAATAAAACCTACCCCACTTCTATTCTCGGATATATAATCATCAAATAATAATTTACATACCCCTTCATGTTCTTGGCTTGTGTTAGTGAGATTTGGTATGGTATCTCCTTTTTTATGCATGAAATACACACCAAAATGTACATCTTAAATAATTTTTTAAGGATCATATACATGATTTTATACTTCCCATTTATTAAGTATAAAATATAATATGCCTTCTAGTGGTTCAATGGGTTCTTGGTCATTGGGGTTCTCATCCTTATCCAAGATAGTATAATTGACATTTGATAAGTTGGGTATGTAGGGCTCTAAGTGAAACCTTGAGATAGGTTTAGAATTTATGGTAAATTTTTACCATACCTTGTCCTAAAAACAATATAAGACCAATTAGAAGATAGATGATCCCCTATTTTGGCATTGAAATCCTTAGACAAGCATAAGGCAAAGTAGGGAAGGAGGTAAACTACTATCACATCTTGATATATAGTGAAATTAGGATAAGAAACCAATATGATTTTAAGGTATTTAAGGACACCAAAAGTATTGGTATGAGACCCATCCAACTATAAAACCCCTTTTGTATTAGGTTCATATTTTATCCCCAATTTATTGGCTATAGACTTAGACATGACAAAAGTGTTATCCCCACTATCTGTCATGCAATTATGTACTAGGGAATCACCTATGATGAATAAGAGATAGAAGGGAGGTGGTTATAATATCTTCCATGATTTATAATAATGAATTTTATTGGAAATTATGAGTATTGGAATTACCTTTTTTGCTTTTTTGTTCAAGGCATAGAGTTTGGAAAGTTCTTATTGAAGGAGGTCATTTTACCATATAATAAGTGAGGTATCCCATACATAGATAGTAATATGGGAATTATTCATTCTATATACAATTATAAGATGAGTGATGGATACTTTGGACTGTAACTTAGGATCAAAAACATTATTTGGAGCTTTTGTGAACTAAGGTATGAAAGGACCTCTACGATTCTACCCTTTCCCATCTTGCATTTATGGAGTTGATGGTGTCTTAGGAGATACATATTGAGTATTATTCCATTATGTTTTTTTGAGAGGGTGGAGAGGATTCCATTTCAAGTCTTATACCATCACCAAATTCCCTTCTCTTAGACCTTATATGGGTTGCAATTGAATTGTCTGCATTGGCTACATTCTAACCTTGATTGGCTACCACTTGATCAAAGGAGTGTTTACCTTATTTAAATTTAATAAAGAATGCTTAAAATGATTTTTTAATACCACTTTCTCATTTTTTTTAATTGAAATCTTAGCTTGAGTTATGAAGGGGGTGTTTCCATGTGGCATATGACTTTCCTTAGGTTGTACAAGAGGCTAATTATCATGTGTTGGAAGAGCTAAACCCTATTGCATGAAGGATGATTGAAAAAAATCACCACTTAAAGCCATTTACATATCATGTTATTACCCCCATTAAACAATCCATTTACCCTTTTGAGAATAATTATTTTGATTTGGGACTAGGGCTCTAGAACATCTAGCAAAATTAGGGTTATAGCTATTATATGGCCTTGATTGAGTGATCTACACTTGAACTTATTGATTAATTTGATAGGGAGGTTTTTTATATTGATATGGATGATAGGGGGCTTGGTAGGGTGATTTATAAGGCCTATGGGGTAGAATTTGATGCCTCTCTAAGGCCACTATCTTGTTGTTTTGGGCCTTGAGTAGTCCTCCAATATTTCCCAATCTATCTACTTGATTGCCATATGTCTGAGCATTATTATTTGGGATTGGTAATGGAGTAATGGTGGGCATAGGGGGTTTAATTATTTTGAATAAAGGCATGAGGGGTCTAGGTTGGAGTTTACCTACTTGGATTAAACATTTTTCTACCCTTATTACCACCTCATAAGCTTCTGGTAGAGTGCTTCCCCCAATGGATTGCATCATGACTACCACATCAAAATTTAAAGCTCTTAGGTAGTAGAAGAATGAATAATTTAGGGTGAGCTTGATGACTATGGGGATCTTATCCCAGATTTTTTTAAACCTATAGTTTAAATCTACCATAAATTCTTGGGGGTCTCTTTTGATTATGGTAAGTTGTTTAACCAAAGAAAGATGATAAATCCTATCCTTAAAGTGTTTACATAAATGCTCCCAAAATTAATCCTAGGTATGGATGGATGTAGGTGTTAATCCCCTATACCACTAGAGTGACTTAACTTTTAAGTAAGTTTTAACTAGTCTCATAGCCACATTATCTTGGGTCACATTATGGACTAAGCACAAATTTTCTATGTTTGAAATATGTTATATAGGGGTAGTTGAGTTCTCTCCCATGAAATAAGGAAGGATTTTGAGGGAAACAATAGGCATGCCATCAAAATTATTGAGGTTTAAAGGGATGACACCAATTAAGGGTATAAAGGATTACATTATAGACCTAGCCATTATAGGTATAGGGTTTAAAACAATGTTTTTTTAGTATAACTATGAGAGTTATGTGGTTTAGGAATGGGATTAAACATAGGATAACTCTTTCTCCTAGAAAATTTCAATGAAAACTCAACAAACTCAGTGTCCTTACCTTTTGAGGAAGATCTTGTGACCACTTTTTGCATGTAACTTGACTGCATATTTTCCACTAAAGTACTTGAATCTCTATTATGTTTCCCAAAACTAAAATTACATGGTCTAACTCACTTGAATGTTGGTCCCAAAAAGTGTGCTAGAATTATTATCACTCCAAGTTACACCATGTGGAGAAGGTAGTTCAATCCTCTTCAAGCTTGGAGTAACATGGGATTGGTTTAAAGGTTAAGGGTGACCTATAGGAAACCCAAACCTCTAGTTATGGGGTTATCTCTCTTGGTACATAAACTTAATATCTCTTCCTAAAATGTACTTATGTTGGTATGAAAAGAGATATAATGAAAATATGAAAATAAACCTATTATAAGGATGGTGATGCACCAATATTCATTTATCCTCTCATGAATGATCTTCAAACAACATTTTGTGAATCAATTGAAATATTAATGAGTAAAATTGCTTCTTGATGAACTCCCAAACATAAGTGTTTCATTTGGAGGCTATGTGGAAGGCCTAAAACTTGAAGGCAATGGAAGGAAGGACTACTTGAGACATTATCAACTATCTCACTCTTCAGTACAACTACCACACTATAACACATCATATTACCTATATAGGACAAGAATATAAAAACTAGGTGAAAGATATGACCTAAAAAGAAGGATGAAAATCACACTTTATACAAGTCAACAAACCATAACACACACTAATGCTAATAAATAATTTTTTAAATAGTCATTTCTTTTTTATTCTTAAGGTTCAAGATACAATTTGGTAGAGTTTTTCTACACCCAACTAAAGGATGAAAAGAAAGTCCTTAAGGCATAAATATATATAAAGGTGAGTAAGAGAGGGAAGGGAATATTGGCATATAATTTTCATGTAGAGTCCATAATAGTCATAACCCACTCACACAATAATTACAACAACCTTTCACACTCCTCCATGTATTGCTTGGGTTGACTAGTGTCTTGAATGAGCACCATGCAGTGTTAGAGCATATTTTTAGAAAGGTTTAATCTATAAATAATATATACATTCCATAATTATTAAATTACATATCTTCTCATCAATTAACAAGCATTAAAAGAGGTACACTTATGCCTTCTCCATGAAGCATTAAGTAGCTACATTTTCCTTCATGTTAGCCACGTTTAATAAACTACCAAAATACATCATAATGACCATAATTATGGAGATTTATTGCCTAAATGGGAAGTTAAAAAGGTATTATTATTAATCATTAACTTCATAATGGCCTTTTATGCCCATGGGCTTCTCCATTTTTTTGGCTAGGTAGGCTTATAGACAAGTAGCCTAGTCTCTTTCTCATTCACTATTTAGAGAGTTATGAGAGATAAACCAAACCTTCAATCTATTTGAGTGACTTTAATTTACACCTATAACAACCTACTATATCAAGATTTATGCCTTGAAAATATTTCACACTTGTAACCTTACTCCAATTAGGTGACTGGGTCACCTCTATTAGTTTCTATAGACTATCTATTTTGTAAGGATTTATAAAAGCATTTCCAGACATTATTTTGGACATTTTATGATATTATAAGGTGAAAAAGTATAAAACCACCCCATAAATTAATTTTAATCCTTTGACCAAGCCTTTCACTTCATATCCTACTCAAAACCTTTTAAAATTGTAGTTTATGGAGGTGTCCATACATTATCCATACAGACTAGTACCATAGCTAAGGACTCCTCTGAGTGGACTATATGAACCAAATGTTTACTAGGTGATATGAATGAATTTGGATGCATTTTTTATAAAATTTTCCCAATTTGGTCCTCATTAGGGGTTTAAGGAGGTTTAAGAGAGTTTTGGACTCTTAACAATGATTCATAGAGATCAGGGCCTTAACCTCTAAACCAATGCCACTAATCTCTTGTGGATAAATCCCCCACTTATCTTAAAGTTCTTAGCTCCCCATATGACTATTTTTCATATTTGTGAACTTGTAAACTTTCCTCAAAGGTAGAAAATATTAATTCTAGGTAGTATTTAGTTGTCTTTAGGCCAAAATGATCAAATATGACTTCTCCCCTACAAACTAAAGTGGCCTACACATATGATACAACATGATCAACATCTCCATGAAGGTATGAGATGTAAATTTGTCCCCTTTAATCTTATTTTATATCTCTTAAGTGGAATTACCTTGAATAAGGTACTTGATCCATATGTCTGATTGCAATTTTTCTAAGTTTTGACCTTAATTTAGAGTTGTGGGGCCTTTAGCACTTTATCTGATATGGAAATCACCCCTAAGGGCCCTTAGAGCATTTGTATCATTTTTCTCAATCCATTCACCTTCCTTTGTATGCATATAGTCCCTCACTTAGGCACCCATGCCTATCCACAAGTGCATATTAGGCATAGAGGCCCCTATAGGTGGCTAATGTGAAGTAATTAAAGATATTTGGGCTCCTCTCCCTCCTCAAAACCTTATAGAGTATGCAAATCCTTCTCAAATATTTTCTCACATACTTAAAATGGATCTCTTAGGCTTGATCTACACAATTATCCCTTACACATACCAAATAGTAGGTCATTTTAAAGATTAAGAGACTTGGAGAGATCATTAAGACTATTTCATAGCCTAATTACTTCATTTGGATGCATTTTGGGGAATAATTTCTTCATCAGGTATGAGCCAATGTTTAAGAAGGGTTTTAGAGGTCCACCATCTTAATGATGGTTCATATAGTATGAACCTCCAAACCAAAACTTTTTATCATGGAATTATATCCTACTAACCCTTTCATCTCTCCTAAACAAATTTAGGCCCCATGCAAATTCTATGTGGAGATATGAATAAAAGATGGTATGCCTTGAGCTCTCTACCAAGCAATTTGTGTAGGTTACCTTATTAACATTCATTCATAGAGTTAGGACCTTGAATCCCACTTAATCTTCATGAAATTTGAGTCCATATGGGGGATAAAATTCCTCTAAGATTCCTAAGTCTAGATCTCTTTATGTTTAAAGATACAAGTGTTGAGAAGTACAACTTAACATGGCTACTCAAATTAGTGGAGCTTATGAGAGTATTAAAACCAAAATGATATATCTCATTACAATCTCATACTTTAAATACATCCTATAATATCTAAAACATATTAATATATCCCCATATTACATTGAGTCTTCTTGGGGGTTCGGATTTGCCCTTGAAGTGAATTTGGGTCTTAAGACCTATATGTGTCTTTAGGCCTTTTAGTGTTAAGACTAGGATTTATAACCTCCACACATTTGTAGATGTTTCTATAGCCTCAAAATTTTCAAGGAAACCTACTCTATCTAGTATCTATCTTGTTCACATGATCTCATCTACTCAGAGCATTCATTACCCCTACTCTCTCTTAAGCTTACCTTGGTTATACTATCTTGTGTAGGTGTTTACAATAGTTAGTGTGATGACCTAAAAAATCTCTCTTAGTTTATTATATTTATGGAACCAAGGCCTAAACATCACATTTAAAGTCTTGTCCATAGCCCTGATATCATCTTCTCTAACTTTTTCAACATACCCATATGCACATTCATACCACATTTTACATGTTCTAGGTATGCAACTCAGACCAGACAACTTCTTTATTTAGGGGCACCATCAAGTAATACCCTAAGGATTTTGTATATGTCTTCATCCACTTGAGACTATATTTTTATATGTTCTTGGCATTTCCACTCTCTTTAGTTTGACACCTTCATTTTCTAAGCAACCTTGACTAACTGTATGTGTCTAACTCAATCCATAATACATTTCTATGGGTTTCACTACCTTTGGTGACATGAAATACCTATCTTAACTTCTTTGGTTTGTGTTCTTTACTCATGTGCATATACTATCTCATGTTCAGGGGTGAGGGTAAAGACTATCAATAGTATTGTGAGCATTCGATCATGTATGTTAATTGACTAGGGGTATATGGAACATGTTTTTGTATTAACAAAGTACCCTCTTAGTTAAACCTTACGTCCCAATAACTCTTTTATGTTCCAATACAATTCTATAATATAGGAATCTACTTATTGATATCACTTTATTATGCTCAAGGATTATCTGTATATGATCACTATAAATGACTTTACAAGGTGGATCTAGGTTGTTTCATATAGGTGATGATCATGCTCTCACAATAGGGATCATACCTATATAAGTTAATTTACTCATAGTGTCAATGGTATTTGATAGAATTATAGGGTATTTAGACCTTATTTCTATTCCTTGGTCTAGAGTAGAGGGTAGTGACCTATAGGTGATGACTGTAAGGTTAAATGGAGCTTGAAACTTAGAATGTAGGGCTTGAAATGAGGTAGGTTGATAGTGATGAAGTTGTTAAATGGTAGAGGCTCTTTGAGGGCTTGGATTGAAACATGAAATCATACCCAAAATGATCTAAAAATAACTTAGGTATCTCCACACATATACCTAATAAAATAAAAAACTTTGGGGTCATAAATGAGGTAGATGTAGTGAGGAAAGGAAACTTGGGACTCTATGGGAACCTTAAATTTTTTTAAATAACCTTAACTTATACAAAAGAAAATTATGAAGGTGTTTGAGAGCTAAATGGTCATTTCCTGACATGTGAGGACTATGATAAGGTCTAAAGATCTTAAGAGAAGGGAATTTTCATATGGGTATAATATTGTCTTACAACTCTATAGCATCTTGATGGAATTCAATAGATAACCTCATCAAACATACTATCCCTTCCTTACAATGGGAACTAAACATATAGGTAGTCTTAATTAAAGGCACACTTTAAGAGATTTGGGGTCTATCTGACCATTCAAGATGAACTAAGGAGATGTGGAGAACTTCAAGACACCATCATTACACTCAAAACACTTCTCATTTTAATATACATGCATTAGATACCCCTTTATCACCAATGAAACCTTGCTTGAAACTTATAAAAAGTGTTAGCTTAGATGTTTCTCACTCCTATAGGCCCACACATGTGAACCAAAAATTGAGGATTCCATGTAAGGATTTTGAAACACTAGAGAGAACATGAATAATCAATAGTTTCATCAAATAAGCTAATAATATCTTGAAACCATCCCATTTCTTTTGTCTTATGCAGATGAAGATGGTAACCACGTTACTCAGTTCATTAGCATTTATTCATACAACATAGAAGAATAATATTGAAACTAATGCCCATGATTGGAAGGTCATCAAGTCTATTTTATTTTGTCAAGATCCTAGGCCCTCACCCTCTCTCTCTGTCATGTACAGATTGAGCACAAACTTAAAGAGTTGTCCATGTATTCCAAATAGATTAGTGGAGGAAGTGAACAAGTTTTTAGCTCTTTGTGACTTGAAATGTTTGGATTTATTCATGATATACTAGTGTTGAAATCCCCTTACATACAAATGAGTCTATATGATCAAATCTATACTGTACGGATCCATACCACTCTAAAAAAATCCTATAACCTACAATTTTTCTATGTTTTCTGATGTTTTAAACTATAAATCAATATTAGTAGGAAAGAGGAGGGAAAATATGGGTTAGATAATGTATGAAATTTCATGGTATATCTTGGGGAGTTGAAGGGACATGTTTCCACATGTGTGGGGCCCATTTAGTGGAAATAAAAGGTGTTGACTTGTGAAAAGGATAACATTAGTATATGAAATCCTTGGTTATGGATATTTAGTTCTCATGGGGGTAAAAAAAAGTGTGTTTTATGGCTTTATTATCCTTTTAAGGTCAAATATCATCACTTTAGGGTCACACACCCTACTTTAAGACAATATGTTATGGTTTTAAGTGAAGGATTCAATTGAATGGCATTTTAATACTATTAAGAGGCCCTTGAACATGATAAATAATTCAATTAGGCTCCCATATACCTATATAACATTCTATAAACTTGTGATCAATCCATATATTATATATCCTTAACACACTAGATAGATTCATGATGAGTTATTAGCTACAACATTTAATCATGTCCACCATGGCATAATTGGACTATTGAGACCACTTCATGACCTATTATGGACCTTCACAAATGTATAAACACAAGGAAGACACTTGACATAAATTAAAATAAGGAATAGATACAACCATATGTGTTTTATGACATGATAATAAATTGGACTTGATGTCTTTGATATGATAATTAGTGATCTCCTTTGAACTACTTGACTCATCAAGAGATATAAAAATAGTGAAGTCTTAGTAGACTAGGGTACTCAAGACTTAGGTTGACTCCTTTCTAGGAATGAGGGTAGAAAGTAGTTAACAGTTAGTTGGTATATTCCTAATGAGTTTAGGGTGACTTTGATAACCTCACATAGTGTTAATGTGGAAATTGAAATGTTGAGATTCCTGGAATAGAATACTCAACATGGGTTCAAGGGTTGGATTTTTAAATACACCATAGTCTTGGAATTGTTTAAAATTCTAAGGGTTTGTATCTCATTGAATCTTATAGATATCACCATTGTGGGGAAACTTGACATATTATCAAGTAGAAGAGGTGATAACCTATATGTAATGATTCCATAGCCTACCAAGAAAGATATTGTATGAAAGGGGAAAATTGAATATCATAGCCTTCATGTGAATGGTGAAAAGAAGGACTATGATAGGGAGATACACATGACCTAAAGGAGGCATTTTCTTAAGAATCTAACCTTGAAATGTGCCATAATTGAACTTAATATTACACTCAGAACATCTAAAGGTTTTAATGAAGTTGAGGGAGGCAACACAAGTACCTAAACCCTCATCAATCAAATCACACTTGAATTAGATACCATTGATTTGAATGCTTATAAAGAGTGGAGGACCATCCACATGAAGCATAATCTCATTTGGAATCATAGAAGCAATAATAAATTTGAGAGAAAGAAAAGTGTCCATTATTTTGTTAATATGTATATACAACTCTTTGCATTATTGTAAGATACTATCTTCTAACCCAAATAAGGTATTTTCACATCATGTGAGGGGAGGATGGGGAGTGTTCATTTATAATAAGAGTTCTATAAGTTGGTTATGATGATGCATAAAAGTTTGCATGAGTTCAAGAAAGAGAATTTGAGATGGGAAAATAGTAAGCTCTATGATAGGGTCCCATTCATCATAACCCATGGGTGGACTAATGGATAAAGATGTGAAATTTTGGAGGATCTCATAGGAAGGATGATTAAAAGTGAATGTAAAATTTTGTTGATAAAATATGGTTAATTTAATTTAGGTATAAATCAGTTGATTATCTTGAGAGGATGGGGTAGTTGATTTAGATTTATCTTGTGATAGATTTTAAGAAGTGGTATTAGAAGGTTGAATAAGATTGTCTATGGGTAAATAGGTTGGGGAAATTATATAGTGTGAGAGGTTTTATCCAATATAGGTGTTGGAATTAGTTCTTAAAAAGAGACAAGGTCCTCTTGCCCAAACTATGTTAGGTGAGTTGGGGAGAAATCTTGGACAACACAAAAAGTTTGAGATGATTGGTGTATGTTTGTAGGATTATAATCAATGAAATCAACTACCCTTCACATATTATTATTATTATTTAACACATTCTCTTTGGGATATTGGTCTATAATAATTTCAACATTATTTGTGGAAGGAGTAGGCTTGCCATTATTTTCTTGATGTTTAGGAAGAGAGTCTTTGTAGATGGCCAGATGAGCATTAGCCTAGTTCAAAGCTTGATTTTTTTTGTGTTTCATGAGATTTTAAGGAAATATCATAGGATTTTCATTTATAAATGAGAAAATCATGATAAAAATTGGGACAAAGGAGGAAATCCATAGCTAAGTTACATAATTGCCTACAGGTCTAGTGAGAGTAACCCCAACTAGTATGAAACTGACATAATTTATTTGGATTATACCATGATTTCATAACATGAGGGGGGTCAAGATATTGTGGAAGAGGCCTTGGTATATGCCTTTAGAGTTACACTAAGGATAATGGCTTATGAACATTGATGTTGTTTATTTAAGAAAATTAAGGATTAGGGGTGTGGTTTAAAGGATAAGCTTTCTCCAAAGGAGGATTATGAGCAATAGCCTTAATGCTATGAATGGTATCATAAGAATCAATGAAACCATCATTGGTATCATGATGATTTTTATTTTTGATGAGAATGTGAGTGCCCATAGGAGGTTGGGATGGCTCAAATTGATGCATGAAAAAATCTTGGCACTTGGCTTGGTTGAGGGTCTCTTATAAAGTTCATAGAGAGAGAGAGTCTTAACCCGATATTAAAACTTGGGTAAAGAGAATTAGTGAATATATGAAAAATATTATCATCTACCATGTTATCCTCACACTTAATATACAATGTCCTCCACTATTTGATGAAATCTTGGGTAGTTTTAGTTTTAAGTTACTTGTAATTGATAAAATGAGCTAAGGTATTCTCAGGGAGGTCATTAGTTTGAAACTCTTGTACTATTACATTAACTAGATCCTCCAGACTAGTGATAGAATGGGTCTTGAGTTGATTATACTAATATAAATCATCTATATAGAAGATTCTTGCTAAGATCCGAGTAGCATCAAAAGTGTTTAACTTTACCCAATCTATGTAGAGATTGCCAAACATTTTTAAATGTAAGGTAGGATTAGCTGACCCATTATAACTAATGGTAGGTGTGATACCTCCTATATCTATGTTGTCAATTTGAGGTGTAAGAGGTTCTTTTTTTAATATGTTTAATTATTTTATTAACAAGGGTTGGTTGAGGAATGAGGTTTCCATGAGAATCCCTAAGGGGGTGGGGGACATTTTGATTGTGCACTCCCCATAGAACCTATTGAGGTTTATTTTTAAGATGAATAATATGATTCTGTATTTGCATCATTTGGTTGGCATTATTATCTTGGAAATCATTAATCTAATTTAAAGTTTATAATAAGAGTTCATGGGTTTGATTAGAATTTTGACTAGCTTACACAACATGTAAGGTATTAACATTGGTATTAGTGGCTTTGGTACTACTATGAGTAGTGGCATGCACAATACTAGTTTCTTGAGAGGTGTTGGTAGAAAAGGAGGCATTAGTGATATGATTAGCACGTGTAGAAAAAGATGCACTAGTAGAAGGATTAGAAGAAAAATAAGCACTAGTGGAATGACTACCATTGGTAGAAAATAATTCACTAGTGGAATGACTACCATTGGTAACAAACAATGCTCTAGTGGATGGATTGAGAAGGGTGGGTCTTGGAAAATACCCACTAGATGCAGAACTTGCCATGTTAGTAGAGATACTTGGCATGGAGTTGGAATAAATTAGGGAATAAGTTTCAAGATCCTCTCCTAAGAGTACAATTGATTACCTTTGTATAAGCAACTAAACACAAAATTAAACTAGAAGTAATAAGTAACTAGAAACCAGAAACAACAAAGAATAGGAGATACAAGAAACAATACAATCTATATTAAACTCTCTTCCAGAAGGAAATACAATGAAAAAATATCACTCTTCCCACACCTCTTGGGAATACAGTAATTATCCCTCAAGAGTTCTCTCTCTCTTTCTCAATTAATTATAACCAACTCAAACCCTGAGTTATTCCCTCTAGTGACAATCAACCCAATGGTTGTTGTTGCCCACTCTCATCCATAGACCTTCTTGATCTTCCACCCTGTATATCTAATTGGTATTGCTTACACCATGTGTTATAGATCTTCTTGATCTTGCTACCCCGTAGATCTAACTGAGCTTGCACACACACACCCCCACAGATCTTCTTGATCTTGCTACCCCACAGATCAACTAACCTTGCTTACCTGTAGATCTTCCTGATCTTGCACTCTTGTAGACCTTCTAGATCTTACACTTGAGGATCTAATCCTTCTTAGTCCTTATTACAATACAGCCCCATGGGTCTCTTAAATAGATCCCAAACAAAACAATAATTAGAAATGCAGACTCAAGACTAAAATTAGTCTTTACATGCAAACTCACTATCCGTCTAAAATTAGACCAGTTCTGGAAACACACAGGTGACCGACATCAGTTCCTGTCTGACCAGGGATGACTGATGTCAGCCGATGCATAACCGATGTCAGTAGATTCTAGTTCTTACCTGATCGATGTCGACAGATTCTGACTGATGTTAGTTACTTTGTAACCCAACAACCTCCACCATTTGCATAAAAATGAAACTTTTAGCTCCACAACTTAACAATCTCCCACTTGGAGATAAATAGCTGCACCTATACCTATACCTATACATCCTCTAATTTTTTTTTGGATTGTATCTCCATCTTCAAGTACAATCTTGAAGATCAACCACCAATAGTGAACACATATCCTGTGGTGCTTCTCCTATCATCCAAGTCACCTGCCATATCCAAATCTACATACCCATGTAGAGAAGTGTTTGACCCTACATAGCATAAATACCTACTGCTGGTCCCTCTCAGATATTTGAGAATCCACTGAACTACTTTCTAGTGCTCCTTTCTTGGATTGGCCATAAACTTGCTGACAACTCCCATTGCTTAGGCAATATCAGGTCTAGTACATACCATGTACCCAACCTCATCATGTGATTTAGGACATTGTTCATAGCTCAACTTGAACTATCCAACCATAGGTGTGCTTACTAGTTTTGTATCCTGCATATCAAACCTCTCCACTACCTTACTCACATAATCCTCTTGAGACAAAATCAACCTATGATTTTCCCTGTCTCTAGAAATATTCATGCCAAGGATTTTCTTCACTACTCCTAAATCCTTCCTGGCAAATGTCTGAGCTACTTTTACCTTTAGCTCAACAATTCCCTACATGTGTGACCCTACAACAAACATATACACTACATATAGTAATAGGATAATGTAGCTATCATTATCCAACCTGGTAAAATAAACACAATGGTCACATTGACATTGACTAAAGCCATGCTTTGTCATAAACCTATCAAACCTCAAATACCACTATCCTGGAGCTTGCTCAAGACCATATAACCTGGCCTTCTATCTCACCTGTCCATTCTCTCCTTTCTTTAACCTGTGAATCTATTCATCTTTTAGTGCTTTCTTTCTAGCTGGCAACTCTACTAAATCCCATGTTTGGTTCTCTTCCAAGGAATCAATTTCCTCATTCATGCCATGCTCCCACTATTTTATAGATTCTACTTACATTGCCTCTTCAAAACTTCCTAGTTCTCGACCATCAGTGAGCAACAAGTAGTATAAAGAAGGGGAATAATGAATTTGAGGCTTACTTACCCTTTCAGACCTCCTCATGGGCATTTGAGACTCATTGACAGCTTGCTGTCTACCCAAATTTCATTCTAACAGTGACTGATCCCGATCATCTCTCAGTCTACACCTGACCGATGTCGGTTCCATGTGATCAACCTGACCAACATATATTCTTACCTAACTAACGTCAATTTCCACCTACCTGACATCACTAACTTTGGTCTCCACTAGACCGATGTCAGTTCCTTCTTGATTGACAATGGTTCTTACCTGACCGATGTCAGTATCTGTGTTTTCTTATGAGTGATGATTTTTACTTGTAAGCTCATTTTAGATCATAACCTTATCCAAATCAACATTTCCCTACTCAAAATTATTTAGCCTCTTGAGCTGATCACTATCCATCATCTTCTCCTTGAAAACCAAGGCTTTTCAGTTCTTAAATATGTCAAAAACATCATATTTCCTCTTTATGCAATAGACCCAATCCTTTCTTGTAGCATCATCAATGAAAGAAACATCATATTGTGATCCTCCAATAGAAGCTCCTTGAACTGGTCTCCACATGTTTGTGTGAACAAGCTCCAACCTGTGCTTCTTCTTTGTTGACCCAGTTGTGAGAAACCTCACTTTCACCTGTTTCCCAAAAATATAATGCTCACAAAAATCTTAGTCTATAAAATCTGAAAGCTTACCTTTTGACTTAAGAACATCCATTCCCTTCTCACTCATGTGACCAAGTATATAGAGCCACATCTTTGCATCTACATCTGAAGTAGATAAAATAGGAGAATCAGTAATACAAGTAGATAGATAAAGAGTACCTACTTTCTTACCTCTTGCTAATACAAGTGCACCCTTGGAAACTTTCCAAGGTTCCACTATGAGAGTTACTATGCAACCCTCATCACCCAACTTTCTTGTAGAAATTAGACTCCTCTTTAGGATGGGAACATGCATGACATCCTTCAACACCCATATGTTGTTAGTCTACAATTTCAGCTGCACTTTCCCTTTGCCAACAATTTGACAAGGCTCACCATCCCCTAAATAAACTTTTCCAAAGTCTCCATGGACATAATCATGGAAAAATTATATATTTGGGGTTGCATGGAAAGAGGCACCAGAATCTAAGACCTAAGATTCTACTTTATCCAAGGAACATATAAGAGCATCCCGTGCAACAATACCTGCATCATTTGCTTCTTTATTTTCTTCATGCTGATCTTCTACCAACCAAAAATATTTATTTACATGCCCTTTCCTTCCACAATTCCATAATTGATAATTCTTGCCATTGAATTTCTCCATTCTTAGTTTACTTTCTTCTACCATTGCTTTACTCCCACTCAAATAGAAACCCCTGTGAGTGAACCTATAATCAACAAACACTAACCTGCTCTGATGAACCTTGTTAGTGAACCAAGCTATGATACCAACTATCAGGATCCTCTCCTAAGAGTAAAGTTTATTACCTTTGTATAAGTAACTAAACATAGAATTAAACCAGAAGTAATAAGTAACTAGAAACCAGAAATAACAAAGAATAGGAGATACGAGAAATAATACAATCTGTATTAAACTCTCTTCCAGAAGGAAATACAATGAAGAAATATCACTCTTCCCACACCTCTTGGGCATACAGTATTTCTCCCTCAAGAGTTCTCTCTCTCAATTAATTACAACCAACTCAAACCCTGAGTTGTTCCCTCCAGTGACAATCAACCCAATGGTTGTTATTGCCTACTCTCATCCATAGAACTTCTTGATCTTACACCCTGTAGATCTAATTGGTCTTGCTTACACTGTGTGTTGCAAATATTATTTATCTTTCTACCCTATAGATCTAACTGAGCTTGCACACACACACCCCCATAGATCTTCTTGATCTTACTACCCCACAGATCAACTGACCTTGCTTACCTGTAGATCTTCTTGATCTTGCACTCTTGCAGACCTTCTAGATCTTACACTTGAGGATCTAATCCTTCTTAGTCATTATTAAAATATATCCCCATGGGTCTCTTAAATATATCCCAAACCAAACAATAATTAGAAATGCAGACTCAAGACTAAAATTAGTCTTTACATGCAAACTCACTGTCCGTCTAAAATTAAACCAATTCTGGAAACACACAGGTGACCAACATCAGTTCCTATCTGATCAAGGATGATTGATGTTGGCTGATGCATAAATGATGTTGGTAGATTTTGATTCTTGTCTGACTGATGTCGACAGATTCTGATCGACGTCGGTTACTTTGTAACCCAACAACCTCCACCATTTGCATAACAGTGAAGCTTTTAGCTCCATAACTTAACAATAAGAGGTCATAATATGAGGAGTTAAGAGAGAATGAAGAGTTTTCATAGAAAATAAGGTATCACTCCCAAATCTATGATTAAATGTAGAGGAAGGTGAATGGGTTCTTCTTATTGACCACTTATCATAAGGTTGTAAATAGTGGAAGGGTATTTTCCCCTATGTTGAGGAAAATCGTTAATGAAGAAAAGAATTTTTAGATTATACTATAATTCAAGTTATTATTCTAATGATAAAATAGGGTTATTAACTGAAGATTAATGATGAAGAGTCCCATAATTTTTAGTATGAGTGGACACATGCACATTGAATTCATCTAAAGTGGAAGCCAAAAGCTAGTTATGGGGAAAATGATTGGGATTGGTAAAACTCATCATATATATTGAATTTAACTCTATTTTATCCTTGAATAGGAAGTTCATGATGAAAGTAAGAAGCTAAGAGGAAATTATGATGAAAATACAAAGTTAGAAAATAAGATATAGAGTCAAACTAGTCAACTATGTTCTATACCCTAAGGAAGAGAATAGAAGGATAAGGATACATAGTCATTCAAGTCAATTGTGTATTATAGATAGGAAGTTTTAAAAAGATGATAAGGTTAAGAATTCATGTAGGTTGACTATGTACTATTGAGGAAAGAACTAAATAGGGGATAAGAAGACACAATCATGTAAGTCAACTTTGTATTACTGGTAGGAAGGTAGAACAGTCTGTAAGAGACTGTATTGACCAAGATGATAGTTTTATAAAATAGGGGTTTTTTTCAAGATAATTTTAATAAATAATGAAAGTAAATACACAAGTAATTAGATCAAGTGGCTGACCCAATTGGAACACACAACACAAGCCTTGCACCAATGCTAGCCAATGCAAGTTTTGCAATATAACAAAAAATGATCAAATATCAAGTAGAAACTAGAAAGTAAATGATAACTAATTGGTCACCCTAAGTTTTATTATATGATTATTAAGTAGTTTGATTTTAATGTGATAGGAGAGTTGGCTAAAAGAGGGAGCTAGAAATAAATCTAAGGTTGGTTTCAAGACATTTGGGTTGAAAGGGATCTATATTGGAAATGGTAATGGGTTGGTATTGGGGCCTAACCCATCACTTCACATTATCATAGAGATAAGGGTGTCAGGTGATTTACCAATATATACCATTAACCATGTATTTATACTTGGATATAAAACCAAGTCAGCTTCTCCCTTGGTGACAAAATCCAAGTAGGTAGACCTTCGAAGACAAATGTTTAATTATTTTTTTGAATGTTATGTGGTTTGGTAGTGTGTGAAATAGAGGAAAATATTATAACTAAAATATTAATTTGAAAAACCACCTATTTATACTATATGATTTAATCTAAGCATGTAAACAATAAAAAGGAAATTGTGAATTAATTACTAACAAATAGATGTTAATTCCTTGTTGAGAATAGTATAACATCAATTTAGGTGACACTATATGCAAATAATATAAAATAGAGTTGAGTAGGTCATTTCTATTCTGTATAATAAATTTATTTAAAAATAAATTCGAATAGGTCGACTATGTCTCTTAGACAGAAGATAGATTATAAAACTAAGTTGACTAGGTCAACCTAGTTAGCTGTAGGGTTATAGTTTTATAGACTACAATATTGTGAAAAATAGTACTAAAGGAAGAAATAAAATGATAAATATGGAAAATAAAGGAACCTTAGTGTGATTGAATGCAATTTAGATTGTAAATTTTAATGTTATGGTACTTAATTTATGATTTCAAATTTTTCCAACTAGGTTGACTAGTTCAACCAAGTTTGCAAAACCTTGTGTGTTGAAGAAGAGACAAACAAATAGAGTCAACCAATTTGAAAGTGTTTTTGACCTGTATATTGATATAATAAAATAAAATATAAAGCCTACCTATTTGACTATGTATTCTAGTCTAGAATTGAAGAAGAATACTATGTAAAACTACTTGAATAGTAACCTATAATTGATAAAGACCTACACAAATAGAACATAGTCATTTTGAAGTGACTGTGTGTTAAACTTGTAGACAGAAAATTAAAACTATATTAATTGGTTCAATATAGTAATACAAATATATAAAAATATAAATATGAAGACAAAAATGATGGTGTGAAAGAAAACTTGTAAGGGTTAGATTTACATCAGGTTCACTAGAATGTATGCAAATGGAAATGTAACTGATTTATAAATCAATCCTAGCTAAGAGAAGATAAATCCTACTTACACTTTCGATTGTTGATACATTATATATTCAGGGTCATGACCAAGATGGATCTATTAAACCTAGCCAAGGGATCTCTTACCATATTAATATCACTAGGGAGGGTTCCAAAGCCTCCAATCAAGAAAAACTATGAAATAACCCTAACTAGGTCCTATGTTTTCATGTTCACAATGCATAAATGACAAAATAAAATAAAATTATAATCTAGTTCTCACCAAATATTGTGTCATAAAGTGTGGGTAATAAACATAAAAATTAAACATACATAGAAGACATATACTCATATCAATGTATATGGAATATTAATTCATGGGAGATAAGTACAAATGTATATCTATCTACTCTTACAAAGGAGGAACAAATTTAGGAATACTTAACTTTGAAGACAAACTCATCAAACCCCAATATATACCTTGGCCAAGGTGATTTACAATAGGTTATTGTGGAATGTAAGGATGTAAAGGATAAATCAGATCTAGGCTATAAAACCTATCTATACATCCAAAGACTTCTCCATAAGACAAGATTTGTATCTCCAAAGAAAGAATGAAATGCTAAGCCATGCTCCTCAAGTAGAATGGTGGATAATTAGATGCATAATATAATATCTTCTTCTTCTCTTCTCTTCCTAAGAAATGATGAAATGAATGTGTTTATATTGTTGAATCTAATCCTAATCTTTTTTGAAAGCTTAGTTGACAGGTTCAACCCAATCAACTTTGTATCATTATTGATAAGATCAAATTAGGTCTTGGTCTAGGTCATCCAAGGGCTGACCTAGACCCTAAATTATTATTTTTAATTAAGTTATAGATTTGATGAGGCTAAAAGTGTATTCTAAACTATCAAAAAAGAGTTTAGGCTAGGAAAGGGCTAATGTAGGTAAAACATGACTAGAGGGTGAAAGAGAGGAGGCAAAGCTTAAGGGAATGTTTTTAGGAGATTTTTATGCAAATAACAAGTGGTAGTAAAGGGAAAAAATATTTTTAAGTACCAATGGTCTTCTCACCCCTATACTAGTTCACCCTTTAAGGCACGCACTTAGATAGATTGAGACTAGATGTGTTCTTGAAAAAGAGAAAGCATTAGTAATTGATAAAGTTTGAAAATATTATGTGTATACACTTCTCTTTATCCTGGTGCCCAATGCTAATTGTGTCATATTTTTGGGTGGCACAAAAATACCTTTTCACATTTTAAATCAGTTCTTTACCTCATCAGAGATACTTAAATGTCTGGTGGTTATGATTTTTAAAATAAATCCCCCATTCAACTCACTCAGTTGGATATTAATAGGTGAGTGTGTCTTATTACCTTTTATTCATAACTATCACTTGTAGGCTATATCAAATTAAAATGCTAAAATTAAATGGTAGAGGTAACTTTATTACAACTTGGTTTAAAAATAAATTATTACATGATCATCCTGAACTGGTAATTATTGAACTATCTTTGTGACATCTCAACATTATTAGGCCTCGATCAATAGCCTGATAGTCCCTCAAACTATCTATTTTTATTGCTCCTTAAGCATAGGGCCATCATTTTTTGGCATAAAAAGAGAAGCTTATCTTACTAACATGGGGAAAATTTATCCCTTTAGTATTACTAGGTTCACACATCACTTAAACCTTGCTCACAATTGAATGTTATCTCATCATTGCATTCCTTATATTTCCCTTATTAGTATGTGTAACTCTTACTAGAGGCAAAATGACTACCTTTAGACTGGGTCTTAGTGTGGCGAACTACTTTTGGATACTTGGACCCTTCTTCACCATCTAAGAATGGAGGCATGACCATATCATCCCACATCTTTGGATAGCCCTTTTACAAGATAAGGTGATATTGACACATGACCTTTATTATTCTAGTTAAAAATGGGTTCAAATGTATTTCCCCACATTATCACCCAATAAGCTCATATGTTGGTCATTTATTATTTATAGTTGATTGCCAATTCTCATGTGCAAACCCTTTAGGATACCAACATTTAACCTTCTAATGTCAACATATCAAGCAAGGAAAATATTACATAATCACCTAAAGGACAATGAGAGGGGGACTAGGGTAGGTTGAGGGTAGTTATATGAAATGATGTGCACTAATACTTAGAGTGTGTATTCAAAAAAAATATGGCAATAAGTATACACTTATATAAATAGAGAACATAAACATCATTCAATAAATTACATCATCCAAATAAGGGGTGGCATATAAAAACATTTTATAGTCATAAGAAAGATATACACATCATTACATTACTTAAAAAACTCAACATTACATGGATTAAAATGTGCTCAAAGGCACTGGAATCAATTATAAACCATTTACTCTCTCTAGTCATTATGCAATACCACATTATCAATGCCAACCCACTTCTCTCTTTTTAGGACTCTACCTTATATAGGAATTTGAATAACTTTGGGTGTTTCTTAAAAAATAATCTATCACAAGTTCATAGTTAATAATTTTCACACCCATTTAATATTCAAGGAGGTTTTCTACTCTAGGTCAAATACCATGCCATATCCTACTACTTTCTAACTATCTATCAAACTCAAGTCATCAGTCATAACTCTTGCCATCTTTCCCCATAATTCTAGCTATAGTTTTTGGGTCCATATGGTCTAACTTGTATTGATCCTACCATTTTTCTTAATTTTACACATGTAAACATGTAAACATGGTTTCTATGTCAACTCAATCTTATGTGTTGGTAGACTTTGCTTCGTGCATGCCTTAAACATATGTGCATGTCAATAATTTTCTTGAAATGAAATAATAAAAAAAACAAAGAAATGAGTGACATACATTCTTATCTTATTGAGTGGTACTATCCCTTCAGGAAAAGTGTTGAGTTTTAGGTTTGAGTCAGAGCATATATATGCATAGATGTGTTTTCAATAATAATATCATTTTTGTAGGTGAAAGTGAATAGGATTGTAGTGAAATATGGTCTCCTCATATGATTAGGATAGGTCATATTGGAAAAATAAGTGTCAATTAAGTGAACATGTTAATAAATGGTAAAAGGGGATAAAAATAGGGATGATCAAGTATTTTTTTACTAAATCTGGGATACTACATTCCCCATAGCTTATAAATGAAAGTACTAAATTAAAAGAAAGCCTTACCTTAGTGTGTAAGACAATTTTTTTTTGAGATGCATACTTCGATCATGTAAGGCACTATTCTATTTGAAAAACCCTACAAAAAACATGTATTTATTTTTTTCCTTTTAAAATTTGAACTTGAACATCTATAATTTACTTTAACTTTGACAATTTATAATTTGAAATAAAATTTTCTAAATTAAAAATTGCTTGCATTTGAGTAATTTAAAAAATTGAAATGAGAGAATGGAATTAATAAACTTGAATGTGTGACAACCATGATGATTTTTGTGACTATTCTTGGTGATGATGATTCCTTGAAGCATTGGTGAATTTACACCTCTCATACAACATTTAGATAAGACTGTTCCTTACCAAAACCATTGGAGAAAAGTTGGGGTGATCAAGACCAAAATTTTATTTCCTCTTTTGAAGTGAAACTATTACTCATTTGGATAATGTTTGAAACATGATTATGTATGTATATTTTTTTAACCCAAATATATAAATGGGTTTAAATCTAAATGGATTTACACACATAATGCTAGAGTTCTAGTAACTCCAGGTCATGAACCATACAATTAAACTAAATCAACCACTACAAATGGCTTGTAGTTTTAATTGCAACATCTTGGTATATGAAAAAATGATCACAAGAGAATGGAGTACACCCATTATCCTATCATGTCCAAAATACTATGGAATAAACATATTATTATGCCCCCATTGTAATTATAAAATTTGAAACTATATGTGAATGCTCATTGTAATTTTGAAACTATATAATTATGTGAATTTTCTCCTTAAAAATGAAATAGGAGTGCATATGTGGTGGATGGAAATTTTTTCAAGGGGAAAAATGAAGTAATGCTAGTTAATAGTATTGGAACAAAGTCCTTATCCTATTATAAGGTAGAGCTACTTTATTGAAAACCAAAAAATATATGGGAAACAAACATATTTACAATAAAAATGAGTTTTCTTAGGGTAGTAATTTTAACCATAAAGTATGAAATGTGGTAGAAAGGAAATGTAGAGTAAAGGTGATAAATATAAGGAATGTATGTGGAAATTGAAATAAAGGAAAATATAAGTCTACTTATCTACACACAAAAGTTTACTGAAATAATCTAGAAAAGGAGATTTTAATTTAAGGTAACTTTTATCATTTAAATGGGTATGAAAGATATATTATGACCTTAAGAAAAAAAACCATACATCAAAGAGGCTAAACATTTTATAGGAATAGAGATATAACAACTTTTTATTTACTACTAAAAGAGATAGACAACCTATTCTTAGCCCACTAAGTGTTCATAATGATAAAAAAAACTTATAATGCAGTTTCAAGGAGAAACTTTTACAAAAATATTTCTTGTATATTGAATATTTAAAAAATAATTAACAATATTCAAAATAAAAATAATAAAATTGACTGATGCATATACATTTACTATCCATTAAAAATATTTTGAGCATAAAGTCTAAAAAATTCTTCTTTGTATTGATTATTTTGTGAGCTACAAATACAATCTATTCTTTCTCCTTTGCCAAAAATATTGTGTTACTATAAAAAATGCCCTTAAATGAGAATTAAACTTTAATTTATGAGTTACAATGGGTGGTTATACTGTATAACCACCTTTTCTAAAGTTCATACCACCAAAAAAAACATGTTAGCAAATTTACATAGATTGAAAACTACAAAAATGTGTTGACAAACTTACACAATTTTAAAAACCACATCAAAAAATTCACATAACCTATGAAAGTGTATTGGAAAATTTGCATGAATTAAAATTTACAAAATGAAGTTAACATATTTATAGAACATACGATATGTAAAATTTCTATTAAAAAAATATGCAATTGTAAAGTTGTAAAAATAACCTAGGTAAATTACATATAGAGTTGAAAAAATTTCACCATAATTTATTGTTATTAATTGTTGATGATGACTTAGAATTAATATTATTATTCATCATCTTTTTGAATTTTCTTTCTATATTCATAAAAAAAATTCATAGTTTTTGTGACCTTGTCTTCATTAGGTCTAGATGAGTGTGTTAAAGCAATTTCAGCATCACAATGAAGATTAATCATTGAATGCAAATATCATTAAAATTTATTTGATTATTTACTAAATTTGTTAAGAGAAATTTGATATTTGAAAAATTGATGAATAGAATCATAGTTAAATACCGATCTAAGAGTAATTTTATATTAACTACTTGAATTCAGATATGATTGTGTCCACTATAAGAAATGTTATGTCATCATCCACTAGTGGATAAGGAAATTTGCCAATTATTGCATGAATATAAATAGAGTATCACCTGATATTGACTAAGAATATTTTAACTTCTTTATACATTCATCAATAATGCTAATTTTGAATTTAGCAACTCCTAGGAAGTTTGTGAGATCTGTAATATTTTATTTCGTTATAACTCCTTCATTAAGAATAATTTCTAGATCAAAGTTAGAAAAAACCTCAAATTTTGGTATAATTTGTTTCTATTTACCTATTTATATATATTTTTTCTTCAATTTCTTTTACAATATCATGTTTAGATGGAATTTTGACAAAAACATTCATGGCCCTGATTATTATTTTAGTTCTTCATTTAATAATTTTTTTGTACCTCCTTGGTTGCATTATCTAGATGCCCCATTTCCTTCATTTCATGAAAGGTCTCAAAGTGTAAAATCTAAAGTGATGTATTAGATGATAAAAATTGAATTGGGTTCACTAACTTCTTAACAACTAAAGTGAGTTGTTCAACCCTTTATTTCAGATGCTCTTTGGTAACTTTATATTGATCTAAATTTTCATAAAGTGAACCAATTATAGATTGTAAATTTTCTTTGATTCCTTCCCAAGTGGATTTACCTAGATGCACTTTTGATACTTGATAATCAGTAGCATTAACATTATCTTTATCCTTTTCTCTAGGTGAATTACTACTTTAGCATACATTTCTCCGTTTTCATATTTTATTATCCTAGAAAACATTTTAGGTTTCTTGAATACATGAGGAGAATGGTTAGGTAGAATATTGAAATCAATTTAGTGTGGTTGTAAAATATTTTTTATTTTTCTTATTAATTCATTCAACTAGTTAGGAACTTTTGTATTTGGAGGTTATTGCACCATTGAAGATTCTAGTTGATTTTGAATGACATATGAAGGAAGTGAAGTTACTAAATATTAAAATATACTATTAGAACATTAACATAATATTTTTTATATGATTTATTTATATATATAAGAGTTGATACAAGAGGAAATTCAACATATTAAGAGAGAAACAAAGGCAATATGACATTAGCTTTAGGAAGAGTGGATGTAGAGGGAAACAAAGAAATATCAGTAGTTATGAATTTTTTAGTAGTATTTATTACCAAACTTTGAGAATGAAAAAAAAATAAAATAGAAGTATAAAGTGAAATATAAATACTAAAATTACATGAAGATAATTTTAAAATCTTTTAATCTTGATGTTGAGTGGTTTTTGCACTTAAATAGTCACTGGGACTAATTCAACTCTTTATTTTTGAATTTCTTCTAAGTGTTCACTTGATTATTTTGTAAAAGATGGGTTTGTCTCTAATTTTTATTTATGAAAACTACACACTTATATTTCTTTAATTAGTGGAGGAAACCCTACCTTGTCCACATTGATGCCTTTTCTATTCAACTATCTGAGTGTTGTATCTAACACTTATTGAGCTCTTCTTTCCAAGGATGTGGATTCTACTTTGTTCTATTCAATTCATGGAAGAGGCTTTGATTCAATATAATATTTTAAAAAGATGGGATCTACAACATCCTTATCATAGTTAAGACTTTTTGTGATTTTAGCCATGTTTAATGTAATGACTTGTTTCAAAGTGAAATGAGAATAATCATGAATTATAACTTCTTTTTCATCATCACCATCCATCCAAAAGTATTTAAAGTGTGGCACATTCTGGTATGTTGAACTAAGAATGTTACTGACTAGACCTCTAACATCAAAATAAGGATTATTATCAAATGACCAAATAATGACTCGAGTCATTTCCACATCAATGACTTTTGCATTACCCAATGAATCACATGTATATATACCTATGAATATTGGAAATTATATCCCAATTTTGTGCTTAATGGATAATTTTTTTTGTGTTTCAATAAATTATCTTACCAATTTCATCAGAGCCCACTTATCATATACAAACTATGGAAGAATATATGTGGTTATTTCACATCCATATATTCTTAGATATATAAAAGTTTGAAATTGTATGAACTAAACTCCCTACCTAAAAATTTCATTTGATGTTGTAATTGAAAGTCTGACACTATATGTCTTAGATTCATGTATATGAATGACATATTGCAAAAATTCATCATTTACTCTATGGAAATGATGTGATATTTATTTCAAAGTGATTTGAGGGTATAATTAATAGATTTTAGATGAGGCCATGTTTCCATCTAGATTCAATCCATTATAGATCTTTCTACTAAAAATTGTGTAAAAAAGACACAAAGTCATAGAATTTGAATGTTTTAGTGACTTAAATGAATTGTATATGAATGGATTCACTAATAAATTGACCTAAATTAATATAATATGGGTTATTGTGAATTATAAAAAATGTACCTATACATCCATGTTTGAAAATACTTAATAGTTGGATTGTAACTATTCTACTCAAAAGTGTGATGGTGTCACTGGCTTCATCTTCGAACTCAAGCCTTGTAATAGTTTTAGGAAATATTATTGCTACACTTTTTATATTTATTAATCATTATTTATTAAACTAATTAACATAATAGATGGTATTATTCTCCCATAATTGCTTAATTAAAGTTGTATAAATATCCACATATTCTTCATGATCAGGTAGTTTGAGCATATGATCAATATTTTCTACTTGTAGACAAAGTATAAAATCACCATTTGGACTCTGCACTTATTTAATTTAATGGTCATAGTATTGATAAATAGTGAGTATCAGTTTTGGATATCATATTGATGTAAGAAAAGCTACTGCTTGAGTTATGCCATTATTATGAACGCTCTACCCTTAGTTTATTTTGTGTAACACATTGATTCTCTACCAAAAATATTCATGTAAATATGACTAAATTCTATATCTATCACCTTCTAAATGTTAGACTCCAAACTAGAAGGATGAATAGCTCCTTTGAATTAATAATTCATATCTATATCATATATTTTTTAAGATTCTTCTTCATAAGAGTGCTATTATTTAGAGTTATTTTCTATGGAGTACCCTTATTTAGGGTACTTGATGTTGACATCTGATGAAAATTCTCTACTTGTGTGAAGAACAGAGCTCCTAAGTTGATATAATGAAGAGATGGGTTCCTGGGTGCCTATATGCAAGAAGTGTAATTTACAATCCACTTGAGCAAGACACATAATCTAAGAGTATGTCTAGTAGGTGATCAAGTTTTAAGGTATGCTAGAATAGACCATGTGTTTTGATAATATGTTATGTAGGAATTAGATTTCTACATCTTACTAGGTAGAATAGCAGGTTCTGAGTTATGTTAGAATAGGCATTGGAATCTTATAATATGTCAGGTAGGGATCAAGATTCTAATGTATGATATGCATAGTGATGGGTTTTGAGTTATGTTATAATAAGTCTTGGGGTCTAAGCAAGGTTAAAATAAATAATTAAATTTATTTGAAAATTTTAACAAAACCTAAATTATGACAGTTTGGAAAGTGAGTTTGAAAACTTGAGTTTGAAAATGAATAACAATTGTTTATGAAGTTAAAGAACTATGAAGAGTAGGAAACCATAATTAGTGAATAATTTGACCAAGTATCTAATGTGAAGGTTGTAAGATGCAATATTTAAATAAAAATCTAGTTCTCTATGAGCAAAAATATGAATAATTATAGAGAGAACCCCAAAAATTTATAAATTAGAAGGAAATAAGGAAAGATTGTAGATCAATTTAGAAGAAGAGGATAAAGCAACAAAGAAAACATGAAATGGGTATCAATTTAAAATAATTTAAGAATTTATGAACATATAGAGAAACCATCATTTTGATGGTATAAATATGGACATGTCTAAATAAAATTTAGAATCTGATAGGATGTTAGATAGGTTAGCAGGTTTTGTAGAGTGCCTACATTGTCTCAAGATCTAATATATGTCTAGACACTACTTTGGATCCATAGTTGTGTTAGACATAGTCCCAAAACTTGATGAAGGAAAAATAATTAAATAATTATTTAAATTTCACCAATTTTTGATAACCCTAAGAGAAATTTTTAAAAGTAACACTTTGACCTTGAACACATAAAACATTAATGATAAGTTTATGACCAACTGGTCTATATTTTGACCATCTGTAAATAAAATATTTAAAAAAACTCAAATTTAACACATGTTAAAATTTGGGGACAAAAATATGCAATGGTATATGCCCCCAAATTGTGTGTTAATAACTAAATTTGTAACTTTTGAATTATGATTATGTTCATGACTAAATTTATCTATTGGAAAAATGGCTTATCTCATGTATGAAAATCCCATGAAAGTACTGTATTTTTGAGGTGAGGAAATGTGTTACTAAAAATTCACTCATCTCAAAACAAAAGGTAAATTTAAATGTGAATGTTAAAGTGTTATCATTGAAAATTATAGTATATGGAACCCTATTAGCATTTTAAGATTTGAATTGTGTATAAAATGTAAAATGGAAAGGCCTATAGAATGTATCATTGAAGATCATGTAATTAGTATGTTAGTATTATAATATGTTAGGAGTGCATGAAATGGATCATGTCACTTATAAAACTCATTAATTTCAACAAACACAACATAATAGGCATAAATGATAGAAAATTAACATAGATGGACCAAGGTCCAAAATCAAGGACATGTTCAAATGTCACACATAATATGCAATATATCATAGATATGTAATAATAAAATAATATCACACAAGGTCCAAGGTTTTTCACAATAGAAAATAAAGGTTGTAATAATCAACTATGTACAAGTAATC
Source organism: Torreya grandis (assembly GCA_037957365.1). NCBI lineage: Eukaryota > Viridiplantae > Streptophyta > Pinopsida > Cupressales > Taxaceae > Torreya > Torreya grandis. The sequence continues at coordinate 1,416,782 of JARHVA010004290.1, read as the reverse complement.
ATAATAAATGGAACATATAATTGAAAATAATAGTCTAAGCTATTGACATGCGATATGATCATATCCTAGCAAATAACATGCTCATGTATAATATTTAAGATAGAAGTGTTAGTAAAACATTTGTATATAATTGAAAGATCAATAGTATATGTGTTATATAAGGATAACACCTTCATATTATCACCTATGAGTAAGATGCCCCTAATTTAGCAAGGCCAATGATTAGAGGAGATTCCAATATCTTAATCAATGTTTTTTTTGTATGTACATCACAAAAATTCATAAATACCCATGAAATTCTTGTGTGATTTATAAATAATATGTTATCTTATAATCATTAGATAAATAGAATTTATAAGATGTAAACTAGATTGCTAATCATTCTCAAGTCCTATTTTTGTATTTTTGATAATATTTAAATGTTTTTGCATTTTTTAGAAAATATGATTTTTTATTTATTTTGTAATATGAAAATTAGAAAAAATAGACACTATAATAAAACCAAGGTGTTAAAAATATAAGATAGACAATTAATTAAGGTAGTTCATAATAAGTGTCATTGGATGATGTGTGTTAAAAATAGTTCAAAATAATTAATAGAAGGGAGTTAACCCCTATTGAATGTGAATTAGAACTATTATAAATATGTATGGGGTTGAAACATACACATAAGTAACTAGTTGTACATTATCATTTCATCAAACATACATGTGTCAAAAGATGTCACATATATGGAGTGATTAAGATTGAAAACAAGGAGTTTTTACATGAAAAAAATAGAAATTTCTTATTGATACTACAAGAATAATTTGGAAATTGATAGTATTAGATATTTATGTTATAGAAATGTAATTTTTGAGTAACAAAAGATAGAGGATAATATCAACCAATAAGATAGTATTTAATGACATTTTTATCCTATTCTGGTCAATTGTCCTATCAAAAAATTAAAAAATTATGGAAAAGATTGTGTATGAAGATAGATTAATGTCATTTTTAGTGAGATTAAACACTATGTTTAGAGTCTCCATACCTATAAGTGAAAATAGAAGGGTCAATAACAAGTCACTGAAATCCAAGGGCATAAATGAATGAATCAATCGGTCACAAATGAAAGTAAATGGAAGAAGAAGATGTAATAAATTAAAATCTATGTACAATAAAATTTTGTTATTAAAATCCAAAGATATCATGAATGGGATTCCTTTATGAACTCCTTTAATCATGTGTGATATAACCCTCAATTAGGTTTCTAACCTCATCTTGCATTTTAGTTTAATCATTCAAATAATATTTTACATAATCATGATCATCATAAGATAGGTCTAATTTATTAGGTTGCATTTGAACTTGTGATATGTCATTTTGATCATCTTGAATTAAAGGTGTAGTATTGACCTTATCTTTTTATCAAAGGAAATGAATGATTTTTTATATCAATCATTTATTCTATTAATTTTAACCATAATTTTCCAAACACAACATCATATGTATTTGGGTGAGAAATAATTCTAAAAATAAGATGGAACTCTTTTGAAGAAAATAGTATTGTTAAGTCAATTAATCCTAGTCATGATGTTGATTTAGTAGTTTTTTCTATGTGTTGAACCTTGTATCTAAGATATACAATAAATGACATAGAACAAAAAATTATTACTTGATAGTCCATGTCCTTGACATCGATAAATATATTTCCATGTATGTAAACAATGATAGTGAAAGGTTCCTGATATGAAGAAGTGATTATGATTGCTTCTTTTGGAACCATATTTGTAACATTAAGTCTTTTAGACTCTTCTTATTCTAATTTGTATTTTTGCACTAATTTTTATCTTTCCAATTGTTCCTTTTGAGACCTTTGTATTCAAACATGTTCTCTTTTTAACCTTGATTTTTCATCTTGAACTTTTATGTGTGAATCCTTAGCAACAACATTGAATCAGTGGAATTTGTAGGCACATTTTGGTTTGGAATGTTTTCCATGAGAAACATGTATATAAATGTGCCTTCTTACTTATATTGAGTTTGATCAAGCAATTTAACTTTTGATAATTGTTATTTTAATAACTTCTCTTGATGTAAATTTTAAAACCATACTTGTTTTAAATTTTACTTTTGAATTCATGTTTGTTCCTCTTGCACTAGATCTAATTTTTGATTTGTTCTACTTGAACTTTTTTTTAAGAATATGTAATCATAATATGAGTGGGTTGTTTGATTGATGTATGTATTATAAGATCACCATTATCAATGAAATTTTGTATTTTGTTCTTCAAGGAAAAACACCAATTTTCATGATGACCATGCATTTTTAGATACTAAATTTGAATTATATCACCTTAATATTATATAATTGTCAAGTAATTATCCTAGTTGTACCCTTCAATTTCTATACCTTCATGTTATTAAAAGGATCGCAACCACCATATCTTGTGCCTATTGATTATCTCTTAATCTGAACACATGTTATTGTAATGACCATGATTTCTATGTTGAAAAAAATGATATAAAATCTATTATTATCATCCTCTAAAAGTTTTGGACATATATGTATTTTCAAACTTCCCAGACATTTGAGTCCCATCTAGATTCCTATGTTGACACAAGTGTACTATGCCAAACTATGTGTATAATGCAATAAAGACATCAGAATTTCAATTCTAACATGTCCTTATGGTAAACCTAAGTTCTTTAATTCAATATATTTATCAAAAGGATTGGTATATATTCATGATCAATCCTCATTCATACCTCACCTAGTAAATTCATATATCTCATAAACTTACCAAAAGCATTTAATCAAGAAATCAAGTGAGCAAAACTTCTATATTCTTTCATATTTTAATATTAGTCATAGGGATAACCCATATACAATTCTAAAGTACTAAAGGATTATCTCATGAGTCCTTTTTCCAAGTTATAAGTTGGGTCACTATATGTACTTGCTTTCCACATATTGCACCCTTGTGCACATAAAGGTCAATATATTAAGGGATAATTACACCAGTCTAATTCCATATTTATAGTAATGGATATGTAGATAAAACCTATCTACAAAGGAGTATTTGGGGTTAACTTGACATTGTGAGCATAATAACCCATTTTTCCTAATCAGTATGAAGATAAAGAACTATGGATTAATCATTTGACAAGGAGAAACAACATATGAGCAAGATCTAAGTATACCAAAATAAAGGTGACATAAAAAATAGAAGTTTTTAAGTGGTTGTATATAGATATAGTCATTATTCTATAATGGATATCTATGTCCAAGTTAGATAGGTGCATTGACATAACTATCTAGATCTGATCCAAGCATCCAAGGCCACAAAGTGATTTTTTTCAAAATCTGATGATTGATTTAGAATATAGATCCAATCTAATTATAGTATATTACATATTATATTTTCATATACATAATAAAACAAATAATTACTCTTATTTTCCATTTATTATAATACTCAATAGTTGTACTTATTATCTTAGCATATCTTAGCATTTAAATTCATAATATTATTTATCTAAGTTTACAATTAATTAGCCTACTAAAAATCTATTTATCATCCTTGTACTTATTAATTTCAATATTATTAGCCCTATAATATATTGACCCATCACAATTTAGTGTTAAATATCTGGTGACCCAACCTTTGGTCCCTAAATCCTATATATTGATTTAGGGTTTTCTAATTCTCTATCTTTGAATTTTAATTTCTGATTTAAAAAGATTCATAAGTAAAAAATAAGATTTTAATTTATTACAAATATGTGTAATATGGATGTATATTTTGGGATCCAATTTATTCTTATAGTTTTGGTTTGTTACTATAATTTCTTAATTAGACCTATCATTTAATAAAATAGGCAAATTTGTCAATATAATGAGAGGGTTTTAAAATGAAACCAATAATTAATCACTATTCATAATTCATTTTTTAATACTATATATCTAATATATAGATTATAATTTTCATGATCTCAACCATTTTTCCACCTAGATATTATTCAAGTGATAACCACCATCCCACACCCATCATTTACCCACTACTTATATTAGATTATGTGGTCCATGTCATCACTACTTGAAAAATTAAGTGTGTCCAGATTAATCCACCACCTATTAATTTAAAACATTTTCCTCCTAATCCAAAAATTATGATAAAATGTAAGGGATATGACCTTGTTGACCAATTGAGTAAAACACATGTTAAGATATCAATCCTAAAACTTCTAAACCAATCCACTATATAAGAACATCCTATATGAATCATTATGCAATACCCAAGTTCCAAGATATATTGAACCAGATTAATTTGTGTATATTATGCAAGATATAAAAACTAATGAAAAACTCAACACCTTTGATCCAAAAAATTTACCATCTAAGGAAATTATTGACCTCAATTTTCCTTTGTTCACATAAGTGAATATACATAACAATGGAATGAAAAGGGTGTTCATTATCAATGGATCAAGCCTAAACATTTATAGCACAAATTTATTAAGCACCATGGGTATTAGCACAAATATTTTTCAAAAATAAATTATTCATATCAAGGGATTTGATAATTCACATAGCCCTCTAGTTGTTCAAATCACATTAGATTTAACATTGGGGATAAAAATGGTTTCAAGTACTTTTTAGTAATGTCTCAATCATTACATTATAATTTGATTTTAGGTATACCTTGGATACATACAATCTAAGTCATCCCATATACACTACATCAATGTGTAAAATTCATACATGATTGGACCTTATTGATAATGGCCATTGATGGTGAAACTTTTAATTTTTTTAAACTAATAAATTCTAACATATAGGGCATCCCTATGATGGTGCTACCTAAATAATGTATTTTAATTGAGAATATATATATTTTTAAAATGGGTGAGTCAAGTATAATGGCTTATTTATATCTAGATACATATAAATCAATCAACACTAAAGTACACATGGATGCACATCAAGATCAAGAACCATTACTAAAGGAGCCAATGATACCAAAAATTTAAGAAAATAAAACATTTGAGCTTCCTTTATTGGTAAATACTAAATAAAAATATGGCCATGTTTTATATTATTATGATAATGATGATTATCTATCCATTGATATGATAAATGATAAGTTTACAAAACTAAATTTTGATCCACTTAAGAATAATTTTCATAACCTATTCATACCTATAGATCTTGGTACATATAAGATATATTCACCTTTAGATGATACAAAACCAAATCAAGATAAGGGCAATGTAAAAATAATAGATGAGCATGTAAATTCTCATTACTCCATACATCCCTCTTGGATAAACTCATTAAGTCAACCTTACAAGGGTAAAATGTAGATACATCATGTAAATAATATGTATGTCTCTCATAAGACTCCACAATAGACTTTATAGATTAAAATAAACTAAGATACTTCATATACAATAGTTTCTATGCTACTTGAACATATGATGATATATTGACTTCCTAAAATGCACATATCAGGAAATAGAATTTTTCATAAAGAGGGATTACCATATTTTATCTATCATCAAATCATTGGTCATCATAAAAATCATTGTGAGGCATTGAAAAACCAAATTCAAAAACATAAGAGTGAAGGACACATACAAATTATTCCAAATAAATTAAAAAGACCTAATACTTTCAATCATTTAGAAAAGAGTCATCTTTCAAAATGACCAAGTTATGAAGTGTTAACCATTACTGCAAATATGTATGGGCTTTGTTACTAACATCTCAAGGTGGATATAAACACTTGAAACACAACTTGTAGTATTACCACACTACAAAAGATAAGACATAATATATATGAATTACGATATTATCCATATTTTCCATGATCTCTTGGGTACATTATACTACCCATTACATGTGTACCAAAGGTAGTAGACCTTGATATAGGGGTAATGGATCAACAATTGTATTTAACTCTAAATCTTGTCTAATATTAGTTTAATAATATGCAAACCACTATTAATGCCACATGTCAGTTACTTACTTTCCAACATGATAACAAATAAATTCTTATACCACATGATGGATATGATGAGAGGTAGATACCCATAATTTTTGGTAGAGGGTTATCAACAAATATAAAAGAATTGGGATTAAATAAATATAAATAATTTTATTAAACAAGGCCATCAGAGAGAACCTTGGATATTGAATTTGAAGACTTGTTGGAATAAATTGGTTTCACATATTATAAAAATATTTAAAAAATAAAAAATCCAAAAAAAAATTCAGAATTGACATATTGTCTTAGCTCCTTGGCATCTATGTTGTTAGTTCCATATTAGCAGATAACATACCATTCCTTTCTATATACACATATGTTTCATCCATATTTTGAGTGTGATATAGGCATACCCAAGCAGATGTCCTATGTAATTTCATATGTTGGGCCTTCCCTCTACTCATGACATGTGGACACTGGGGGCATCCACTTCGTTGATGATGATACACCCATGTTACATTATTCTATGACAATTTTCCATTATCATGTTTGAGCTTATATACTTACACATGCCTTTATCCATGCTTATATATTTCAAAATATACTTGATATGCAATTTAATTAACATTTTTTGATATATATATCCAAATACTAGTATGATATGTTTATTATATTTGTTTAAGTTTTGTGCTTTCTTTTTATGCACTTCCTTAAGTGTCTTGCCTTGATTGATATTATCTTGCTTGTTTGAGAAATTGAATATACTCCATTGTTTGTATCCCCTATGCTTTTGTTGACTTAGTTTTATATTTGAATATGTCATTGATTATTTTATGGACATTTAAATATGTAATTTATTTCCTTGTGGACATTTGAATAAGTTATGTCCCTTGTTTTAGGTCCCCTTGGACCATTATATTTTGATTTTCTTTTGAGTGCTCTTATATATGTGATTCATTGATTTTTGAATTTGTAATATTACTATATATAATTTTTAATGATCTATACCATGTATCTTAGACCTTTATTTGATCACAATTTTCATGATTCAATGATATATTTACTTAGACATGTTTCTTTTACACGCTACATGATAAATTCATAGATTATATGGTTATGTTTTCCTTTAAAGGTAAGATGACTACTATTTTATACTTACCCTCACCTTAAAAGGGTGGGGGAATATTAGTGGGGGAATGTAATAAAGGAATGACCTCCACATTATTCATAATTTTAGGTTCAATGGGGGCATGTTATGGAAACATGTTTTCCAAACTTATATCAGTTCTCAGTTTCATATTTCAGTTCGGGCATGTCATGGTAACATATATTCCACACTTGAAAAAATTAAAATTAGAAAAATTACATAGTTATATGATTTAGATATACATTTTTGGTAACATTAAATAAATTGGTACCATTTTTATAACCAAGTTTTAGCTTGAGACATATATAAGTTGCATATGCCATGCAAAGGGTACCTTAAATTACAAAATCAAATTTAGTTTCAGATTTTAAATACTTTTATGGATTATTATTGAGTCAATATATTATAGTATGTGGTTCAATTTTGTCATGGTTTATGCCATTAAATCACTCAAAATTACCAAGTTTATAGGATGGAGTGATTAAATCATCCACCCTAACCAAATTTATAGTGTGATTTGACTTGGATCACTCATGTTCACCAGGTTATAAGTATGATTGGGTTATACAGTTTAGTTAACCTCAAATTTTTGGTGGTAACTCACCTCTTATCTAAGGTTGGGGGAAATTTGTATACCAATATTTATATATATGCACTTTTAGGTTTTACATTTTTCCTAATCTTAGTTTCAATGATTCATAGTGAAACATATTTGTAAATAAAACTACCAAAAGGCAAGATGGTTGCATCAATACATAAATGTAACTTAACCTTACTCTCTTTACTTTTAAACATTTAAAATGATTTAAATTTCAGATTATATATAGTGGTTATATAATGTAACATACTCTTTATTTCAGGCCAATCACTAGTAAAGCACTCAAGTTGGAGTCATGCAAAGACAAGGTGTGTTATATATAATCAAGTACACATTTATTTTCATTTAAGATATCAATTTCATTACTAGATTAAATGGGGAAAAATGTATATACTAAATATGAATTATATATCACCTTAGTATTATATACTTGGCAAGTACTTCTCATGGTTGTACCCTTAGTTCTTAGGCTTTCCCACTATTGAAAGTCTCACATTCACTATCTGTTATGCATATTTATTATCTCTTAATACAACCATATGTTATTATGATGACTAAGCCTTATATGTTTCTCAAAATTCTATAAACCTACTTATTATCATCCTCTACAAGTTTTGGATATGTACCTATTTTACATCTTCATGAACACTTACATCCCATCTAGACGCCTACATCAATGCAAGTGCCATGTGATAAACTAAGTGTATAATTCCCTAAAGTCATAAAATTTGTAATTTTAACATGTAATTATGTTCATTATAATTTATTTAATGTGATATATTTATTGAAAGTATTGGTATATATTCATGATCAATATTTATTCATATTTTACAAAGTAAATTCATACCTATCACAAGGAAACTTATGAAAAAAATTCAATCAAGCATTAAAGTGAGTAGAGATTCCCTATTTTTTCCTATTTAAGTATTAGTTATAGGAAAATCCCATTTATAGGCTTTAATTACTGAAGGATCATCCCATGAGTCTTATTGTCCAACTTGAAATTTAGGTCACTATATATACTTGATTTACACATATTGCACCCTTGTGCACACACAAGTTGACACATTAGGAGAGAACTACATCATTTTGAGGACCTATTTAGAGTGATGGATATGTATTTAGTACCCATTTATAGATGGTTCTTTGGGGTTCACTCAATACTGTGAGTCCACTAACCCATTTTTTCCATAATCAATATGAAGATAAAAAATTAGGGTTTGATTATTTGGCAAAGAGTGGCATCATATGAGTGAGATATGATTACACTAGAACAAAGGTGATATAAAACATAGAAGGTTCTATGTTGGTGTATCTATATCAATTAAATATTTCATAATATGCACCTATGTCCAAGGTATATAGGTGCATTGATGAAACCATCCACATCTAACACAAACATCTGAGGCCACATAGTGAAATTTTTTAGAATCTAAAAATTAATCCAAAATCTAGATCTAGTCTACTTATAGACTATTCCATATTAGATATACATGTGCATAGTAAACCAAGTACTCATATTTTCCATTAATTTAAATACAAATAGATAGTTTTACTTACTTATTTTTTAGCATATCTCAATATTTAAATTTATAATATTGTTTATCTAAGTTTATAATTAATTAGCCTGATATATATTTATTTATCACCCTTGTGATTATTCATTTATATAGTATTAACCCTATAATACATTTATACATATCAATTTAATGTTAATAAACATTATATGATGTGCAAAATAGTATTTTGATCTTCTTATAGGGAGTATAGGATGTAATTTAATCACTATTTTTATAAGCATTTCTCTTAGAATTTCACTTGAACTCTTAGTAGCATTTTGTGCACTTTTGAGTCAATAGTTATATATGTATTTTATTTTGGATTTTAATATTGATATGAAGTCTTATTAGACATAAAATTCCTTGGTGAATATGTAAATACATGATTTACGCTAGCACATTCTAGATTGTTTGTGAATGTGATCTAATTTTCCTAGGATGTGAACTTTGAAAAAAAATATTGATTTTACTTTTATAACTCTTATATTTACCTTATCATAGTGATGATTTTATACTTAAGGATTTCATAAGCACAAAATATAGGAACTTCTAATTGAACATGCATAAAAATACCATAAATAGGATTTGTGAGAGGTATAGGGGGTTGAGGAAGGACATATTGATTACATTCATTTAACACTACATGAACTTGCCTCTTTGGACAGTGACAACATGGACCTTGTGATCAAATTAATTTTACAATATAATTTTTCTCAACTTACCTCTTTGGATAGTGAAAACATGGACCTTGTGATTACATTCATTTGACACTATAGGGTTGCTCAACTTACCTCTTAGGATAGAGACAACATGGACCTTGTGAAAGAGATAATAGATATCACCAACCTAAGAGTTAAGAAGAGGACATATAAATATTCAAATTCACCTTCTCATAATTACTAAAATGATGAATAAGACAATATAAATTCCATATTATTATAAAACATAAAATAACAATCCAAAAAATGAGATCGAGATTTTTCACAAATAAGTTACTAAAACAAAACTATATAAGGTTGAATTCCATACATAATAATATTAATATAAGTAGCCATATTATCATGCCTAAACTAATAACATCAATATATATTTTTAAATAACAAACATTCATCTTTAAATGTAAATGGAATAATAGAATTATACATTTAAGGATTTTTTTTAAAACAACATGCTTAGTTCTCAAAACTCATTCAAAAAGGTTTACCCAATAATCTTCACAATGCAAATATATATTGATGATTCTCACTATAACTAGTATGCTGTAACAAATTTATGAAGGAACCAAATATAGAATAATGAAAAATTTTCCATCAACACGCCTTAAATAAATTAGACAACATTGTAATGAGTCAACACTTTCATGCTACCATGAATGAAACCAAATCCATCTATAATATATCCAATCCAATTATTTGAATAACTTACAATTTTAAAGTGACTATTCAAAAGGGTTTGACCCATTTTTATTCACATCTTTAATTAACCACAAGATAATAAACAAGGCCAATATCAAAGCATCATTTAACTAGTTATTATAGTTGCACCAATATATAAATAATCACTATTTAGGTAAATATAACCTTCATCATAGTGAAATAAGAAGACTAAATATTAAACCCTTAACCCATTTAACATAACAAATAAATACTAATTTAAAATTAAGCTATGCAATAAGGATTGACCTATTTAGGTTTGATTATTTTTATACAACTCAGAGTTATAAATTTAAACAATAATATGACATTTTATAACTTATTTTGTAGTATATCTAGGATATACAATCACCATTACATACATTCACCATTTAGTCCAATAAATAACTGAAGTATAGTGAAGGATAAGGAATCTAAGATTAAATAAATAAGTTTAATCCATTAGATAAACAAGCATAAAAAATTTAGTCTATAACTCATTCTATCTGAAATGAACCTAACCATTAGTGGGTACCTACCCACCCCCACCATCGGCTAGATAGGGGAGCTTGCACACAATGCCAAAACCAAAACATACATGTATACACTTAAATTATCATGTGAATGAGATTCATAATGGGTTAAAGGTTTCACATAGAAGACACCAAAAATAACTTACAATCTAAAAAACCAATACTAAACAAATAGTAATACCATGACATACATAAGAAACACAACTAGAAAAATAACCTAAAGATAATAATGCATTGGTCATAAAGGACATTTTTCTATAGTTCATATTTATTCCATCTAAGGGTGAGATCAAACTCAGTATCCTCCCTCAAAATGGGATATCCTTGGCCACTATGAAACTAGTTGTAGGTCTTCTAGGAAGAATTATATTACACTTCCAAACTAATTTTCTTTATACATAAATTAAAAACCACATTTATCTTTGTCTAAAAATCCAAAAAAGAACTTTCTTGTTTCTTAAAGGATGAAATGGCAAAATGGTATCCATCTGAACTTTTATTTGCTTCCTTATTTCTTTAATTCTCTCTAAGTTTCACCATGTTATTCTTCTACCAAAACTAGTCCATTTAATAAATTTCCTTCAGCACCAACAAAAGTTCCAACTGGGAGAGGACCCCAACTTATCTTAACTATAATTTCTATCAAGTACTCTAAGAAATCCAACACTACCATGACAATTAGTTATGCATGAAAAATAATGAGTTCCAAACCTTCATTATTATCCATGCAATACTAATCAAATGTGAATCATGCATTTGAGATCATTATTCTCTCTAAACCCTAATTGATATTTAGGTTTCCAAACATCAACTGAGATTATCATTATAATTGTAATGATTCAAGTTCATGGTGGCCTATAATTCTATCAAGCCCAAGTCTTATGCACTTACATTTTATTTTAAGAAAGAATATAAATCATATGCCATGGCCATGTTATATTGATTCCTTTCCTTATCATAGTCTTAATGGATATGTACCTTAAATAAAATGGATTTCAAATAGATAAAGGTCCAAAAAAACTCCAACATCTACATATATAACTCTTATATATACAACCTAAACTTGCACCAATTTCATCACTAATTTTGGCTCATCAGTGTTAGAAATACAACATATTAACCCATTACCAAAGTCAAATCAAATCAACAATAAAAAAATAAAACAATATTTATAAATAACAAGTACAATTGACCAATGGATAAAATGGATAGTACAAAACATAAGAATAGTAGTTCAAAATAAAAATAAATATGAGAATTAAAAAAAGTTTAATTGGTGTAGGCTTTAAGATCTCATTCACATTATAAATTAACATATACATGTATACCTTACATTCACCATTGAACGACATGATCTAATTTTTGACCTAGCTCATATCAAGGCAATACCTACATTTATACAAAGGAAATTAATTGTACCTATCTACTATGTCATAAAATAAATTAAACATATCACTAAATTTTATCAAATTAATAAGTTTGAAACATAAAAATGTACTAAAAAACTACAATAATTATCAAAGTTATTTAACAAAACAAAATAAATATCAAAATCATAATGTTTGGTAGGTGTGGTCATGACACATTCTCCAAAAGAAAGTCTATATTAAGTTAAGTGAATACAAGGGTCTCCATGACCATTTAATAAAGGTAGTATATGCATAATAAAATAATTTGGATATAGATGTTCATATACAACTAGTACAAGGGGTTTTCCTAAAATAATAGTATCTTTAATATTTGCATCACATGATCTAATTTTTAAAGTGAGATCAATTACCTGATTTTAGAGGTCGCCAATAACGTGAATCATGGACACAATATGAGTAATAGGGATAATAGTGGTGTGGAAAGGTTCACTCATGTTTTGTAACTAATCATCTACTTTAAACATTAATATGAGAGGAGCATGAAAAATATAATTGCATGGATTAATATTGCATTCTAAGATAAAATCAATGCATATTTTTAAATCATTGCATATCTTATCACCTTGAATTTGTATAGAATCATAAACATAACATTTATTCTCACTGGATTTTTTGAATTGGGAGAGGAATGAGATTCATCACAAATAATTATATCATGAAACTCATATTAAATGGGCATGATATGACTATTTTGATAATATTTGCATAATTTTACATTATCATTACTTTGTAAGTTTAAAGCATTAATATTAATTTTTGTTTGTATATCACATTCATTTGTATCTTTTGATATTTCAAGAAAGAGGGAAGAAGTATCAGGAGATGTTACATAATTATTTATAACTTTAAATGGAGGAGAAAGATAATCACAACTTTGTATATCAATATCCATGCTTAAATAAGAATGTGGCATATCATATGTATTAACACCATCTACAGTTTATACAGAGTAAGAGGAAATAACACACATATTCATATCATTTTCCATTTATATGAAAATGCTATGATTTTGTAGTTTATATTGATTAATGTGATGTATTACACTAGAAAACATAAGATCTAAACAAAGTGTACTGATTATTGATTCTTTGAATTTGGATCCTATTGAGGTCAACATACCCCCATTCCTAAAAATAGGGACCCTATTATAAATCATGCAAATTTGTGCTTTAAATTGAAAATAAATATTATCAAAGTAACATTAGAGTGTTTTTCATATTATATTTATTTTAATATCATCCACACCATAGTTAGATTGGCATATTTATGCATGATTTTGGTTTGATCTTGTCTAAATTTGTTAATATTAGATTTATATGTTTCAGGTTATAGGATCAATGGAGTCCATATGGAATGGAAAATTTTTAATATTCATTATTTAATTTTAATTTAACTCTTTAACTTGAGTAACCCTTGGTCTTTAATCATCTAATTAAATCTATGGTTAAACAATATTTAAAAAACTTTAGTCTAAATGTGTTAGCCTAGGTTTTTTTTTAATTAAGATTCAAATTAATGTGGGAACCTATTATGTAGGAATAACTTTATTATATTATAGACTTAGTTTAGAACTCTACCCTAAGTCCAAGTCATATTTATTAATATAACTCAGGCCTTAGGCTAAAATATGTATGCTAAGTCATTTATGCCCAATAGTTTACTGGACTAATTAATGAGGAGCTCTTTATTATATTTTAAACTTAAACTAAAGTTTTATCCTAAGTCCAAGTTGTATTTATTAATAAAACTAAAAAACATTAGGATAAACTTTATTTTAAATTATTTATAGTCTCTAAAATGCTTATGTATTTTATTTTATGCTCATAGAAATCAACAAACCTAAAGGTGACAAGTGGCGAGATCATGACGGATTCAAAAGAGATCAATGACCCATGGGTAAGGATCAAAAGTCAATAAGTCAATAATTTGATCTACAGTGAATGTTAACTCAAGCACTAAATATCTTATGAAGAGAAAAATGTTGAAAGGTAAAAAGTATCTAAGAACACTGGAAGAGTGACAAGTGTCACCATCTCAATGAGAATCTCGAAGATATAATAAAGAGTGTAAGTTCAAAAGTCAAGAGCCCTAAGACAAGTGAGGATTATCTAAGTGGAAAGATCCTAAAGATTAATGGAAAGATCCTATAGATCATGTTCACTCAGGTAGACAAGATCTAATGGACCACATCAACTTAGGTGAGGATGATCTAATGGCACAAAGTGAGGGTTAACAATTTAAAGGAGCTCAAAACAAGTGAGAGGCTCCCACATGGCATGATAGCACCCAAATGATGAAAATATCTTAAATATCATGAGATGATACTACATGGAATAATCTCATGAGCTCATATATGAAGATCAATGGCTTATGATGAAAGCTAATGTTAACAGACTCCAAAATAGATCAATAGTGAAAAATTGATCCAACTCAAGAGAGTAAAAAGTAAGGACATGTGTCTAAAGGCAAAAATAGTCATATTTTTTAATCTAATGGATACCTAAGCATGGGCATTACCATATTAACATGACACATTAGATTCTTGAACCAGTGAAGATCATGAATGTGAACACATGTGTCTTAGACTTAATCTGGTTAGCAAATATGAAAATGAATAGTCGACAATAAAACAAGAGAAGAATGCAGTTATAGAGGCATCTCAAAGGTTAATTAAGTTGACATAATATATTATTTTGAGTTAAAGACCTTTTAAATCCTTTCAAAGGAATATTCTATTCTATAAAGGCATGGACAACATGTAATGCACAATTATGTTAGGTTAGTCATAGTTAAACAAGGTCATGAGTTCTATTAGCATGGGTAGGGATACTTGTCTATGACACTTGTCTAGTCACATTTTGATAGGGAATGACTAGCATACGTCATGAATTATCTATATAAATAGGTGTTTTTCATTGTAAAAAAGGGAGGGAGTTTTTATAGCCAAAATTACTTTGTAAACTTGGAGCAATTAATACAAGGAATTCTACAAAGTTTGTCTAATATTTGTCTATGTGTTTGCTATCATGGCTACTTTCTTAGTTATCTAGTTTGATATTCAAATTTGAATTGTTTTCATGGATCCTATATGTGTACATGTTAATGTTGAGTTGTCAATTTTTGCTTATTCTAAGTTGATTGAAAGATCTTAGGTTCATTCATTCTCTTTTTATTTTCTTGAAGACGTGAAGAATTTATTTTCCTATGAAAGTAAACCTTTAAAGTGAACCTGATTTATTATTTGCATTATCTCTCCTTAGACATTTTCTTGATATATAGTAGGATATGTGCCTATGCAATTTCATGGTATATATTGGTTAATTGCATGTCTTGATGAAATATAAACTTTGTATAATGTCTAGATTAAAGATCATAAACACTTTATTTCTACCCTACCCTTATTTTTACACCTTTTTTTACCAAATCACTTTAATTTATCTTATCACTATAAATATGTATTTTAGCTTAGGGTTTATACTTTAGGTTTTGGGAATCATTCATTGGATTTAGTTCAAATTAATTTCATATTCACAAAGTTTTAGGACCACAATTGCTCCCAACAACCATTTACATGTTCATTTTATGAAACAATCATTTAGCTTAGCCACTAATTCACCACATATCTCAATAAAATCACAACCAACAACTCATACAATGGATTCTTTGAATCCAAAAAATGATAAGTATTTCTTAAACACTATATGAACCTACTGATACATTTAGGTGCATCAACAAATCCTTGTGAGAGATTAAGGGAAATAATATATTCATTATTAGTATGTTATTTTTGTTTTTATCTATGAAATAAAAATACAAGGGAGGTATAGAGGAAATTATCTTTTTAATTTTACAATTAGTGCATTTATTTTCCTCTTCATTATATTATTCACTATTATAATGATCATATTGATTTTTGTTAGTGGAACTATACTCAATCAAAATCATATTCTTCTTTGATATAAAAATTATCAATAATTTTAAAATTATGATCACTAGTCCATTCATTATCATAAACATAAGGTGTAGCATTATTAGAGAGGAGGAAATAAAAAGGATGAAAACCATTAGAAATTTTGAAGAAGGAACTATTTTTGATGTCTAACATTGAGAATAAACAAAAGGTAAGACTCTAACTATACAGGATTAGAGAAATAATTTGAACCTACCTATTTTCACTTGGATTTTCACCCTTTGAGGTGATTTATTATCTCTCCTCATCTAATTGGCACAATAAAAACATCTTTAGGCTTATGGGTAGCCTATGAATAAGGTGAATCTCTAGATAGGGATAGCTCCCTTAATGTACCACTTTGGATCACTACTACACCTAAAATTTGTCGGGGGTGAAAGGGAGAGATAAAAATGAAATAAAACTATCCTAAGGGAGGTGATACAAAAAATAAGGTTGATGACTTCCAACTAGCTACATGTTACACATGAAACCAAGAGACTAACCAAACATACACTTCTCCAATCTACATCTTCTCACATCAATATTATATTATAAGGTTATGGATGAATGTTTAGGATAGGAGACATAGAAAAGAGGACTTTAATGTAAATATTTAATAGACTAACTCAATCAGCCTTGACATTTACTATAACACTTCACGTGCCCTATACGAAGAAGCTTTCCAACTATAAATAGGATGAAAGAATGAGACAACATGCTAAGAAAATCATAGTTATCACTAAGCAAGATCAATCATCCAATTAAAAAAAATTATGAACAATCATGAAGAGGTAAAAATCAGTATTATTATTGATCAATTGGTATGAAAATGAGCAAGGATACACCATACTCAGGTGGAGTATGAGTTACAATGGCCAAAATAGGTAGTTCTTATTGAACTTGAGAGAAAGAGAGGAGAAGAGAGAAGTACAAGGGTCACAAGGATAATTGTATGGCTAATATAAGGATTTAATTTTTCATGAGAATATAATTTGGGATGAACCATTTAAGGTCAAAAGAGACATGTGGCCATACAAGGCATGAAGCTCATGAAATGTGGCATGAAAATTCTCATTCTAGCTTAGAAAACTACCGTCATTATTTGGACCTATTTGAACATCCAAAAACTGATTATGGATAGGTATTATTATTGAAATTAATGATAAGGCTTTCATACATTCCTTTTTATGCATTTATTTTAGTCTTGGTCATCTGGAACCTTCATAAAATGAGCTATCACCATTTGTAGTCAAAATAGTTCTTCTTTCATGCACCCTACACACTTGGCATCCAAAAAGGAATAATTTTTCCATGAAAATACATGATATGGATTTTATGACACTTTTAAAGACCCTAAATGTCCTAATAAGTATTAGACACAACTTAAAATTAGCACACTTGAAGTTTTCCACCCTTCTCACTAGCTTGGTCACTATGCTAGTTTTGATTGGATAAGATGAATCAGATCATTGAGTCACTTAAAAGTTTTTACAAGGAATTAAATTGATATGGGGAGTTATATTAAGTCCTAATATTACCTTCCATGTGATTTAAATATCCTAGAGCCTCCTAGAACCTACATAACACACAAAATAGTCAAAAGTACCCAATTTGATACCTTGTCCATATAATTTTGTATAGTAAAAAATCATGGGGAGTATATTGAGATATTATACTACAATTTTAAATCATCATCCTAAGAAAAATATTCCATTATATCAGATTTCCAATGTCATTTCTCCAATTAGGTCACTAGCAAGGGCTTAGGAGGGTTTTAACCTATTTTGACCTCTCAAGCTTTGTTCATAAAGTGGGGACATTGGAAATTTAAAAAAATTACAAAAATTAAGAGATAATTAATTTCATAAAAATTCATAAACTTATTATATTCTCATGCACAGCCTCAAGGGAGATGTGAGCATCCAAAATTGTTTTATCAACCTTGATTCCTTATTTTAATAGGCCTAATGTTGTCTCTAAGCCCAAAAATGAATTCATAATGATTTATATAAAAAATTTAAGATTAAAAAAACCTATAATTACCTTACTAAAATTATATAATAAGTTATAATTCATATATAATGTTATAATTGTGAATGACTTCTCATTTAGACACTAGGCCTAAACCTTGCTTAATAGGCCTAAGTTAGTTTAAGATCTAAAATGGATTTATAATGATTTAATATTCATAAAAATAGTTCAAAAACATATAAAATTCCCACATAATCATGTCTAAGTCTATTTTAATTCACTTATAGAGTTGGAAGTGGCATTGGTCTCTCATTTGGAATCTAGGTTTCACCATGCTCAATAAGCCTGTCTACATGTTTGAGGGTTTAGAGCTCCTTGTTAGGTTTCATATTATTTATATATGTATTAAATGTTAATATGGATTTTTTACAACTTTATACACTTTCATTTAATTCTATTTTATCTTATGTTTCACCCTTATATCTTTATTTCCCAAATCCTACTAGTTTTGACTCTTGGGAAGTACCCTCTATTTAAGACAAAATAGAGGGTACTTCCCTTATTTTATTAAAAAAAATTAATGTTTGAGAGTATTATATAGGTTTTAAATACCCTATATAAAGTTTTTAAATCCTTGGTAAAACCATTTGACCCTTCAAAATATTAAAAAACCAAGATACACATGTGTGTAGGAATTTCACTTTAGACTATGTATTTAATACTTAGAGCCCTTCCACCATGAAAATTTTATCATGTAAAAAATTTATAAATGTTTTAATTATCATTATATATATGTTAAAACCTTTATTAAATACTTTGACCTTTCATTTACCCCTTTTATCTTAGACTCTCAAGACTGAGTTCTATCATGATTATGCTTTACTCCAATATGCTACACCTATAGGTGATCATGTGTGTTTAGGTCTTGAGTGTAGTTATTAGAGGAATATTTTTAATGCATTAACACCATTTATAATTTATTTTAACCTTTTACCTCATATTTAATCACTCCCAAGTAGTGTACTCACGAAAGATGTTTGCGCGCGAAGGAGGAACAGCAGGCCCGTTGACAGGCCCCAGGCAAGTGGCGGAGACCCCTGGGGCAAACTTTCACGGCCAGGAACACTTATATAATAGTGAGCGCTCGCGGCTAACCAAAGTCAATGGATGCCTCTTGAGGACCCAAGACCATCTTGTATTGGTCATCCCACAGGAAGCAATCCATGAAGATGTGGAATATTTGTCTGCACACACCCTAATCTGTAAGTTTCTGGGTATTAGAATCCCTGTGTCAGCATTAGAATCCTAGATTCGCCGCTCCTGGGTCATTGAAGGAGATTTTGACCTCATGTTGGTAGGAAATGGATATTTTCTGGTAAGTTTTTCCTCTGTTTCGGATAGAAATCATATTTTTGAAGGAGGGCCCTACTTCTATGAAAGAGTGGGCCTGTTTCTTAAACCATGGCACATGGGTTTCAACTCCGCTGATGAACTCCCAGCCTGTGTCCCAGTTTGGGTCCGTCTTCCACGGCTTCCCCTGGAATTTTGGCAGGAAGATATCCTCAGACAAATTGGGGCAATGCTGGGTAAGCCAACAGCTATTGCACACCAGTCACTTGACAAGAAGATTATTTCATATGCAAGAATTTGTGTGGACATGGACTTAAACAATCCACTTCCAGATTCGGTAGAAATCTGCATGGGATCTTTGTCTTGGATACAGCAGCTT
This sequence comes from Torreya grandis, assembly GCA_037957365.1. NCBI lineage: Eukaryota > Viridiplantae > Streptophyta > Pinopsida > Cupressales > Taxaceae > Torreya > Torreya grandis. The sequence goes on along the minus strand of JARHVA010004290.1, from coordinate 1,396,479 downwards.
GATTACGAATCTATCCCCTTCAGATGCCGATTATGCCATGTTTATGGACACCTTCATCGGCAATGCCCTTTGGCGGTCAAAACCAATGACACTGGGATAAATTCTGGAATGAATTTTACAGCTGAATCTGGGAAAGGAAATGGGCACAGAAGTTTGGTTGAAAACACCAAACCTTTACCTGATAAATTAGATAAAGGGAAAAATGCTATTTCTCCAATTTTGGCACAAGGGTCTGGAGAACAATTTCAAGTAGGAACGGATGGTTTCACGACAGTCAAAAAGTGAGCAAGAGGTCGGGGACCAAGGCATGGCAATACTGAGAGACAAGTAGACCTGGGGTTTAATAGATTCGAAGCTCTAGATTATATGGTCATTGAAGATGGCATCCCGATGGAGGAACAGGGAGATGAGATGGTGCAACCTAGATAGGCCTCTGAAGTCAATGGAACTCTTAATGGGCAGGGACAAGCGCCTTTTGATTGCTCTCTGCAAGAGGAGGGAGGTCCATCTAAGGCTCAGTATGAGCAGCCTGAGAAGGAAGTAAGCTGGGCAGATTTGGCCAAAGAAGGGGAAGCCGGAAAAAAAGGAAAAGGAGCCAGCAATGCTCTTGGGCTTATGCAAAAACAATTCAAGAAAGCCAACTCGGCTGCTCCTTCCAAAGCTGGAAGAAGAAAGGATCAAGATAGATTGAAACTTACTGGTGAATTGTTAGTGGAAACTGGAGTGGTCAAAACTATGGATGAGCACTTCCCTCAACCCACCTAATGATAGTTCTATCATGGAATGTAAGGGGATTGCATAGCTCCCCTAGACAAAAGGCTCTGCATAATTTGGTTTGGGACAATTCTCTGGATATCCTCTGTATTCAGGAGACTAAATTGTCGATTGAAGCTTTTTCAGCTTGTATGTTAAATGTTTGGCCTAGCGGGCAGTGGCAATGTTTAGGTGCTTGCGGTAGTGCCGGAGGTTTAGCTGTGGGTTGGAATCCAAGGAAAATTCTACCTATTCATTGGATATGCAACTTGTCTGCATTAACTATGTTGGCTTCTTCTCTTGACACTGGGGAAAGATTTCTTATTACCAATGTCTACGCCCCTGTTGATATTGCTGGCCAAATGCAGCTGTGGGAGCACATTCGTTATATTCATCTTCTTCACCCATTCATGCCGTGGATAGTTGCTGGAGACTTCAATGCGGTTATGAGTCTTGAGGAAAAAAGAGGCGGCTTGAATCGGCTGGGTCCCTCTGCTGACTGCCTTCGCCACAATGTGGAAGCGTTGCGCTTATCCGATGTTAGACCCTCAAATGGGATGTTCACATGGAGCAACAGAAGAACAGGTAACGCTGCCATTGCCGAACGTCTTGATAGATTTCTAGTTTCTTGTTTTTGGCAATCTAGTGCTTTTTCTATCAATTCCAAAATTTTGGACTGGAGGGGTTCCGATCACTGGCCTATCAAGCTGGCCATAGGCTTTATAGAAAGGCCCAAAAAGCCTCCTTTCAAGTTTCAGATGATGTGGCTTAGAGATACATCCCTTCATGATCTCATGGCGCAGTGGTGGAGACAGGGAGGGCCTGCGTATGGTACAGCTATGTATTCATTTCTTAAAAAGCTCCAGTATGTTAAAAGGAAATTGCAGGAATGGAATAGAAGTAGTTTTGGGAACCTACAATGTAAGAAAAAGATGGCACAAGAGCAGCTTGATAAGATAACCAGGCAAATAAGAGAATGTGGATTCTCGGAGGAGCTTCGTCTGAAAGAAGCTACTGCTGCCAATGCCTTAGCGGAGTGGGAGCTTAGGGAGGAGATTTACTGGAAGCAGAAGGCTTGCAATGATTGGCTTCAAGAGGGAGACAAGAACACGGCTTTCTTCCATAAGTCTATGCAGGCCCGGCGCAATGGGAACTTTATTACTTCTCTTGTTTCTCAGGATGGATGTTGCTTAACCTCTTCCCAAGCTATTAGCAAAGAAGCTGTTCGATATTTTTCGGCACTATTTGCTAGTGATCCTATACCAGATGAAGGGGTTGAAAATGTTGTTTTGTCCTGCATTCCTTCTTTGGTGAATGAGGAAATGAATGAACGCCTTATGCGGCCAATTGCTTTGCTAGAAGTGGAAGAGGTTGTTTTTAGCATGAAGAGAGGTAAGGCCCCCGGTCCTGACGGATTCCCAGCTGAATTCTTTCAAGATTTTTGGGGAATTATAAATCAAGACTTAATGCAGGTGATACAGGAATCGTATTCCAGCAGAGAAATGCTTAGAGCTTTGAATGCCACATTCTTGGCTCTTATTCCTAAGAAGGAACAGGCTAATAAGCTGGAGATGTATAGGCCAATTGTGCTTTGTAATGTTATTTATAAAATCATCTCCAAAATCATTGCTCAAAGACTGAAAGGTTTCCTCCCTCACCTTATTTTGGAGGAGCAAGGTGGTTTTGTTGCTGGTAAGCAAATCTTGGATGGAGTGGTGATTGCGGCTGAAGCAATCCATTCTATGAGTACTTCTCAAGAGAAATCTATGTTTATTAAGCTTGACTTTGCTAAGGCCTATGACAGAGTCAGCTGGAGATTTCTGAGCAAAGTCCTATTAGGTTTTGGGTTCAATCAGGATTGGATCAGCTGGGTGTTCAGTTGTATCACGATGCCCTCCTTTTCGGTTCTTATTAACGGAGCCCCTACGGAACTTTTTGGGGCCTCGAGAGGTCTTCGTCAAGGAGATCCGCTCTCACCATACTTGTTCATCATTATGGCTGAGGGGCTTGGACGGCTTCTCAAGTTTCAGGTTGCTCAGAGTACCCTTCAAGGCTGGAATTGGGGAAATGGCATTACTACCTTGACTCATCTACAATTTGTCGATGATACTATTTTAGCTGGTAAAGCTCAGATCCGTGAAGCTGAAGCTTTCTGTCTCACCCTCGACAACTATTTGGAGGCTTCGGGACAAAAGATCAATGAGCACAAGTCCTCCATTTTTTTCTTCAACACGCCTGAATCTATCCAGAGAAGAATCGCTGCCATTCTTAGATTCCAAATTCAAGCTCTTCCTGTTGTTTATTTGGGCATTCCCATTGTTGTGGGGAGGCAGCCCAGGATTTTTTGGCAGAATGTCTTGGACAAGTTAAGATGAAAAATCAGCCATTGGACCCATAGATGGCTCTCCACTGCTGGTCATGTTATTCTTTTGCAATCTGTTATTTAGGCGCTACCCATTTATCGGTGCATGATTCAAACCACCCCTGTCTACTTCCTTAAAGAATATGATGCCCTCTCTCGGAGATTTCTTTGGAGTGGGAATCTTCAGAACACTAAATGGAGTCTCGTCAATTGGGACATGGTTTGAAGACCAAAGCAGGGAGGGGGCCTGGGACTACGTTCAGCTATCTTAGGCAGCCAAGCCTTGGCTGCTAAGTTATACTGGAGGTGGTGCTCTAACCATTCTGCCCTGTGGGCCAAAATTCTGACTGCTAAGTACTTCCCGGGCACTACGCCTCAAGACATGGCTAGACTTCCTCTTGCTGGTAGAGGGTCGATGGTGTGGAGCACTCTTAAGGTGGGAGCGCAGCTGGTGAAGTAGAGTCTTTTCTGGGTGTGCAATAGTGGGACTGAAGCTCTGTTCTGGGAAGACTCTTGGAATGAGGAACCGCCCCTGTTAGTTTCTCATCCTCAGTTACAGCCTCTAGCTGATATCTTTATCTCAGCTGGTTGGGATACTGTGATGCATTATAAGGAAGCTGTCAGCTTGGGCATGGCTATTGGATATAGGTGGAAAAACTCTTCTGATTGGCCTCCGGGAGGATCTGCTAAGACTAGAAGTGAGTTAAGACACATACTTTAGTCTAGAGAATGCAATTATCTTCAGGGCAGAGATGTTCTTGCCTGGGGGGGAGATACAACTGGCCAGTATTCTGTCTCGTCTGGATATGCGCTTTTGATTAAGCAAGCGTTCAATCATAATCAGTTCTTATGGGGGAAAAAAGTCTGGAACCAGATTTCTTGGCCCAAATGTAATTTTTTTCTGTGGAATCTTACTCACAACAAGTGCCTGACCTGGGATAACTTATGTAAACGTGGCTTTCAGGGGCCTTCGGTCTGCGTTTTGTGCCGCAGTAGTGAGGAGATAGGGGAGCATTTATTCTTCCAATGCCCCTTTGCTATTCAGTTCTGGCATTTGTGGTGGGCGGCTTGGGGCGCTCCCTGCTGTCATGCTCATTCTTTGAGTGAATTCTGGAATCAACTGGGTCCTGCGCCTGCTAGGAACTCCCTGCTGCAGAGTGCTTGGACTGTGGGCCCTTCCTTCATATTATGGAATTTGTGGCTAGAGCGCAATAGGAGAGTCTTCAGGGGAGAGCGCCTGGAATGGCGTCAGCTTTGGTATAAAATTCTTAACTCCCTACAGGAAACATTGCGTGCTAAGTGTATGGAGGGCGCTGACTGGAATGAGGAGGTGGATGGTCAACTAAAGCGGCTGGGTATGAGTCTTCAACCTGGAGATGACTTGGCGCTGGGCTATGGTGCACAGCATGGGCAGAATGTTAAAATGCGCCTGGTTAATAGGAAAGGACGCTGGACCCACCCTGAACCTGGCTTTATCAAAGTAAATATGGATGGCTCCTCACAGGGGAACCCAGGAGAAGCCGGAATTGGGGGTATTTCTCGGGATAGTCTCGGTTGCATACAATTTCTTTTCTCGATTTACAAAGGCTACCACACAAACAATCTCATGGAAGCCATGGCGATTCTGGAGGCCTTGAAGTTTTGCTGTCAACAGGGTTGTTACAATATCATCTGCGAATCGGATTCGCAAGTGGTGATTAATTTGCTAAATAACGGTAATGCTGGTATAATAGATTGGCATCTGAATCTTATTATTCTTCAGATCTGGCATTTAAGTACCTCTTTGAATTCTATTGTTTTCAAACATATTCCACGTGAATGGAATGGTGTTGCGGATCGCCTTGCCAAATGGGCTTCGGAGAATGGTTCTATGTGGAGTATTACTGACCCGGGTATGTTCTCGGCTAGTATGTTTCAGGAGTTGGTTCAGTTGGTGAACCAGGAGAATGCTCTGTAATTTTGGTCTTTTCATTTTTTAATATATTTTTACCCCTGTTAAGTTCATATTTAATCACTCCCACACTCAAAATCACCAAAATTGCATACTGCCAGTCTCAGTTATAGTAAATTATGTTTTTTGCTTTAGAGGGTTTCATCTAAAGTAAACATTGCATAGCTTGGACATTGAAAAAATTTAATGAGATTACATAACACATTTTAGGACCATTTATTATTTATTTTAACTTATTCACTTATGTTACTTGGGATAGATCATCACTTAGACAATGTTTTTAGCTCACTGCCTACTTACACAACTGTAGTTAGGCCTACTTTAGGCTTGAGACCATGTCCAATAGACTTCTCCTCTAATGTACGTGACTTATATTTATGTCATAATAATCCAATAAGGTTAAAAAAATGCTTTAAAATTTACCTTTATTGATTTTATACTCAAAATTACCTTTCATCTCCTTATAACTGTAGGTGAGTAGTTTACAGCTTAATACACCCATGTAGGTGTAGGTTAGCCCCCCAAATAGTTATTATCCACCTATAATAATGTTAATTTTGATTGTTTCTCTACGTTTTTCCCTAATTACATTTAGAAGAAGGAAGAAACTAAGGGTAAAGGTTTGGGGTTTGACGTTACCTGGATTAAGTTGCACACTGTATCTAAGCATTGTAGGAGCTCCTCTTTAGCTGTGGAAGAAACACCTATAATAAGAATAAGACTTGAACAAAGAAGATGTTATAATAAGATATGGTGGACTACCAAGCTACACGCTCGATCCTGGAAGTGTAAACTCTGTAAGGGATGATAGTCCACTATTTAACAAAAAGAGTGTTGTAATAAAAAAAATGATGAAAGACTAAGAAAGAGAAAGTAGACAATGCATACCTGTTATATACAATGAGTCTATCACAGTCACCAATGTTGGTAGTTATACTGATGTTGGTTGGTCAATGATGTCGACGTCGGTTATGTTGCCGATGTCGGTAGGGGCAATGGGCCTTGGATGGGTTTTGGAATATGTCTGTGGTCGACAAAAGGGTTTGGGAGTTTAAAGGTTTGTGCAGGGTTGTAGGAAAGTGAATAGGGTTTAAGGAAGAGCAAAGGTAGAGGAAAGATGTGAAAAGAGGTGAGAATGAAAGAAAGGCCTTTCAGCGTCTCCATGGAAGACGTTCAGGCTCTTCAATAGTGTTTTTAGAAATAGTAAATAGAAACTAATTACTAACATGTTCTAAAATACTAAAATGAGAAGAAGAATACTTAGCTCTATTAGTTGAAGAACCAGAGGTGTCAGGATGCTTGTTCCTATTGTGGCTGATGTTGAGGTCCTTGTACAGTGCTTCAATCCAATCTCTGGAATGACTTGTGCATAACTTTGGTAGCCTGGAGGATGATAGTTAAATTGTGATGCTTGGTCTCAGAGTGTGCGTGTCGATGTCTAAGAGTCAAGGGGCAGATCAATGCTAGAGCTCAGGTTATGTAATTGATGTCGGTGATCCCACTGGCATCAGCTAACAGTTGATCGACATCGATGACTAGAGAATGGGTAAAAGGGCTATTTGGCCTATTTCTCCATTTGCCAAGTGCTTTTGCCATTAGAGAATGATCAAAATATGGGTTTATTAGGTATGAGAGTTAGTTAGGAGGCTAGGATGGAGTGAGAATAGGTCATGGGTAGTTAGGGTTTAGATGACCTAGTCTCAGGATGACTCATAGAGTAAGAAATGGTCTTAGGGTGAGGTGTCTAGGTGAGGTGTCCAAGGTGAGGTGTCCAGGGTGAGGTCATTAATCTAAAATAAGTAGTTTATTTTTAATTAATAAGGTGTGTAAGTGGTTAGAAGGGGACCAAGGGGGGGTTGACACAATATTGGTGTCTACATTTGCCCCTTTTTGTCTTGTGGTTTGTTTTGACAGACTGCAAGACAAAAATAGATGTTGTTTGCCCCAGGTATGGGATGAGGTATTCCCCCCTCAAAGCAGGAGTCAAGGGAAGGTAATATGATGTCAGGTGCCAATTTGATAGGTAGTGGATGGGTAGGGTGAGGTTTGAGTGTGAATGCTGCAATAGTTGAGATTGCACGTATACCACTTCACTTGATAGGTAGGTTAAATTATCATAGGAAAGGTCTAGGAGCACTAAAATTAAAGTAATCAGTCCTTAGATTTTTAGTCATAGTTGATTGGTTAAATGATCAAAGTTATAGCTCCAATGGTTGAGGAGGACTAAAACTAAAATAACCAGTCCCCAACTTATTAGTGGTAGCTGATTGGGTTATATCGATCAAAGCTATAGCTCCAATGGTCATCGTGTTCCAGGTATCTAGGCTAGGAAGTGCTACTAGAAAACATGAAAATATTACAAATATTGGGGATCAACTTGGTCGTGATCTGACAATACATGTGAGGGGCATAATGTGGGGTGCGTATAATTTGTTAACTATTCGTGAGGTAGCATATATGCAATCAAAACAACCAAGGCAAAGTTGTCTTGAAAGTGGTCATGGTCTGAGGAGATAGTCACGATCTCCAAGGTCATTGGTCAAGTTGGGCTAAGATATAAGTGATCTCAAGTGTTGTTTGTTGTGGTTAGGGAGATGTATGTGGTCTCCAATGTACCCCATGAGAAGTCTAGGTGACTTCTACAGTGTCAGGGCTGGTTGTTTGGTCATGATTTTGGGCAATTTTAGGTCGAATAGTTGGTCCATTATGTAGACAGAAGAACGAATGGCCGAGCTAACCTCAGAAGACCCCATGTTAATTGAGTGCTACCTACATAACCCATGTGAGGGCCTCAGGCCAATGTAGTTCTCTCAAAAGGGAAGAAGAGGGTAGGTTATGGATTGGTTTTGACTCAGTTAGGTCATGGTTAAAGGTTATATGGTTGGCCCATTAGGTAGATGAACAAATGAATGGCCGAGCTAACCTTAGAAGACCCCGTGTCAACTAAGTGCTACCTACATAGCCCATGTTTTAAGGGCCTCAGGCCAATGTAGTTCTCCCCAAAAGGGAAGATGGAGTCAAAGAGGTCGATAGTTGGTTTGGTCATTTTAGTGTTTTTACCATTTCCCATATGTTTGATGGTACATGCTTGAAATGATGAGTGTATGATGATGTTACAACATTTTTCATATTGTGTGATGGTGTATGCTATAACATAGGTTATGTGGTTTTTCATCCTTAGCAATTTTCCATATTAGTGATGGTGTATGCTAAAAATGAAATGAGTTTATTTATGCTTCAACAAGTTTCCATATTGGTGATGGTATATGCTTGACATAAATTGTGTTTGGTTGATAGTTTCCATGTGTATTGTTTTCCATAGAAACTAATGTGAATGGGGCTATGAGTCACCCATGGCTTAAAATGATGAGTGTATGATGATGTTACAACCTTTTCCATATTGAGTGATGGTGTATGCTGTAACATAGGTTATGTGGTTTTTCATTCCTAACAATTTTCCATATTTGTGATGGTGTATGCTAAAAATGAAATGAGTTTATTTATGCTTCAACAAGTTTCCATATTGGTGATGGTATATGCTTGACATAAATTGTGTTTGGTTGATAGTTGTTTTGGTTAGGTTTGAAATGATGAGTGTATGATGATGTTACAGCCTTTTCCATATTGTGTGATGGTGTATACTGTAACATAGGTTATGTGGTTTTTCATCCTTAGCAATTTTCCATATTCGTGATGGTGTATGCTAAAAAATGAAATGAGTTTATTTATGCTTCAGCAAGTTTCCATATTGGTGATGGTATATGCTTGACATAAATTGTATTTGGTTGATAGTTGTTTTGGTTATGTTTGAAATGATGAATGTATGATGATGTTATAGCCTTTTCCATATTGTGTGATGGTTATGCTGTAACATAGGTTATGTGGTTTTTCATCCCTAGCAATTTTCCATATTGGTGATGGTGTATGCTAAAAATGAAATGAGTTTATTTATGCCTCATCAGGTTTCCATATTGGTTATGGTATATACTTGACATAAATTGTGTTTGATGATGTTACAGCCTTTTCCATATTGTGTGATGGTGTATCCTGTAACATAGGTTATGTGGTTTTTCATCCTTGGCAATTTTCCATATTGGTGATGGTGTATGCTAAAAATGAAATGAGATTATTTATGCTTCAACAAGTTTCCATATTGGTGATGGTATATGCTTGACATAAATTGTTTGTTTGGTTGATAGTTTCCATGTGTATTTTTTTCCATAGAAACAAATGTGAATGGGCTATGATAATTTATATAACACAAATTAGTATTTACATTAAATAAATCATGGTGTTATGTCAGAGGTAGAAAATGTTTTGGTTGTATGTTTTGGTATGTGACGAAGGTGTAAAAGAAGTGAAAGACACGTTGCTCTTTCATTGACAAGGACAATAATGATAGCATAGATAGGGTTTTTGCAAACAAAATCCTCATTCATGCATTACATCATTTGACCATTGGTTTGCGTTAGAGAAGTACTCTAATCACTTGAAATTAAGTGAGCTCAAAGTCCCTTGGGTTTTTGGGGTAATAGGTGTGATTATGTGAGATGTGAGGATAACGTAACCCTTTTTAGCAGGGATAACTTTGCCCCTTTTATAGGTGGCCCTGAGAACAACTATAGGCAAATCTATGACTTAATAGTTTGTCAATCTCTTTTTTTTGGTAGATTGATCAATGCGGGAAGTCTACTTGGGGATGTTGTCTTGTTTTGTGGTCATGTGAAGTTGATCAGTGTAGGAAGCTTCTGAGAGGGTGTTGTTTATGTAGAAAAATTTGGGCATAGCCATTCTTCAAGGGAATGGTCTATAGTTTACTTTGTATGTTTTGAGTTCATTGAATAGCTATCCTTCAAGGGAGAAGTCTATTAATTACAACAATAATGCAGCTGTCCTTTAAGGGAGCAGTTTACATTCATATTTTATAACCTTTGTATATTTTGTTAGGCATCCTAGTTTTATATAATAGTTGTTGATTGAACTTTTAGTCATGGACAAGACTATAGGGGCTTCCCTTTTATTAGGATAAAGTATTTTAATGCTTAAAAAGGGTTAACTAATATTTGTGAGGAAAAAGGGTTGAAAGGAATAGGAATGAGGATGGCGGGGGTTGCTCAAGGGACGAGCTCAAGTTAAACATCAAGTGAATGATTACTTGATTAACAATAGAATGGTCACAGATGTAAGGCATTAAGGGGCTCAGGTTTTGGCCGGCCTTTGAGGGAAGATAGACGATAAGTGCCTAATCCATACTTGTGTGTTATGATATAAGGTCTGAGCCAATTAGGAGCAAACTTGCCTCATTTGCTTCTTTCCATATTGGTTATGTGTTGGTTTTCTTTAAGGACGAGATCTCTGATTTTGAAATCTCACTCTTTCAAATTTTTGTTATAGGCATGGTTTGGTCGATGCTTAACAAAGGAAAGTCATCTTAGATTGAGGTCGTGATAGTCAGTATAAATTCAAATTCCCCCAGTTGCTTTTGTGATAGGGATAATGTTTAACACCCATTGCAGATAATCAATAGGTTGGATAAATGAGATAGAGAGAAGGCATTGAAGCTCCTCTTTGACAAGGAGTGCAATGTGAGGATGTATCCTACAAAGCTTTTCCCTAACAGGGTTAGTTTGAGAGGGTGGAATCCTGATCTTCTAGGTTGTAGTTTGGAATCTCAGAATCACTGAAGGTGATGGAGGCAATGGTTGGTAATGATTTGACTAAAGTAGCCAGTGGTCAGGGGTCTTCAGGTTGGATCTCCACTGCCTATAAAGCTTTGATTAAGGCTTGGTGATGTTGTGGAGAGATTTGAATTAGGTTATACAAAGACGTCTTCATAGGGGTTTGGTGAAGTTGTTTCACCATGGAGTCACGAATTACCCCAGAAGATGTTGGTTGAGATGTGCCCAAGATAGGAATCTTGGGTTTTGGTGGTTGAGAAGGCTTGGTGAATGGATATGTCCAAGGAATAGAAACTCACTCTTTTCCTTTATCCTTTAGAGTTTGGGACCTTGTGGCCACATTAATGGTGCTGATTTCGAATATAGGGGGAGAAGGTGGTAGAGGGACCATAGTTTGATGATGGGATCCCGATGAAGTTGAGGAGGTTTGGGAGGCATGGGATGGTGTTAGTAGTTTGTCAAAGGGGTCCTTAATGAGAAGGGTGCCCTTTTTTAGGTATTGGTAGATGACAACTTTAAGATCACAACAATGCTCAGTATCATGTCCAGGTGTGCGATGATACGCATAGATTTTAGTGTCATCGAACCAAGATGGTTTTGGTCTGAGAGGTTGGTATGGTTTAATGGGTGGGAGAGTGATGCTAGAAGATTTCAACAATCAGTGCAACAGTGAAACATAGGACCCCACTAATGGGTATGTGCTCATTGTTGTAGTAAGGGTTGACAACTTTTGTTTAGGAGTTATAGAGGGAATTTTTTGTACCACCTTTTTGGTTGGTGGTGTGGCCACACGTGCAGATGGCACTTTCTTGGTGAGAGGTGTAGAGTTTTTTGGAGGAAGTATGTTCTTGATGGGTAAAGGGAGTAATGGAGGTAGTTTGTTTTTGTGAGGTGTTGGAATAGGGAGCAATCTTATTAAAGTGGAAGGATGTGGACCCAAGATAGAGGGCAATGGTTAAGGTGGGGGAGGAGTTCTCCAACGTGATTTAGCACCCTTCTTTATTGTGGTATGATGACCACTATTGTGTGGGGTGAGGTTCAAATATAACTTCACTTGTGGGTGAGTAAGGTTTGATACCAGGTGAACACTGAGAGATTTAATCTATTTCGGCATGATGGACCCCTGCGAGGTTTTTGGTTTAGATGTGGAAGGTTGAGCTTTTGATGATTAAGGGTTGGAAGCCTGATCCTTATCAGAGGCTTTGGGGTAAATTGTCGTAAAAGGATTGGTAGTATAAGGTAAAGTGGAATGTGTAAGATAAGGAGCCTTAAGTCACTCCCATAGTGCCTCATGTTTTAAGTTCCTAGAATGGATAAATCCTAAGTTTTCTGCCAATTGAGAGAAGGGTTTATGTGACACACGCGAGGTATTACAGTCAGTATTTTGGAGGATTTAGATGATTGCAAAAGGGGAAATGTGTTGGATGCAGCTATCTCAAGCTAAAGGTGAGAGAAAACCATCACCAAATCTTCCTCAGCCAAAGTGGGTGAGGTGGCAAGTTCTTCTCTCAGTGGAGAAAGAATTGGAGAATGTGGCTCTTCGAGAGGATAGAGCGCAGGGATGATCATGCCTTCCATGTGTGATCTAGGAGTGTGGAAAGTATGATCCTCCATTGGTGATAAGAAGGATGAGGGTGAGGCTACCATTGTTGATATTGTCAAAGCATCCTCCAATAAGGGAGAGGTCAAAGTAGACTCTCCTACATGTGAAAGAGGGGTTGATGGAGGACTATTCTCCATTAGTGGAGGAAAAATAGGAGAGGAAGGCTCCTCTAAAGGGTGAAGTAGAGGGATTATGGCCTCTTCTACATGAGGGTGTGGGGTATGAATGGTTACTTCTTCCAATGGTAGAAGAAGAGGGAAGGTAGGGGCAAGAGGAATAGGTAATATGGGTTCCTCATGAGGTAGAACTATGTGTGGAGGAGGTGTTTGATGTCATGGGGGTGATATGGGTAGAATAGGCTCTTCTACTCATAGTGGAGAAATAGATTGACCAACCTCTTCAGATTGTGGGAGAGGTTGGTTAGGAATGAAAGGAGAAACCATGTCGATCATGCGTATATTACATTCTTGAAGGTCATCAACCATGGTTTGAACATTGTTTTGACTTGGGGGATGGTTAGGAAATGGTTGCCTAAAGACATCTATATTTTGGTTAGCCAATGCATTTGGGTTATCCAAAACAAGATCCCCTTTGTCTAACATGTCTTGAATAATGTTTTTGAGGGTTTTACAATTGTCTGTGTCATGACCTTTGACGTGATGATAATTACAAAAGTCATTTTCCCTATACCATGTAGGGATGGCTCATGAGGGATCAAGTTGGGGTGGTGGTCATATTTGAGGGAGGTTGAGGACTCCATGCTTTACTAGTTTATCCAACACAGAAGTGTATGATTCTCCTATTGGAGTGTATTGACGCTGTACATATCACTGTTGGAATTATCTTGTAATGCTTTGTGATGTGGAGGGCTCAGATTGGTTAGTTGTGGTAGAAGATGATTATCTAAGTACCACAACATTTGTTGATCCCTTGGTCTTGGAATGAGAAGAAGAAGATTTGGAAGAAGGGTCATTGGATTTTGCATTGGTATTTTTACTACGCAATTTGACCTTATCTTCTTCGACCGCGTGAAGTTCAAGCTTTTGGACCATGGTGAAAGCTTCATCAAATGTGTGGAATGTTTGAACCCATAAAGTGGATGAGATGTGCTTGGCACATGCTCTTGAAAAGATCTCAATGACCTTAGGTTGAGGTAATGAAAAGGAGAGTTGGTTGATTAAACCTCTCCAACGGGCAACAAAGTCAGCTATTGACTCATCGTCAAATTGTCTAATAGAATAAAGGTCTGTGATGGAGACCTTAGTGATGTTGATTGAGAAGTGGTCGAGGAATAGCTGGGCTAGTTGAGTGAAGGTAAAGAGAGAATGACTGGTAATGGAGCTATACAAGTCAAGGGTGGTGACAGAAAGTGACATGGGGAATGTGCAAAGTAATAACACATCATCATGTGCTATGAGGTAACAATCATGTCTAAACGCTCGTAGATGTTATTGTGGGTCCTCTTTACTCTAAAAGTGAGTAAATTTTGGGAGTTCTGACTAGCTAGGGTATGGTCGAATAGGCACCAAAGGGTGGGTAGGTTTGTTACAGATTTGTTCATATGATAGAACATTCTTTGAACTAGAAATGGATGTCTCAAGGTTGGACATCTTATCCATCAGCATCTTAATTAGATCAGTAGATGGATTGGCATGAGGGGTACCCCCTAAGTTATAGGGTACCTAGAAGGCATTGGGAGGGGTGTATGATGTACTTGGTTGCATTTGTGTAGGTGCAACATATTGGTAGTTTGTCATAGGGACTAATGTTGAGGCCAAGGGGACTTGTGCCATAAAGTTGGGGGGCACAAATTGACTAGATGCCACCAAGGGTGGTTGAATGGTGGTGACACTAGTTAAAGGATAAGTAGCCACTCTCGTGTTTATAGGTGTAAGAGTGGGTGGGATAAAGACAATCAAGTTCTGGAAAGGTGTTGAACTTGGTTGAATTATTTGTGGTTGAGGGGGTATAGAAACCCCAATGGAGGTAGGTCCAAAAATAGAAGGGGATTCCAAATCTTGAACATTGGCCATGGTTGGGTTACTAGTCGAGGCAATGGCCTGAGTGACCATAGGTTGGGTAGTGGATGCTATTGATATCATTTCCGCTTCAACCAAGGAAGTTGGCATCCCATAAACAGGGTTACCTGACAGATCTCACATTTGGCTTCTAGCAAGATAATGTTGGAGAGCCTTGAGATTGTGGTCAAGGAATCTCTCAAAAGCTTGATCCCCTATGGGAACAATAGGAGGTCAATTAGGGGTTGGTTGGATAGCAATATGCTCAGTGTCTGAAGTATACTCCATTTGGTGACTTGGTATGAAAGGTGATGGTGGGAGTGGCTGTTGACTCACATGGTCAATAAGAGATTTGGCTTGACTGCATGTCAGAACCATCCAAGGTGAAATGGATTTAGGTTCTAAAAACTATGTGTTTCAATTTTAGAAAACTAGAATTTTGTGTTTAACAACAAAAAAGTTGGGTTTTAAGCTTGCTATTTGGAAAGAAAATTTGTTGACAGTGACCCACATCGATGGAAAAACCGATGTCAGTGAAGATGTTGCCGATGTCAGTCGGATGACCGATGTCGGTGAAAAGTTGTTGCTGACATCGGTGGAAAAGTCGATGTCAATTTTTGTGTAATTCTAGAAACACAAAAAATTGATAGTTTTTGAAGGAAGAAGAAATCCTAAGTTGTTTTAGACCTTAGAATAATGCAACCTTATCAGCTCAAACAATCAGATAAAAATAGCATAAAAGGTGATTAGGCAAGCAACCTCTAAAATGCTAAATTACTAGGAATAAATTTTAGAGTTGTGGTGGCTTATGCCTTAGAAAAATGTGTTTGGGAATTGGGCTTGTAGAATGGGTCCTAGAGAGGAAGTCTATGGATGGTTTTAGGTTAGTTATGGTGCTCAAAATATCTATGTTAGGTTTAGTATGTGGCCTGGTGGTGGGGCTTGCTCCCTTCACTTCACAAACCCAGAGTTGAGCTAGGCCACTTAGCCAATATATACTTTGCCTATAGTTTATACTCTTTTAGAGAACATAGTGGGTCCTCTTCTTGGTGGTGAAA
Source organism: Torreya grandis (assembly GCA_037957365.1). Classification (NCBI taxonomy): domain Eukaryota; kingdom Viridiplantae; phylum Streptophyta; class Pinopsida; order Cupressales; family Taxaceae; genus Torreya; species Torreya grandis. The sequence goes on along the minus strand of JARHVA010004290.1, from coordinate 1,381,056 downwards.
TCCAAGTAGGATCACCAGGTGGGGTAAGGTATCTGCTAGGTGATGAAATCCTAGATGGGCCTTGTCTCAAGTGAGTTTAAATGTTTGATTTGATTGTGATTGTGGTCTAGTTGTGTAACATTTGTGCACTATGATTTATTCATAATACTTTTAATTACTAAGTGAGCTAAATATGCATTCAAGCAGGAATGAAATGCAAAAGTTTTTAACCCAAATTGATATATGTTTGTTCAAATTCAAACAATTGAGAAGAGGTTAAGAGTATGAATTTTTCACTACTCTAAGATGTAAGCAAGAAGTGACAAGAAGAAAAAGAGAGATATTATTTTTAACTTCTGCTTATGATTTCTTTTTGAAATAAAGAGATAGAAGAAGGATGCAAGAAGAGAATATTTTCCTAATGCATCTATATGAAAGTTTTCTTTTCTAAAAGAATGAACCCAAGGAAAACTCCAAGGGTCCCACCGGGCGTGCCAGAATATTTCTCTACATTTTTTGCTAATTACATTCAGAAGAAGGAAGAAACTAAGGGTAAAGGTTTGGGGTTTGACGTTACCTAGATTAAGTTGTGCACCATATCCAAGCATTGTAGGAGCTCCTCTTTAGCTGTGGAGGAAACACCTATAATAAGAATAAGACTTGAACAAAGAAGATGTTAGAATAAGATATGGTGGACTGCCAAGCTACACACTCGATCTCAGAAGCGTAAAGCTCTATAAGGGATGATAGTCCACTATTTAATGAAAATAGTGTTGTAATAAAAATAAATGATGAAAGACTAAGAAAGATAAAGTAGACAATGCGTACCTATTCTCTATAATGAGTCTATCACATTCACCGACGTCGATAGTTCTATCGATGTCAGTTGGTCAATGATGCCGATGTCAGTTATGCTGCCGATGTCGGTAGGGGCAATGGGCCTTGGATGGGTTTTGGAATATGTCTGTGGTTGATAGAAGGGTCCAGGAGTTTAAAGGTTTATGCAGGGTTATAGGAAAGTGAATAGGGTCTAAGGAAGAGCAAAGGTCGAGGACAGGTGTGAAAAGAGGTGAGAATGAGAGAAAGGCCTTTCAGCGTCTCCACAGAAGAAGTTCAAGCTCCTTAATAGTGTTTTTAGAATAGTAAATAGAAAATAATTACTAACGTGTTCTAAAATACTGAAATGAGAAGAAGAATACTTAGCTCTATTAGTTGAAGAACTAGAGGTGTCAGGATGCTTGTTCTTGTTGTGGCTGATGTTGAGGTCCTTGTACAGTGCTTCAATCCAATCTCTGGAATCACTTGTGCAAAACTTTGGTAGCCTGGAGGATGATAGTTGAATTCTAATGCTTGGTCTCAGAGTGTGTGCATCGATGTCCAAGATTTTGGGGGGCAGCTCAATGCTAGAGCTCGAGTTATGTAACTGACGTCGGTGATCCTGCCAATGTCGGCTGACAGTTGACCAATGTTGGCATCTAGAGAATGGATAAAAAGGCTATTTGGCCCATTTCTCCATCTGACAAGTGCTTTTGCCATTAGATAATAGTCAAAAGATGGGTTTATTAGGCATGAGAGTTAGTTAGGAGGTTAGGATGGAGTGAGAATAGGTCATGGGTAGTTAGGGTTTAGATGACCTAGTCTCAGGATGACTCATAGGGTAAGAAATGGTCTTAGGGTGAGGTGTCTAGGTGAGGTGTCCAAGGTGAGGTGTCCAGGGTGAGGTGTCCAGGTGAGGTCATTAATCTAAAATAAGTAGTTTATTTTAAATTAATAAGGTGTGTAAGTGGTTAGAAGGGGACCAAGGGGGGGTCGACACAATATTGGTGTCTACATCGATCATGAATACCATTTTCACTATTTTTAACTATTTATCTTTGATGTCATGGTCTAATACCAACTTTGAAAAAAAAAATCTCAAAACTCAAAAATCTTTTAGATGATATTGAAGTAATTTAGTGTTTTTGTAAGAAAATTTGAGCCTTCAAAACTCCAACCTCCATTAGTGTTATACCCTCAATATTTTTTGTATTCCTTATAATTTATAGAGGATATAATATTAACAAATTATGATGAACCAAGAGCTCTTTTAACCATGTCATATGTTATTCAAAAAATACCCATGGACCTCTATTTTATGCTTTTAGGGATTCGATCCCTGAATCAGTCATCTTATGATTTTGAAGGTATTCTTCACTATATTTTGATCATCTAACCTTGAAAACAAGTCTAAAAAGGTATATTTAACATACTAGGATGTTAATAAGGTTTTAACATGGTCAATATCCTTCGTACAGGTACCTTCATACCTCTACTAACACCACCTATATGTGGACATTGTCAAGTACAAGTAGTTAGTATGAGTTTAAGTAGCAGAGAAGATATACATGGTTGTGGTCAATTATATGATTTCATCAAGTATCCAAATTAAATCCTAAAAATATTAAAATGTTTAAACACTCATCAACTTCCCTATCATAGTATGACATTATCAAGGATACCCCTATAGGTGGAGATTTAGTTGTATGTAGGAAAATAGTGATTTAGGCACTAGGGATGAGTTTGACACTATGACCAAATTATTTCCCTTAAAAAGACTAAAATTATGAATGATTTTACTAAGTATTTTAGGCAAACCTCTACACCATATTTCAACATTTGAAACCTTTTCAAAACTTGTAAGTACACACTCCAATGATAGACTACACTAAAGTGTTCTATATGACTATTACATCCCTCTCTTACCATTTGAATGTTTAATTAATTATTTAATGTTGATAAAATATACACCATGATTTGGAAACTTCATCACACCTTTGTGATCATGCCATATAGGTTCCATACACATGATTTACCATGACTAAGTGTGTAATTGAGCAAAGAGTTAACTTTGATTATATCAAGACTAAAATATGGATCCAAGCATGATGTTATGAGAATAAAAATGAAGGTAAGATGATAAATATGGAATTGATACATGGGAAAAATAACATCACATTCATATGAGACCTCTTTTGAGAACCAAACATTTTGTAAACAAGGACCTTTGAATAAAACCTCACATGGTGACACCTTCCTACAACATGATATTAATTGCTCATAAAAACATAATGAAACATGAAAATAAGAATGGATATAATATTATAAGAGATAAAATATCCTATGGATTCAAAATCACCAACTATTTTGTATGGACTTGTCTAAAATGGAGTAAAACCTATAGGGTACATGAAATAACAAGCAAAAAGACATAGTCAAATTCATGAGGATGGTTCATAAGGCACATGACATGATTATTAAAAATATTTTTATTAAATGAATCTAAGTTTAATTTCACCTACCAAAGGAATATGACATAGAAACTCCCTTACTGGCTATACCAAGTATAAACCTGAAGAAGGGTGAAAAAGGAATAGAATGGTTTTAGCTAAAAAATCAAACTTATAGAGAATTTAAAATGTGGATTTGAGCCTAAAGAAGCTAAAGATACATTCCATGATCTTATCCCATGTGGGATACTTCCCCATGGGTCATATAAGTGCCAAACTCTTCTCTTTTCCCAAAAAAATTGCCCTTTCTTCTAAAGAACCTACCACTTTTAGTTACCAATAGTTAATTAAGACATATGAGGACACAAGGTGTGTGAAATAACCTTTTAGATCCTTAAAATTTCTCAAGGAGGCCGTACAAGTCATTAAATGCCCTTTTTTAACCCAAAAATTGACTCAAAATGACATAAGGACTAAAATGACTAATGACCAAGGCTAGTATAACATGAAATCACACTAAATGACCTATAATACACCTTAATGACCAGTTATTAGACTCCTAAAACACCTAAAAATCAAGATTTTCACCTATAGGGGTCCCAATTTGACCTACAAAGTCAAATTTGGTCAACAAATTAGTGACACATAAGGGTAGTATTCCTATTATACTAACTAGACCAATAGCCTTATTAGTCTATTAAGCTTAGGGAGTCATATAAAATCTAAGACACAACAAAAGGACTTTGACCATTGATAACAAGCTTTGATCAAGATAAGACTACTTGACTACCTCAACCACATAAAGTAAAGGACTCACATAAAACAAAGAAAATAAACTAGCAAGACACACACATACACACACATGTGATCAAAGCACTTAGGGAAATTAGAGAACAAACTATTATGCATAAATAACAACTAAGCATACCTCCTTTCCATGACCAAAAGGAAAGTTTATTGAATCTTCTTCTTCATAAGATAAAACATAGTACCAAACATGTTTTTTCTTGGATTGGATGCCTTGTAGATTAGACCTATTCCTTGGCACTTCACTTGATCTACTCTCAAGTAGATAATATTTAAATAGGTCTCCAATGTAGATATATTCCTCTTGAACTTGTACACATAACTCATACTGCTTCTTATATACACATAATATTTTCACACTTTTATTGATTACTAATGATTTACATCTTGCAAGAACCCATCAAAAATCAATCTCTCTAAGTGCATGCCTTAAAAGGTACACTAAGAAAGTGGTGGGTAGACATCTGGTACTTTATAGGATTATTTTCCCTTATTATCATATTATTCCAAATCCATACAGCTCCTAAAACCTTTCCCTAAGCTATTTCTCCTTCCTTGCACATTCCTCTAGTATTTTCCTCTTTATATCCTTCTTTCCCTTGCTTAGTACCCTTTTTACCTATTTAGTAAGCTAGGTTGACCTAGTTGACCTAGCACAGTTTGGGGTCACTCTAGGTCTTTCGACCTAGTTTTCATTTGGATGACCTAGCATAAACTTTAGGCATTAGCTCAATAATATGCTAGATCAACCCAATCAACCTAGCACAACCAACATGTCTGAGTGATTTTCAGGTCAGATAATCCTATATATACAAGGTCATTTCAATCATTTTTGTATGAATGTAATTAGGAGTTATTATTTGCTCATGCTTCTTCACAATCTGATTCTCCACCATTCTAATTAAGGAGTCTTATCTTAGGTTTCTTATTTGGATAATATTAGTCTTATGGATAGGTATTGGATGCTTTAGCCTAAGAAAGTGATCCTTATGAACCACAACAACCTCTTACAAAGCCCCATTAGCCAATGGAGATATTGAGTCATGATAGGTTCATATTCAGGTAAGTATATTATAACTTTATTCTCCTCTCTTTTAGTATATAGAAGTAGCATAAGCATTGTCTCAAATACTATTACTCCTCACATTCCATGTATTAGGATGTTACTCATACTTACTTTATTTAAATTTACCTATACATGTATTTGATTTATTTGCATCTAACCCCTTACTTTGTGCTACAAGATTTTGTGAGCACATATTAGTTTAATTTTTTTTATTAGATTAGTTTAATTTCTTGTTTATTATCATAAGTGAATATATAAACCATAGGACTCCTTTAGGGTTATTGTGTGATTGTGTTAGATTGTAGGATTTGAAACCCTACCTAACATGATGTGTTGTGATAGATGATACAAGTGATCCCCTAATCAAGTCTAGTGGATCCTCATATTGGTCATGCTCCCATTTAACAAGTGTGTGCCCCAATCAGAAGTATAGGTGTGATCTATCTTATCTGATCTAAGATTGATTCATGCGATCCATACAATTTTTATTACATACATTATGGTGAACTTGATGTGAACCAAAACCTTATAAGATTTATTTCACTTATTTTATCCATTTTGTCATCTTTTCTATCATATGTTTTGACTTGCTAGCTTGATTTTATCAACCCAACTATTTTTATTTGCGTGTAAGAATAGGAAACTAGATCAACTAGATTGACCTAACATAGGTTTCTAGCACTTTGTAGAATTTTTGTTCATCCTAATAGGTCCATTAGGTTAACCTAGCACATTTAGAGACACTTTATAATAGGTTCCTATTGAAGATTCATAGTACAATTTCTAGATTCTAGACTTCTAGATTTACAGTCCAGTCAAGTAGGTCAAACAACTCAACTTAGCATATTTCTAGAAATCTAGTTCAGTCTACTAGGTTGACCAAGTTGACTTAGCACATTATTTTAACTTTTACAATAGGTTCCTATCTCACTTGGTCAACTAGTTTGACCCAATTTTGTAGATTAGACTAGTTTTCTCCAAGGTTATAGGTCAATTATCTATTCTATTTTCATCTCCAAAACACCAAGGTCAATTGTTATTTCTCTATTTTTACTTTATTCTATACTTTTGTTTCAAAATTATAATATATTTATGTGCATCAATTGGATTGGGCAATGTCAATCTAGTTGACTATTTATTTCATTTTAGTATCTACTTTCCTAGAATAGTTATAGGCATACCTTATTTTATTTCTCATCTTATTATCAATCCTTTCCCTTTCCCTATCTACTATGGTACATCAACTAGATTGACTCTGCACTATCCCAAACTTTTTTTCTACTTCTATTCACTACACTAGGTCAACCTAGTTGACCTAGCATAGTCTGTAGGTCCATTTTTTCCACTAGGTCAACCTAGTTGACTTATCTTTATTTTCTACTTCCCCTAGTTTTTAGCTTGGTTCTTCATCCTTTTTGATCTGCATCTTGTTCATTTCTCTTTGATCAAAATGTGGTCCCCTATCAGAATATTTTTGGATAGTCTTAATCCATTTAGATCCTATATGGGGTGTTGATTTCTCCCTTTCTTTACTTCCCAAGAGCACCATCACTCTTGGGGCACCTATTCTCCTCCTTCATCTACAAATTGCAACATGGTTCAAATAACACCTCAAGATGATGTTGATGGGTCCAATCCTTTATGCACCTATAAAGAAACTTCTCAAAATATTCAAACTAATGTGGGAGTGATTGACTCAAATTTATTTAATAATCCCACTAATAAATCTTCTTCTAATATTCCCTTCAACACCAATGTGGGAAATGTTCCTTCTAACACCAACTTACCATTTGATACAACTAAAATCTTATCCCAAGTGATTCAATAAATAAACATAATGCAAAAACCTAATACCAATCAAATGATGCAACTTCAAAAACATTTGATCAATGTGGCTAATCAACCTCCAATCATGAATCCTCAAGCTAATCCCAATTAAATTCCTCCACCTTTCAGAGATGCCTCAAGTAACATTATTCCTCAAATAATAATGAACAACAAAATGCTTCAAACCATCCAAAATGAGCCTTTAGCTCCCTTTATTGTATATATTGACATTGGTAACATATCACCAACTACTAAGTATGCTGGGACCAAATACCCCAACTCATTTCTTAAATCCTTTGGTAATCTCTACAAAGAGTGGATCCAAACTAATACATTTGCCACTACTAAACTCTTAGTCAAAACCTTCACTAGTGATGTATTATAATGGTATAATCAATTACCTCAACATTCTATTTGGCAACTTGAAGATCTGGTCAATCCTTTAGTTAAAGAGTTTCAACACAATGATCTTCTTGAAAACTATCTTAGCCATTTCATAAATGCTAAATAATCTCCTAATGAATCAGATCATGAATTTATTAAAATATGGAAATCCTTAGCTCATAAATCCAATCATAATATGTCTGATGATAACCTATTCAAACTCTTTATCATAGCTTTAATCCCTACTCTTCAATAAAAGGTCTGAACCTTTGATCCTCAAACTCTTAATGAAGCTCTTGACTAAGCTAAATGGCAAAATTTTCTTATGAAGAAATTTGAACCTAATTCTAAAATCCTTAAAGGATCTTTCCAAACATCCAATGCTATCACTAATAACACTTCTCAAACCAAACCTAGTGTTGCCAAAAATGATGTTCTTTTATTATCTCATGTGCCTCTTTCGGTTCATCAAATGAGATAATTTTTAGCTCTTTCTAAACATTATCATGAGTCTTGTAGAGGGATTGATAAATGTGTTATTTCATACATGATCAATGATTCATTCAACCATGGAACCATGATTAAGCACCGTTGTCAAGAATACACTAATTCTTTTCAAAAATGACAACACTCTAAAGCATATACATCTAATAATAATAATAAAAAAAATTCTTCCCATAACCAATCAACTTCTAAGGATATTTATGTAATTAAAATTGATTATGATCAATACCTTAACAACTCTCAATATGTCAATACAGTTAAGGTTAATTATCATAGGAAGCTAGCACATAAAGATCATGTGACCAAGCCTAAGAAACCTTATTTATAATAACAATTGATTAAAGAGACTACCACTATCAATATTGATTCAAAAGCACTTGAGGAACAACTTCCTTGTTATGATCCTCCAACCACAGCTATTCCTCCAAAGTCTAATATGCCTTCTTCTAAACCTCATGGCTCCTCTTATAAATCTCATTAGAATTTCCTAGAAGAACTTAACTCTATGCCATGTAAAATTACTCTCATGGAGTTGGTTCACACTTCACCTTATTATTGTAAATTCCTTATGCAACAACTCCAAGAGATTTAATAACCATCTTATTTATATGAATCACCACCTTCTATTGATTCTCAACCAACAAACATTAATACCATTTAATCTATGTGTCTTTCCAAACCTTCCATTGAATTCCTTGAAGAAGACATGATTAATGATGAAATCCTCTTTTACATCGATGATCCACCTCTTTTCATCAAGATAGCCATTAATACCACCCTTATTTGAAAATTTCTAGTTGATGAAGGTTCTGGTATTAATGTGACTTCTTTATGGCTTTTAAAATAACTTGGTTATAATAAAATTCATCCTAAACAAACCCATATTACTTTCTATGGTTTTGATAAGAATAATCAAAAGCCACTTGGTTGTATATGGCTTCCCTTAACCATTATTCCTAAGACCATGTGAACCAAACTCATGGTTCTTGATATTCCTTTATCTTATAACATACTCCTTAGTCATCCATGGACTCATTGAATGAGGGCCATTACTTCTTCTGATAGTCAATGCATTAAATTTATACAAAAACAAGCATGAAATTGATCCTAACCCATGGAATATCTAATTAGTTAATCTTAAATCACAATATCATGTTCCCATGATTCCTAAAATCAATAGTGCCCCTCTGCCTGAGTTCATCAATATGAATCTTTATTTACAAGTTACTCTTGCAGATTTTAATGATGATGAGCCTAATGAATTACAACATAATTACAATACTAATAAATTACCTCTGTATATTTTAGAATGGCTTCCACCTTCCCTCTTACCCATAAATCATACCATTCCTTTCATAGATGAGATTACCAATTATCCCCCTTCATGCACTACTCAAGACCTGTATTTACTTGAAGATGTTTTTAATTGCAATGAATTTGGCATGGCTAAGCTATTTCAAGATCATCTCATCATGACTCCCTGAATATTAAGTAATCTTAGGATTTCACAATCTAAAAATCCTCTCAAATCCCAAGCGTGCATAATTTCTCCCACATATGATGATAACTATATCATGGCCCAACCTCAATCTAGAAACTTTGATGTCTTTCATGATCAAAATACCTTAGCTCAAATTCATGCTTTCAACTAGGATGTACATACCATTTATGTAGGTCATAACTTAGAACCTAAAGGTTATGTGACTCTTATCAATCTTCCTCTTATTGATTCTCCTTGGGTGGTAGAGAAAATCATGCCTTTTAAACCTCCATAAGTGATTTCATCTTCTTTACCTCCTTTGGATTCTCTAATTGAATCTAATTGTTCTCCCATCATCTCTCCATCAACCTCTTCTAATCTATCTATTTCTTCTACTCTTAAAATCACACTTGATGCCAAGGCAACCAATGTACATCAAATACATTCTGAATATGATCGACATGGCAATCAAATTTTAGATCTAGAAGTAGTTGTTGAATATTTTGGTCCTCTTCCTACCTTGCCTAGTGATGAAGCTATTTTGGAGTTTCTTTATGCTCAAGAAACACAACTCCCATGACAACATCATAAACTAGAAATTTTAAAAATAAAACTCCTCACTTCAATGACTTTATCGCTAGTATTGATCCTAAATCTAATATAATTTCATCTTTACCCAATGCACCATACCACTTTCAACATGGTAATGCAATGCTTATTGAATAAAAAACTTGTATCGACTACAATACTCTATCTTATCCTCAACTAGTCATAGTTTCCAAAGAACTTTCACCTTTTGAACATGATAACTTAGCCAATTTATTTGATAAGTATCAAGAGGCATTCCCATGGTCTTACCAAGATATTCCTAGCATTGACCTTATCATAATTTTCCATAACATAATTAGCTATCATGATGGCAAACCTATACATCAAAAGACACACAAATTTCCTCCTAAAGTACCATCTTATTCCATAAATAAATCATCAGACTTCTCGATGCTAAATTTATTAAACTTGTGGATTATTTTAAATTGGTTTCCAATATTGTTCCTATTTGAAAGAAGGTCACCATGGTCATTCATATTTTCATTGATTTTTGGAATCTTAATCTTGCTTGTCCTAAAGATAACTTTCCTTTACCTTCAATACATGCCATTATCAATTCCAGGGCTAGATATGAAATGTTATCTCTTATGGATGGATTTTTTTGATACACTCAGATTCATATAGCTCTTGAGGACCAACATAAGACTACTTTCACCATAGAATGGGGCACCTATTGTTACATTAAAATGACCTTCAGTCTCAAAAATGTTGGATCTACTTACCAGTGTGATATGAATCATATCTTTCATGATCTCATCCATAAAATTATTGAAACATATGTGGATGATCTTAATTTTAAATATAAGCATAAAAAAAATCATCTTTCTGATCTTTCTATCATCTTTGATCATCTCATCAAATATAAATTTAGACTTAATCCTTTCAAATGTGTCTGCAGAGTTACATCTAGAAAATTGTTAAGATTCTTAGTCTCTCTCCATGACATTGATGTTGATCCAGCCAAGATCAATGTTATTATCAACATTCCTATCCCTTATTCTATTCCTGACATTCATAACTATTTAGGCAAGAATGGAGTAATTAGATGATTTGTTCTTGAGAAGGCTTATCAAATTTACTCCATTAATTCCCTTTTCAAGAAAGGTACAACTTTGGAATGGTTGGATCCATGTCAAAAATTGCTTGACAAAATGAAAGATTAATTGCTTCATCCACCTATGCTCTATCCTCCATCTAATGATTGACCCTTGATTCTTTATACTTCTTCCACACATATTTTATTTGGAGAAATACTTTCCCAATAAGATGATACTGGTAAGGATTATGCCATCTATTACATTAGCCGAGGTCTCATCAATTATGAAACATGATATACCAAAGTTGAGGGTGATTGACTCACCATCTATTTTGTAGCTGAAAAGATTTATCACTACATGCTTTACCAAACCACCTATATCATTATTCATTTTGACCCCCTTCATCACTTCTTCTCCAAATAATTTATTCCAAGAGATATAATTGGCAAGTGGATGGTTTTACTTATGGAATTTTATCTTTACATCATCATATAAAAATTTGTTAAAGGGCAAGTCATAGCTGACCAACTTGATATAACTCCCATTCCAACCACTTCTTCACTTCAATATGACCTTATCAATGATAATATTCTTTACATTAAAGGTCTTAATGAATAAATTTTTCTTAAAGATTATTGTCATAGCTTTACTAACGATCTTAAAGCTAATCAATCTAATAAACCTTCCACTCCCTCTAATACTACCAAATCAAAATTAGTTATTAAGGAGCTCCCTGAAATCAATATTGACTTACATGAGGATACTTGGACCCTTCACTTTGATGGTGCTAAATTATTTCAAGGAGTCGGGGAAGGTTGCATTCTCACTATTCCTCTTAGTAAAATAATTCATTTAGCTTTCTATTCTACATTTGATGTCACCATAGGGCTGAGTACAAAGCTCTAAGGTATGAGAGTTGATCTTGATCAAGACATACATAATCTTTATGCTTTGGGTGATTATCAACTCATTTATCATCAATTTAGTGGTGCCTATCAATGTAAAAGTGAAAATATTATTTACTATCACCAAATTACAACCATTCTTGCCAAGGATATTGCCTCTTTTACAATTTAACCTATTCCTAGAGACCAAAATTCCATTGTTGTTTCTCTTGCCTCTTCAGCTTCTATCTTTTACCCACATCAAGTTCATTCTCATCCTTATTTTATCATACAAATAATCAAATATCTATCATCTACTCACCCTCCAAATTCCCTTATTTTCCACATCAAGGCTATCCCCATCCAACAATGCCCATGGTATCAAGACATCATCCAATTCTTAGAACATTAAATTTATCCTCCTAACTTGGATTCCTATGGAAAAAATCATCTTTGAAAATAAGATTTCAAGTATGTATTTAGACATAACATTCTTTATTATCATAATGCCAAAGGTACTTTGCTCCATTGTGTCATGTAAGATGAGGTTCCTCCTCTACTTGAGCAAGCACATGGGGGAATGTTTAGTGGTCACTATAGTGGACATGTTATATCCCAAAAATGTGTATGTATGGGTTAATATTGGCCTACTCTAAAAAATGATGCTATTAAATATGTTAAAAAGTGTAGTCCTTATGATGTCCTCATTCATTCACCACCAACCAAACTTCAATCTATTGAATCTCCTTGACCATTTTTCACATGGGGATTCAATCTCATTATCAAGCTTCCTTGTTTCCAAGATGGGCACATCTTCATCATCACTGCCATCGAGTACTTTACCAAGTGGGTTGAAGTCATGCCCTTTTTTAATGTTACTAGTCCTACTATATCTAAATTCATTCTCAACCAAATTAAATGCCACTTTGGTGTTCCTCACACCATCATTTTTGACAATGGTGGTAATCTCAAAAATAAACATGTTAATAACTTTGCACCAAATTCAAAATGAATCACAATTTTTCCACTCCTTATCATCCATAATGTAATGGTCAAGATGAGGCCACCAACAAAATTCTCAATAAAATTATTCAAAAGATAATTCATGAAACCTGCATGAATTAACATCTTCATCTTTATCTTAAACTTTGGGCCTATGAAACTAGTATTCATACTACCACTAGGGTAACTCCATTCTCTCTAGTCTATGGTTCTGATTTGGTTCTTCCTCTTGAAGTTGAGCTTCCTTATCTTTACATATATCTTCATGGCATATTTTTGCCTTGCATAACAATCACCAATATAAGGCTCACATTATTATACAACATAAAAAATGTGTTAAAAACCACACATTTAATGTTTGTGATCTTGTCCTTAAATTAGATTACACCTATGACAAAGAAGGTAAGTATGCCTAAAAATGGTGGGGACCTTACTTAGTTAAAGATGTTCTTAGTCTAATTACTTATTTCCTTATAAACAATGAATGCCATGATTTCAAAGAGACCACCAATGCTCAATTCCTTAAGAAATAATTTGCTTAATCATTTCCCTTCTTTTCATGATTTCTCTATATATCTATCTAACTTCTTTTTGCATGAGACTTTATCATGGGTCTCTCCCTCTGTAGCAGTTTCCTTCCTTTTCAAACCGTTAATCCTCACTTTTGGTCTTTTGGTTTCTTTATGTACCATAGTCTTCATTTCCTTTATTTTCAAACCTTTAGTCCTTTATTTTGTTCTTTTGGTTTCTTGATATACCATAGTCTTCATCACTTATGTTTTCATTTTTCCTTTGGCTTGGCAATGTTGTTTTGGCATCCTCTTGGGATTTTATTTTATGAGTTTCTTGGTAAGACCATGGATAAAACCCAACCATCCTCATAAAATGACCATTATTTTTATTTCTCATTTATTTTGATTCTTGCTAATGTTGTTTTGGTATCCTTTGGGTCTTTCTTTATGAGGTGATTTATACAAAGTGTCCCCCAATTTTTGCTTATTGGCACCCCTTGGATTTTCATTTTTTGAGTTTCTTGGTAAAATCATGGATAAAACTCAAACCTCCTCATACAATTATCTTCATTGTCATGTTATTTATGATCCTTGTTATTTAGACATTAACTTTTGCTTCTTTTACTAGATGGAATCTATAAACAATGTATGTTAGCATGTTTTCCTTCACTTCCTACAATCTTATGATAAAGAATCACACCTTTGCTATCATTGTATTCCTTTTTTACCTTTGTCACATTTTTTGAAATTTTAAGAAATTAGAATTTTTTACATGTTTCATTTTCATCTTGATTTCCCCTTTCTTTCACCTCCACATTTGGATAAAATAATGTTGAAGTCAAGATAGCACTTTTATTTCACCTAGATTTATGAGACTCTTAGACCCCATGATTTTTGATTTTCTCTCTCTTAGAAACCTTGTCCCAAAGTTTTCAAATGAAATTCATGTTTAACACCCATTTTTGGTATTCTAAATCTATATGGATGAGGAATTATTTCTTAAAAAAAAGTTAAAAGCTAATGATATCTAAAAGGCAATATACAAATCTTAAAAGTATAATCACACCAATAGATGTGATTAAAAGCACATATCCTATCTCCAATCAAATCTCAAACTCCATAGTTAGATTCACATATAGATAAAGTCTTTTGGGGTATAGTAGGCCAATAGATTAGAATAGGGGAATTCAAAAAATCTATAGTGCTACCTAGTTTCTCATGCAAGTACCTAATCTTCACAGTAGACTAATGGCTCTATAAGGGGTCCTAAGGGGAAAAAATCATGGGGAGGTAGGTCCATTTTACTTTTCATGCATATATCCTTTATGGGATGATCTATATACTCTATTTATTGACCTGAGACTTATGTAGCTAAGATAAGTTTTCTAGAGTCCTTAAGGTTGATAGTCCTCTTATTTTAACAAACCAAATTTTAGTGTCTTGACTTCGATAAAGAGTTCCTCTACCTTATTTTTTCCTTCATTCTACCATCCACCCCATTTTAGTTCCCCCTTTGATACACAAATTATGATTCCAAATCTATTTTCCCTCTTCTTTAAATTCTTTTTTCTTAAATTCTTAAATAGATGCTAGCACTACTTTATTTCATTTTTATCTATCTTTAGACACAAAACAACATGTTTGAGAAACTATGGATCATTTTCATCATGTTCTATATATTTAAAAAAACTATTTTTATTTACTTTTCTCATTTATCTTGATTTTTTTTTTGTTATTACAAACACCTGAGTTTGCACCCTTTTTCCATTATTGTGTGAGATGTGGATTGTTACTACTCACCCAACCATGTTATTTTACATTTTATACATCCCCTTTTTCCATTGATGATTGAGATGTGGATTATTACTGCTCACTCATCAATGTTATTTTACCATATTTATTTTTGAATCCTCTTTTTATGATCTTGTTTGACATGTATCCTTGATTTGATTTGGTGAGTTTGCCTTTTCTTAGTTGAGGTTTACTTGTTTGATTTTTTCAGTCTTTAATAACTTTGGATTTTCAATTACCCAATTCACTCTTGTTTGACTTGGTTATTTGATATAACATAACACTTATCACCCATCTTTCCAAATTCCTAAGTACGTCCTATCCACATAGCACCAATAATCTTAGCTTTTCTTGCATTTTTTATTTTTACTCCTTAGTTTTATATTTTTGGCTTTGTCCAAAGTAGTCTCCACACCCTCCATAATCGAAACTAAAACATAACTAAGAAACATCCTATGATAAAGGTAAGTCAAGGTATGCATAATTTACTTTTTAATTATTTAATTATTTAATTAGTTTCCTTTTCTATCATTTACTTTCAGTTATTTTATGTTTTTTAAAATACTGCATTTTTTAGCATCAACATTGTGTGTCCTTCTATTCTTTCTTGAAGAACCATACCTTATTATACCTTAGTGACACATGATGAGATTTAAGTGGGGGAATATGTATACACATAATATGTTCACACTTTTATTGATTATTGATGCTTTACATCTTGCAGGATCCTATCGTGACTCAATCTCTCTGAGTGCATGCCTTAAGGGGTGCATTGAGAAAGGGGTGGGTAGACCTTTAGTGCTTCATAAGATTTTTGTCCCTTATTTCCATATTTTTCCCCATCCATTCAGCTCCTAAAATGTTTCCCTAAGATATCTCTCCTTCTTTACATATTCCTCAAGTATTTTTCTCTTTATATCCTTATTTCCCTTACTTAGTACCCTTTTTACCTATTTAGTAAGCTAGGTCAACCTGGTCTACCTAGCATAGTTTGGGGTCACTTTAGCTCTTTAGGCCTAGTTTTCATCTAGCTGACCTAATAAAAACTTCAAGAATTATCCTAATAATGTGCTAGGTCTACCTAATCAACCTAGCATAGTCAACATGTTAGATTGATTTTTAGGTTAGATACTCCTATATATACAAGTTCATTTTGGTCATTTCCATATGAATGTAATTAGGAGTTATTATTGACTCATGCTTCTTCACAATCTACTCTTTCCATATTTTTCCCCATCTATTCAGCTCGTAAAACCTTTCCCTAAGATATCTCTCCTTCTTTACATATTCCTTGAGTATTTTCCTCTTTATATCCTTATTTCCCTTACTTAGTATGCTTTTTACCTATTTAGTAAGCTAGGTCAACATGGTCTACCTAGCATAGTTTGGGGTCACTTTAGCTCTTTAGGCCTAGTTTTCATCTAGTTGACCTAATAAAAACTTCAAGAATTATCCTAATAATGTGCTAGGTCTACCTAATCAACCTAGCATATTCAACATGTTAGATTGATATTTAGGTTAGATACTCCTATATATACAAGTTCATTTTGGTCATTTCCATATGAATGTAATTAGGAGTTATTATTCACTCATGCTTCTTCACAATCTACTCTTCTACCATTATACTTGAGGAGTCTTAGCTTAGGTTTCTTATTTGGAGAATTTTAGTCTTGTAGATAGGTCTTGGATGCTTTGGCCTAAAAAAGTGATGCTTATAAACCAAAAAAACCTCTTGTAAAGTCCCATTGGCAAAGGGAGAGATTAAGTCATGACATGTTCACATTTAGGTAAGTATATTCTAACTTTGTTCTCCTCTCTTTTGGTATATATAAGTAGCATAAGTGTTGGCTTGAATAATATTACTTCTCATATTCCATGTATTAGGGTATTACTCATACTTAATTTATTTGAAGTTCCCTATACATGTATTTTATTTATTTATATCTAACCCCTTACTTTGTGCCACAAGCTTTGGTGAGCACTAGATTAGTTTACTTTTTTTGTTATTAGATTAGTTTACTTTCTTGTTTATTATTAAAAGTGAATATAGAAACCATAGGACTCTTTTAGGTTTGTTGTGTGATTATGTTAGACTATAGGTTTTAGAACATTTCCTAGCATGATGTGTTATGATAGATGATACAAGTGATCCCCTAATCGAGTCTAGTAGATCCTCATATTGGTCATGCTCCTACTTAAAAACTGTGTGCCACAATAAAAAGTGTAGGTGTGATCTATATTATCTAATCCAGGATTGATTCATGTGCACCATGAAATTATTATTGCATACACTTCTCACTCTTCATCTCATAATCAAATTACATCTTCTTTATAGGCATAGCTTTAAGAGGATTGGTTTCTTGTTCCTTAGAAGATTGAGTCCAATAGGAGCTTGTTCCATCCTTAAAAATATTATGTATTTCTCCCAATTTATTGAGAGGATGATATCGCATCTTGATTACTTCAAACATATCATCATGAAATTCATATGCCTCTTGAAAAGATAGATTTGAAAGGTTTATTTTTCTTTGCATAATCACTTAACTGCCAAGGTTGCCTTCTCCATATTTGACTAGATCATAGCCTCCTTGAAGAGTCTTATAACCTAATCCAATGACTAAAAACAAATTATCCCAAGGCTGATTAGGAAATTTTTCTTTCCCATCCATGATATATTGCATAGTGATGGAAGAAATAATGACTATTTCTTCCTCTTTGGCAAAAGGAAAACATTCTTATATATCAACCCAATCATAAGTTTCAACATAAGAGACCACTTATTATTCAAAACTTAGGACCTATTGAGGGATCTAAAATTAAATCTCAACTATCCTAGCTTGACTTTGATCCTCAAGGACTACAAGATATTCAATCTCCTTCTTTGTGATTCTAAAACTAGGCATTTTGAAGTCATATGACTTAGTCTAATGAGGCTACCAAGGAGCTAGGATTTATTGAAGCAAGAGTTTTAAGTTTTTATCAATAAAATTATCTTATTTAAGTTCCCATACCATAATTCCATCAATTCAAATGGTGATGGGGTGAGGATAAGATGAACTAGTTGGTAGAGGTGGCACATAGAACTCAAAATCATATTGAGAGTGAAATGTAGGGGATTATTTTGGAAGATTTTGAGGAAGGGGAGGAAGACATTGGGATAAAATAGATTTGATTTTTTTCCTTCCATTTGACAATCACTTCATCCATATCTGATTTATCTTGATCAATCTCTTAAGGGAGGTTTTATGTGGTGTGTTTAGGCATATGAGCTTCTTTTGGGTCTAAACCTTTCATCACACCTTAACTCAACAATTTCATCCTTGACTCTAACTCTTCAATTTTCATGGCTATGTTACCTTGGAAAATTTTATATTAGAGTTGATAAGAATCATCATGAATATGAGGAGCACAAGGGGGATAACATGGAATATAAGAGGTCTCTTGAGGAAGGGTGGGAGAGACTTGCACAGGATCAAGCTCTTTTTCAACTTCACACCCTTTATCAATGATTTTATATTCTTTCTTTCCCCATGACTCCAATATCTTATTATAGATTAGGATGTTAGGATTGAAAGTCTCTTCTTGAGATGGTAATGCAATTTGAGGAGTGGATGGAGTACTCAAGAAACTTAGAATCTCATTAGGCTTGGATTCTCCACCTTGTCTCCAACTTGGATTCTCATATCTAGAGGTCTCTCTTTGAGGTGGGGATGTAATGGGAGAGGGAAATGAGGGATTATATTCCATTTATTTTTATGATGACATAAAATACTACATATTAGCCAACTCAATATTCCTATCAAGATTTACTTAAAAAAGGTTTCTCTTTTCAACTCTCTCCTCCAATTGAGTGGGAAAAGGATGGATTTGATAAAATTGATTGGGCTCATGAATAGGGGTAAATAAGGACTACTAGAAATCTTATGGAAGTGGATATGAATTTTGGCAGGTTTAGTGAGGATGCTTCTCATGAATTTTTAGCCTATCTTCCAAGGATGAAACTAATCCACTCATATATAACATCTCACTTGTGATCCTTTTCCAATTGGATCTCTCAATAGGTTCCCACTCTCTTTTGAATAGATATAATGCATATCTCACCTTACAAATAAGGTGACTAGGAACACATAGACCACATCCCCTTTGTGTGTCAAGATTGAAAATGTACTTTTCATAGACAAAAAGTGTTTTTTTTGAAGGTGGAAATGGATTGACTTGAGAAGTGACTAGGTTGACTAGAGAAAGATATGCAAAAGGTTAATTCTAGGGATGATACACTTCATGAATGAGTTAATAAAAATCATGATAATGTTGACAATGGTTATATTAAAGTTGTTATGGAGTATGATAGAGATGATAACAGATACCATAGGCTTGATATACATCACCAACTTCTGTAAAACTAAACTCAACAATAAAGTCAAACATGGAACTTCATTGAAAGAAATAAAACAAAGAAATATATTACCAAAAATATTTAAAAATAAACTTATGTTGCTTGACCAACTAATGTATCTTCAAAGTCACCATTGATTCTTGGATAGATGCCTCCAAAGGATGATGTGTTGAAAGACAACACCAAAAATCTTTAAAATTCTTGGACTAAGTATCCCACTGAGTATGCCAAGAAATATTCATGTATATTTATACCCTTTGAGGAGATGTCTCAACTCTCCTCATCCAAGTGGCATAATGGAAACACCTCTAGGCTTTTGGGTAGCCTATGAATGAGGTGAGTCTCTAGATAGGGCTAGCTACTTTGATGAACCACTTTAAATCACTACTACACCTAAAATTTGGGTGGGGAAAGGGAGAGATAAAAATAAAAACAAAATATACTAAGGGAGGTGATATAAAAAATAAGGTTGATGATTTCCAACCAACTGTATGCTATATATAAAACCAAGAGACTAACCAAACATACACTTCTCCAATCTGCATCTTCTCACATCAATATTACATTATGAGGTTATAGATGAATGTTTGATATAGGAGGACTATAAAATAGGACTTTAATGGCACTAGTGAATATATTAAATCACTCAACCTTGACACTTATTAGAACACTTCATGTGCCATGTAAGAAGAAGCTTTCCAACTACAAATAGGATGAAAGAATGAGACATTATGTTAAAGAAATAATATTTATCACTAAGCAAGTTCAATAATACAATTTAAAAACAATATGAATAGTAATTAATAGGTAAAAATTAGTATTATTATTGATCACATGGTATTCAAATAATTAGGGCTTTGTCATACTTGGGTGGAACATGAGTTACAATGACCAAAATGGCTAGTTCTTATAGAACTTGAGAAAGAGAGGAGAAGAGAAAAGTCTAAGTGTCACAAAGACACTTATTGAGCTAAGAAAAGGAATTAATTATGAATTATAAGATTATATGGGATGAAACATTCAAGGTTAGAAGAGACAAGTGGCCATATAAGGCATGAAATTCATGAAAAATGGCATGAAAGTTCTCATTCTGGCTCAAAAAATTACCTTCATGATTTGGACCTATTTTAACATCCCAAAACTGATTATGGATAGGTATTATGATTTTAATTAAGTTAAATTATTTTATACATGCCTCTCCATTCATTTTTTGTAGTCTTGGTCATCTTGAACCTTCCCAAAATGACCTATTACCATCTGTAATCAAAATAACTCTTCTTTCATGTACCCTACACACTTAGCCTCTAAAAAGGCAAAAATTTTACATTAAAATACATGGGATGGAGTGTATGAAACTTTTAAATACTCTCCATGGATTTATAGGCATCGGGAACACCTCAAAATCAACTCACTTGTAGTTTTCCACCCTTCTCACTAGTTTGGTCATTATGCTAGTTTTGACTAGCTAAGATAAAATAGCTAGTTGAGGAACTTATGAGATGATAAAAGGAATTAAATTAATATTTTGAGTTATATTAAGTCCTAATATTCCATTCCATTTTATTTTAATCTATTGAAACCTCTTGGAACCTACATAACACATAAAATAGTCTAAAGTACCCTATTTTGTACCCTATTTGTATAATTTTGTATAGTCCAAAATCATGGGGAGTATATTGAGAGATTATAATAAAATTTTAAATAATCATAATATTAAAAATATTCCATTATGGTATTTATCCAACCTCATTTCTCCAATCGGGTCACTAGCAAAGGTTTAGGAGGGTTTTAGCCTATTTTGACCTCTTAAGCTTGTTCATAAAATTAGGACATTGGAACTTCAAAAAAATTCAAAAAATTCATATTTAAATACCTTAATAAACATCCATAAACTTATTATATTCACATGCATAACCTCAAGGGAGATATGAGCATCTAAAATTGTCTTGTCAAGCTTGATTTCTCATTTCAATAAGCCTAATGTTGTCTCTAATCCCAAAAAAGAGTTATTGATGATTTCTCTACAAGGTGAAAGATGAAACACAAATATAATTATCTTATTAACATGATATGATACATTATAATTCATATATAATGCTATAAGTATCAATGACTCCTCATTTGGACACTAGGCCTAAACCTTGCTTAACAAGTCTGAGTTAGTTTAAGACCCAAAATGGATTTCTCATGATATCCTACTCATAAAAATAATTAAAAAACATATATTATATGACCACAAACATATATTTGTCCATTTTAATCCACTTATAGATCTAGATGTGGCATTGGTCTTTCAGTTGGGATCTAGGTTTCACCATGTTGAATAAGCCTATAGGCAAGTTTGAAGGTTTAGATCACCTTGTTAGGTTTCATCTTTTTGTTATATGTAATCCATGTTTCCATATATGGTTTTAAACTTTCATAACTTTCCTCTAGGGGTATTTTATATTTTTATTCACCCTTTTATCTTCATTTTCCAAATCCTATGAGTTTTGTCTTTAGGGAAGTACCCTATATCTAAGATAAAAAAAGAGTATGTCCCATATTTGATTAAAAAATTTAATGTTGGAGAGTATTATATAGGTTTTAAATACCATATATACAAGTTTTAGTACTTGGTCAAACCATTTTACCCTTCAAAATCTTAAAAAACCAAAACATACCTGCTAAGTAATGACTGTGTGTAGGAATTTCACTTTAGACTATGTATTCCATCATTAGAGCCCTTCCTCCATGTAATTTTTCTCATGATCATGATAGATATTTTTTTATGTTTATTCACTACTCTAACCTATCATGTACCCATATGATCTTTGACTCTCAAGACTGAGTTCTATCATGACTATGTTTTGCTCCAACATGCTGCACTTGTAGGTGATCATATGTGTTTAAGTCTTGAGTGTAGTAATTATAGGCATATTTTGAATACATTAATACCATTTTTCATTTATTTTAACCTTTTACCTCATATTTATGCACCCTTACACTCAAAATCACCAAACTTTCATACTGGCAGACTCAATTACAATAGACTATGTTTTTTGCTTTAGAGGGGTTCATCTAAAGTAAACATTGCATAGTTTGGACCTTGAAAACATTGAATTATCTTCCATAACACATTTTATGACCATATATAAGTTATTTTAGCTTTTTAAATTATTTTACTTGGGCTAGATCATCACTTAGACAATGTTTTTAGCTCATTGCCTGCTTACCCAGTTGTAGGTGGGTATTGGCCTAAAAATCTTGTGTAGTCCTACTTTAGGCTTGAGACCATGTCCAATAGATTTTTTATATAATGCACATGACTTATATTTATTTCATCCTAATATCATAAGGTTCAAAACATGTTTTTAAAGTTATCTTTACTGATTTTATACTCCAAATTACCTTTCATCTCCTTACAACTATAGATGAGTATTTCAAGGCTTAAGACACCCCTATACGTGTAGGTTAGGCCCCAAAATAGTTCATATCCACCTACTAATGGTATTTTTGATCATGAATACCATTTTAACTATTTATAACTATTTATCTTTGAAGGCATGGTCTAGTACCAACTTTGAAAATAAAAGTTGCTCAAAACTCAAAAATCTTGTAGATGATATTAAAGGAATTTAGTGCTTTTATAGGCAGCTTTGAGCCTTCAAATATACAACCTCCATTAGTGTTCTGACCTCAATATTTTTTGGAGTCCTTGTCCTTTTTATAGGATACAATATAAACATATTAGGATGCATTAGAAGCTCTTATAACCATGGCATATGCTATTTAAAAACTACCCATAGACCTCTATTTTATGCTTTTAGGGATTTGATCCTTGAATTAGTCATCTTATGCTTTTGAAGGTAGTCTTCACTATCATTTTATCATCTAAACCTAAAAACAAGTTTTCCAAGGTCTATTTAACACACTAGGATGTCAATAAGGTTTTAACATGTTCAATATCCTCATATAGGTACCTTCATACCTCTACCAACACTACTTATAGGTGGACATTGTTAAGTATAGACAATCAATATGATTTGTAGTAGTAGAGAGTATATACATGGTTGTGGTCAATTATATACTTTCATCAAGTACCAAATGTAATATTAAAAATCCTAAAAGGTTGGAACACTCATCAATTTCCCTATCTTATCATGACATTATCAAGGATACCCCTATAGGTGGAGATTACGTGTATGCAGACAAATAGTGATTTAGGCAATAGAGATGAGTTTGACTCTATGACCAACTTATTGACCTTAAAAAGACTCAAATGATGAATTATGGTACTAAGGATTTAAGGAAAACATCTACACCATGTTTCAACTATTGAAACCTTTTCAAAACTTATGATTACACACTCCAATGGTAGACTTCACTAAAGTGTTCTATATGACTGTTACAACCCTCTCTCACCATTTGAATGTTCAATTAATTATTTCTTATTGATCAAAGATACATAAGGTTTTGAAAAATTCATCACACCTCTATGATAATTCCATATATGTTCTATACACGTGATTTACCATGTATGACTATGTAATTGAGCAAAGATTTGACTGTGAGCATAGTGATGTAACTTTCTTTGGGAATATTAGAGTTTTATTCCTATATTAGTTAAGGGTTTAGATTAATAAAAAGTAAATAATATTTCAATAATTATAGTCCTAATTTGTATAATTTATTTATATTTTTTTACCTTTCTAATAATTATAAATTAATAAGGAGAAATAATTACTTAGTTAGAAATAGGTTGAGATGACTGAGACAAGGTCTAAAATTGGCTATGTAAGATTGGGATAGTGTCACAAACCAGATTCTAGCTTTCATTCAGTGAAAGGATAGGACCACTAAAAATAAGACACTTTAGGGTCTGCCATTATTGTCCAAACTAGTCACAGAGACCTAAACTTTATGGGTTCTTTACATTGTTTGTATGTGAGCCTGATTGTGAAATCTTGAGTGCTAATTATTGATAGAACTTATTGTAGATTTTTTTCAATATTCAAACCCTAATCCTCTATCATGATTAATAAAAAATATTTTAATCACTTAAAAATGGGGGAATAGTGTGTGTAAGATACACTAAATGTGTGATCCACACCCCTTGTGTGGACATGTTGCCTACATACCAATACTTTGAAGAGGGATCAATTCATATGTAGTTCTCCCACTTAATGTGCTTATGAAATAGGGTGATGTAGATGTAATAATTCCAAATTAAGAGTGATTTAGGTGGCTAGGGATTGCTATGAGGGCTTGAATATGTTTACAGTTATGCTGGGTGATTGTATGTAGAGAACAAGAAAGTTTGCCTTAGTAGTTTTCTTTTATTCTTTATTGCATTGTAAGATTTACCACCTCCTTTGTAAATGAGCTTCGAATGAGATTTTATAAGGAATTAATAATCATGGTTTAGATTTATTCATGTTAGGATGACATGATGAAGGGTAGGAATCAAATGAAAATGACCATTGAGGCTTAAATTACAAATGGATAAGAGCGCCAAAAATAGACACCCTAGGGTCTGACGCTATAGTCCAAGTGTGGTGATACTATCCTATAGGCTCAAGACCTAGGGGGATAGGATTATCCTAAGAAATATTGTTTGGATGAGATAGAATCAGGGTCCATAAGGTTTTGGATGATCAATAATGAGCAAAAAGGTGTCTAGAAGGGTCACAACAGCATACAAGAAGGACTTATGGATAGGGTGTCACAAGCCACACTAAAAATACCAATTTGGACATTTTATATGACTACATTTTCCCCCCCCCCACCCCTCCCCACCCCTTTATTCTAGTGATGTAAAAATTTAAAATAATAAGATAAATTAAAAGTATAAAGTGTACCTAAACTTACCTACAAGGGTGAAGACCATGAAGATGTGTGATTTTAAGTGTGCATAGAGAGAACACAACATGAAGTGTAAATTTGAAATAAAAATAAAGAGTAGATTAGTTCTTACTAGATACATAAATGTCTAAAATAATAATTTATAAAATCTAGGTAAGAGAGAGAGGAATAAAAAGTAATTAATACACCTCATCAGATATGTGAACCAATATAAAACCTATTGTGATATTGACTAATGTTTGAGTGATGATGGGTAAGTGTTTTACCAAAAGTAATATCATGAATGGAGTTGAATGGTCAATTCCCTAAGAGTGGATCAAGAATACAAAGGCTATCACTTTGGCTCCATCATCACCCACTAAGTGAATCTATGTGATTATGCATATGTTAATCAATGTTTGGAATATGTGTCTAATCCCTCTAAGTAAGTGGCTCAAGAATACAAAGGCTAGCTAGTCCTTTGGATCCATCATTTCCCACTATGTAGTGAACTATGAACTAATACCAGTATGAATGTGTTTCATATGAGATGGCTCTTGAAGCCTATGAATGCTCTATATTCTAGTAATGTGGTGTGGATAGCTAAATGTGTGCTAAAAACTAGGAAAATCTTGGCCACTCCAAAAGGTGGAGATCAGGCTTGTATAAAAGCCACTCCAAAATTGATAATTGGGATTATATAAAAGCCACTCTAAAATGATTCCAACCATCTATAGATGGAATAAGGAATGCAACTACTAAGAATACCTGGGTAATATAATGAACTAGAAAAAAAGAAGGCAAATGTGCCATACACATTACCCTCAATCACTAATGTCTATAACATGGATTTTAATATAGAAGTTATACCAATTTACCAATCTAAAAATAGAAGTGAGAGACATTATTCTATGCATGATGCCCCCTATGTCTAGATAATCTAAGAAAAACTATACTAAAACTACTGAATATGAACTGAACTGTAGCTATAAAAAATGTAACCAGTCTTACCTTTCTATCTATTTTTGGAAAATCTATTTTTTTTACTATTTGGACAAGAGCACAAAAAAAGACACTTTATTGTTTAACACTGTAGTCCAAGTATGGTGATCTTATCCTTTTTTATTTCAGATCATAGTTTTGTGTTCATCACTATTTTCTTGGTCTATTCTACCTAGTTTGGGTTTTGGTTGTTGTTTTGAGTGTTTTAAAAACTAATTTTTGACCAGTAGAAGGCTCTAATATATATTACAAAACCCTTATTTATTTCCCCCTCTTCTAAAGGTAGGAATAAATACCATTCAATGATTTCCATAAAAATAAAGAGCCTTGCAAGTGTGTTATACTATAAAATACATGATATGGTAATGATAATAAAAAAGATGTCTCAAGATATAACATAGTTTGTATTGGAGATTGTTAGATCAATAAGGGTATGCCTAGATATATGTAATAATGTAATATCATGTGTAATACACTAAATTAAAACTATTAATGTTAGTTGTTAATTGTTATTTTTTAGTTTTTAAGGAGGGATGAAGCATGATGTCCATCATGGCATCCAACAAAGCAAAATAATACATGATATGGATCATGGGATTGAAAATAACTAAGAAGCAAACAAGCATGTAAGGAAAGAAGAAATAATCATACAAAAGTGGCCAAGGGGCCAAGAAAACAAGGGAAATGGGCACACATCACTCAAATTGGGAAATCAATAATACAAGGCATGTTAAAATTCCCACATACACATACAATTGAAAATAAGCAAGGTTGGCATGAGGGCCACAAGCATATAAAAGAGTACAAGCAAATGACATTGGAAAATGTCCTAAGGAAAACAAGAGATAAAATAAAAAATGAGAAATGCAATCACATCTAGCCATGCAAATTAACAAAGGAAGGCATGTAAATGATAGAAATACTATCGTATCTAACTAATCAAAGTAAGAAGTGAAAGTATGAAAAACATGAAGTACAAGACTATGTAGATGCTGCGAAATACACAAGTGTTATACACTAGGGAGTGTTGATAGAATAATATATGTAAGCTAGTAATTAATGTACATCATCATAATGACTAGAGTGTGTGGTGTAGGAATGACATAACCTTGATGGTGTAGTCATGTAGAAGATGCCCCCAGTGGGTATATATGTTAATGTATGTCTCAAATGTAGTAGGATTCCCCCTTAATGGGTAGAGTAAATCATTAAAGGATCTGGGTGTCACTGCACACACTCAAAGAAGATCAAGTGAAGCATGGAAATGTAGATAAATTTATAAACCATAGCATATAAAAACAAAATGTAAGTCTAGAATTATAGTATAAATGTAAAGTATGGATAATGCATACAATTGAAATGTTTTTGGTGTTTTAGAATGTTATATTGTTTTTAGTATTTTGACATCTTATATTATTTTTGGTATTTTGGAATATTTGAATATTTTTTATTTTTATATAAGCTATGTATAAGTAATCATAAGGAAACTATGTACACTAAATTGAAAAGAAGATACATACAAGAAAGACTGAGAAGAAATGATATTAATCAATGAGTCTCATGAGAGACTCCCTATCATGGTGTCCTATGTAAAGGAGAGGGATCATGCATGATCATGAAGCATGATGGAAAGGTTAAGACTATGACTTTAAAAGCTATCTATGTTGTAAATTCTCTAAAATATCTATAGTGAAAACCAATTGTGGGGTCCTCCTATAGGTCTGAAAAGTAGATGCAACTATGGGGATCTTAGGGACCCATCTTGTTGTGGAAGAATCTCTCTAAATATGTGCTCTATGTGTAGAGGCATGAGAGCTCAATGAGACTTCCCTGGGTGTGAATAATGTATCTAAAAACTATCTAGAGTCCTAAAACTATGCTTTCTCTAAAAGAGGCCTCTGTGGAAGTGTATGAACTCTTTATGCTGGCAAGGAAGGCCTTGATTGTGGTTGAATATAAGCTAGGGGAAGAACTGTAACTAGTGGAGAAGTTAAAATTGGTGACTATAGAGTAGTAGATGGCTCTAAAGTGGGGAGTCATAACTCATATAAAATTCCACCAATTGTAACAACCTGATTAGCATGAATGAATTTCATGCATTTATGACTTTAGAAGGTATTATATGAAATTTTTGAGTCCATCGTTGACCAAACAATATATTGAAGACTCTTGTACTAGAAATAATAGTAAATGGTGTAGCCACATTTGTAGGTCTAGCCTATAAAAGAAGTACAATCTCACCCAATGAAATTTGTATGTGCCCACTGAATCCACTGATAACTATGTCCATCAGAGTAATATCCTACTCTAAATATCCTAAATGCTATAGTAATTTCATAGTGTGCATGTTCACACTGGATCCATTACCTATGAGCACACTATGAATGGGATTATGATTAATTTAAGATCTAATAAAGAGTGCATGGTAATCTAAATCATCCTCAACTATCTCTTGCTATGAGGAGATCAAATGTCTAGTTGAAATTCTATCATTATACTCACCAATATTATTGCTCAAAGGATATGACTCAACTAAAGGTGCCTGATATGTAGATGGTGGAGGATGTGCATGATATGCACGGTGAACACTTCATGTATCCCCTATCTCTTGTTTATAATTTTATGGGAAAGGATCTATGAAAAGTTTCAAAGCTTTGTCCTATGTTTGATTTTCCTAAGGAGGCTCAACTAGAGTGCCAAGATCAATAAGGTTTCCATCTATCAAGTCATGTATCTTGTGTTTCAAAATGATATATCTATTTTTAGTGTGGCCTGGTGCCCTATGAAAGTAATAAAATTCATTATGATCATATCCATGTGGAAGAGGCTTTATTGTGTCAACTTCCTGAATAGGAGGGAGAAATATGACATTGCATTCCAAAATATTCTCTAAAACTCTAGTTGGAGATATTAGTAGATTGGTAAAGGTTTTTCGAGGAGGTGTTAATAAAACCACTCACTAAGGGGGCTCAAAATATGCATTAACTATAGGTTGATTTTGACTTTTGTTATCATTAACCTTTACTTGGTATGGGACTTTATTGTTACTCTTGTTTGTTGTTTTTGATATGCTTGTGTACTTAAGTTTTCCCACTAAAATTAGTTTGACTTCCCTTTCCTTTAGTGTATGACATAACTCAATGAAGGAAGAGAACATTTTGAACATTATTGATTCATGTAAAACTAGTAGAAGACTCTATTTTAAGAGTTTCTATAATTCTTGATCAACCATCGAGCTAGTCATTTTAGCCAAGATAGTCTTATATCTAAGAACATAATCTATGAGATGATCATTTGACCTTTATTTCTATTATGACACTTGGGCATAAGAAACCTTTTCACCCATGTTAATGTCGAAATGAGCTAGGAACATGTCAGCTAAAGGATTGAATGCATTGATTGACTAAATCAATATACTATAGAACCATTATAGAGCATAATCCTTTAAAATCCATGGAAATAGCTTGGTTAATAACCAATTATTTGGGACTTAGTCCAAAAATGATACATGAAAGGATATCAAGTGTATCTTTGTATCACCCTTGACATCATATAGAGTGATCTTGGGTAGAACAAAACTTGGTGGAAAGGATGTAGAAGCAATATGGCATGCCAATGGTGTATGAAGTAAAACAAAAGAATCCAAAGCCTATGTTGGTATAGAGGAACCTTGCTCAATATGTAGCACCTTAGGTTAAAGATATTTTATCTCTTGCATAAGGATAGCCACATCAAGAGACAAAGATATACTAGTCGTAACTAGTGGTGCCACATAGGAAGGTTTGGATGCTATAAGGGGTTGTTGAGACATAGTTTCCCTTGTAGTGTCATTTAAAATTGATTACTCTGAAGGAATGAAAGACTAAACTTGTTTATACTTTTTTATTTTCATAATATATTGTAAGATAAGAGCATGATCTTGGGGATATTCCCTAAGTCTCTCTTGAAAACTTTGTAGAATCAAATATTTGTTGATGACAACATCATTATCAATAATAGGTGGAAGTGGATCAAGAGCTCGATGTGGTGGGTCATCAACATTGGTATGTGTATCGTCATTGTTATTCTCATACTTATCATTGCCAAAATTATCATCATGGAAATTAGTGTAATTTGGATGTATAGGATCTATAGCAAGAAGTTGAGTTGGTTGTTTATCCATGGTATATGGATGGGTTGGAAGAATTTGGGTGATTTCAGGAGGGTTGCCACTAAGTCTTACACTTCAACTCAAAGAAATAGATGTAAGGAGCTTAGATGGCATAAGGAAAACAATGCTAAAAATTAAAGAGAATATTAAATAAATATAATCTAAATAGTGAACTGGAATAGGCATTAAAAAGGATAAGAAGCTCACAAATATATAAGGTGATACCTTAAGAACAAAGGGACCTAGTAAATTTAACTAGGGTTTGAAATAAATAATTTTAAAAATTACTATGGTAAATTTTAAAAATTAAATGTGAAATTATGATTTAAATATGTAAGAAAAATATGAAAAAATATTGAAAAAATTAGCAAGGAATTTCCCCTAGGGTTTTTAGGGTTTTTGTGTGAAAATGAAGTAACTCAGGTTCACCAAATGATTTAACATTTTTGTTTGGAATATTGGAATTTTATTCCTATTTTAGTTAAGGATCTAGATTGATAAATCATTAAATAATATTTAAATAATTAGAGTTTGAATTTGTATAATTTATGTATCTTTTTTACCTTTCTAATAATTAACAATAAATAAGGAGAAATAATGACTCATCTAGAAAAATGTTGAGATGGCTAAGATAGGGTCTAAGACTGGTTGTGTAAGACTAAGACAGTGTCAAAAATTAGAATATAGATTTTTGTTGGTGAAAGGATAGGACCATCAAAAGTAAGACACGTTAGTGTTCAATGTTATTGTCCACTTCTACCGTTGTTGTCCAAACTAGTCATAGAGACCTAAACTTTCTAGGTTCTTTGCACTATTCTTGTGTGAGCTTACTTATGAAATCTTGAGTGTTGATTGTCAATAGAACTCATTGTAGAAATATTTTAATCTTAAAACACTAATCCTCCATCATGCTTGATAAATGGAATTTGAATCACTTAAAAAGGAGGGTTAGTGTGTATAAAATGCACTGAATGTGTGATCCACACCCCTTGTGTGGGCACACTACCTACATATCAATACTCTGAAGAGGTATCAAGCCATATGTAGTTATACCACCTAATGTGATTTATGCAATAGTGTGATTCACATGTAATAATGACAAATTAAGAGTGTTTAAGGTGGCTAGGGACTATTATGAGGTTTTGAATATGTTTGAAATTGTGTTGAGTGACTATATGTAGATAATATGAAAGTTTACCTGATTAGTTTGCTTTTATTCTTCCTTTATTTGTAATATTTATCACCTCCTTTGTAAATGAGCTTTGAACGATATTTTATAGGGAACTATTGGTCATGGGTTAGATGTATTCATGCTAGGATGGCATAATTAAGGATAGGAATTAGATTAAAATTACCAATGAGGCTCAAATTATAAATATATAAGAGCATAAAAAATGGGACACCCTAGGGTCTGACACTGTAGTCCAAGTATGGAACTCCTATCCTATAGGCTCAAAAACTAGGGGATAGGATTGGCCTAGTAAATATGGTTTGGTTAAACTTGAATCAGGGTCCAAAAGGTTTTATATGAGCATTAATGAGAAAAAATGTGTCTATAAGGGTCATAAGAGCATGCAAGAAGGACCTATGGATAGGGTGTCATAAGCCACACTCAAAATAAACATTTTGGACATTTTATATGACTACACATAGCAAGAATAGAAATTTGATCCAAGCATAATGTTATGAGAATAAACATGAAGGGGGGATAATCAATATGGAATTGATACATGGGAAACATCACATCACATTCCTATGAGACCTCTTCCAAGAACCACACATTTTACGAACAAGGATCTTTAACTAAAACCTCACATGGTGACACCTTATAAAAACATGAGATAACCTGATCATCAAAACATCATGAAACATGAAAATAAGCATGGATATCATTTGATAAGAGTTAAAACATCCTTTGGAGTCAACATCACCAACTAGTTTGTATGGACTTGTTCAAAATGGAGCAAAACCTATATGGTACATGAAATAACAAATAAAAAACACAGTCAACTTCATGAGGAAGGTTTATAAAGCACACACCACCATTATTAAAAAAAATTATTATAAAAATGAATCTCTCTATTTTTACTTTCACATTCTAAAGGTGTTTGACCTAGAAACTCCCCTACTGGCCATACCAAGTACAAACCTGAAGACTGGTTTTGTGTGTCTATAAGGGTGAAAAATGAGCTTAATAATTTTAGCTCAAAATGGAACTTATAGATAATTTCAAATGTGGATTTGATCTTAAGTAATTTTAATATACATTCCATGATCTTATTCCATGTGGCACACTTCCCCATGAGATACAAGTGTCAAACTCTTCTCTTTTCCCAAGAAAATTACCCTTTCTTTTGAAGAACCTACCACTTTTAGTTACCAATAGTTTATTAAGACATATGAGTAAACACAGGGTGTGGCATCACCTTTTTTAACCTTAACTTTTCCCAAGGAGGCTATATGAGTCATTAAATTCCCCTTTTTTAACCTAAAAAATGACTCAAAATGGCATAAGGACTAAAATGACTAATGACCAGGGTTAGTATAACATGAAATCACACTAAATGATCTATAATACACCATAATGATCAAATATTATACTCCTAAAACACCTTAAAATCAATTTTTTTACTTATAAGGGTCTCAATTTAACCTGTAGGGTCAAATTTGGTCAACACTACTCCTAGATAGGTATGCACTCTTAAGATAGACCATAGGCCAGTTGTGTCCTTTGATTACGCCCTTGTATGGGTTGACTATGACTAATAAATAAAACTAAAATTTAGATTAATATATAATTTTTATAGATTTAAAACATGAATAAGGTCTAAATATGTTTATATACATGTTTTCACTTCCTAGATAACATTATTGTAGATGATATTTTGTGATTATGTATTACCTTAGTCTTGTACACTTAGAAAACTTAGACCTTGGTTGTTCTTCTTAGCCCTATACATGCCTTATTTCCATGAGCCTCACATATGATCTATCTTATGCCCCTTGTCTGATCTCTTAGTTTGACCAATCTTATATTGATGACACAAACATCTTATCTTATCCATAATGCTTAAAATGTACTTATATTATACATCTACAATTTTTTTTCCTATACCTATTTTCCTACTTCCTAGACACTAATGTCTAGGATAAATAGTAGCATCAATATTATTATCCTACATTGACACAAGTTTCTAGTGCCCTAAAGTCATCCAATTTGTAAATGAAACATATTCTAATGGTTGGCCTAAGTGTTTTAATATGAGTTATCTCCCAACATGATTGGTATAAATATAATATCAACCCTTATTCATTCCTTACCTAACAATCAAAGAAAGAGACCAATGCACTTATCAAAATCACTCTATCAAGCATTTAATTGATCAAAATTTTCCCTTTTTAAACAAAATTCATAGGTACACCACATGTATAGGTCTAAAGTGCTAAATTAGTAGTAATAAGGTATTATTTTCCAAGTTACAAGCTAGGTAAATGTTGTCTTTATTTTACACGCATTGTATGACTCACACACAAGCCAACATGTAAGAGAAATTACATGAGTCTAAGGCTATCTAATAGATTATTATCTATGTAGGTAGTTCCATTTGACATTAGGGTTATTTTTTGTTAGCTCAACACTATGTACCCACTAACCCATTTTACCCCAAGGTCACATTGAATATGGAAAGCTAGGTTTTACCATTTCACTAAGAGCAATAGTCCATGACCTAGATCTGAATGCACCAAATTTAAGTCAAAGACAAACCCAAAATCATCTAGTTGGTCACATCTTATTTTACATATTACATATAAGAAACTATTATCAAACCTAGATAGTAGCATCGATATAACTACCTAGGGCTAAGCAATTACCCAAAGAGCTAGAGGCACCATATACAAAATTTGATAATTACCCCACAACTATTTTCTTACCTACTTTATCCATGTTATATATCAAGATCTACATTATCATTAGATCTAGCTAAGTATATTTTTTATGTCATTTATATATCTATCATAGTTACACTTTCCATTTATATCTTATATCAGTTTAATAAATTTAGTATATGGTACATATGAGTTTAGCATTTAATTAGACTACTGTAGATCTAATATTCACCCTTGTGCCCTATCATTTCTATAACATTAACCTTATCTACCCAAGTAGGATCATCATCCAAATTAGGGTTAAACATTTTTTAAAATTGATAGTTGAGGATCATTGTTGTATAAGAATTCTCTTATATATGTTTATTTTCTACCTTGTCCTAATCTTTGTGTTATTTTTCTCTTTCATTTTGGATTACATTGATTTATTTTATGATTACGACTATGAAACCCTTCAATAATCTCTCAAATCAAGGATCAATATCAATTACTCTTGCATTCCTCAAATTGCTAAGGCATATAATATCAAATGTTTTAATGGTGGTAGCTAATATCCATTTAATCAGGTCTATGCTCCCATCCTTTCAAGGCATAATTTAAGCCACCCCAAGGAGGATCAAAAGAATTTCCATATGGATAAAAGGTACCTTTATTTTATCATGACGATTTCTATCAACTCCATAATAAGGTCAGGGAGGATTTGTAAACTAGTCATAAAGGGGATGTTCATTCAATTTAATTGATTAAACCCCCTCCCATTCCAACATTTCCAAATAATATTAACCTTATCAAGGGTGATGATTCTTCATGGCCTTCATTTGATATTGAAATTTTTTAAAAGGTTAACCAAGAAATGATGACATATGTACCAAGTCATATCAATACATTAATAAAAAGGAATCATTATATACTTAAAGAGCATTACAAACATAAGGTGCAAAAGCTTTCCAATATGACAATGGTGGATGCATCACATTTTTCATATATTTATAGATCATAAATCAAAATATTGAATAATTTTGGCCTTTAATATTTACTCAAATGGGTATAAAAGACAAGGATTGGGTATACATGAGTAAGGTATTACCAATACTATAACTTTCAAGAATAATGAAATTTAATAGGGAATGGGGTATTTCAAAAAAATAGTAGATCACCAACAACATATCAGTGAATTAAACATTGAGCTGCACATGGATACACATAAATATCATGAACCATCACACAGGGAATCAATGTTACAAAAATTCCAATAGAATAAAACAATCAAACTCCCTTTGGTGATTCATCCTCATGGTATGAAAAGGGTGGATATAAATTTAAATCAAGTAATAAGTATGATGACCAAAATTTATGATCATATATAACTCATCCTTATATACCTCCCTTTTCATTGGACACATTGGATCAATTGTATGAGAACCAAGTTCTATTACATCATATCCATTATGTGGAATCTTCTAAAAAGGCTTCACAACAAATTTTAAATATCAAAACACAACAAGATAACATAGACACTATTTTATCCATGTTAATTGTATATAACATGATGTCCTTACCTTTTACTCAATATATATCAAGTATTCACCTTATTCCTCAAGAAGGATTACCATATTGTAAATACCATTAAATTACAAGTCACGATGAAAATCAATGTGGGGATTTGAAATGTAAAATTTAAGAAAATAAGAGGGTAGGACCAATAATTTTTCCCCACAATAAATAAATTATAATATTTCACATATTATCAAAGAAGACCAACATTATAACCTAAATACATGTGGACATATAAAAGTATCCACAAATATTGATGGGTTATGTTATACATATATTCCAATGGGCACAATATGTGAATCACTTTATAGCATGATTTTTTTTGAACAAATGGGACATAATATGGATGAGATAAAAAAATATCCATTAAATATAGACTCCCTTAGATGCATACTTCTACCTATAACATGTAGACCAAGGACTGTATAATCTATGACATGGATAACAAATCCAAAACCAAATTTCACTTTGCATCTAGGTTGGTCTTGGTTGGATGATATGGAAGCAAATATTGATATTAAAAACATGTGTCTTACATTTTAATTTCAAGATATAACAATGTGTGCACCATTTTATGGGTATAATAATAAATCTATGCTAATAGTAGATGGAATACATTTATGCATCGTAGGATGTGCCATGATAGATCATAAGACATATTACCATATTAATAATAAAATAAAATTAATAAATAGTATTTTACATTATTATTATGAAAATTGGTAGTTATTTAAATTCAAATTGGGAGGATGGATACTATTTCTAATCTCCAAAAATTCCAAAAAATACCAAAAAATCAAAACATTCAAAAAAATATATAAAAACATTTTCACACCTACATGTTCTATTGGCTCCTTGAAATATATGTGTTAGTTCCAAGTTGAGGGATAACATATAATTTAATCCTACATACACATTTATAGGCATGAAAAGATACATGATACACTCCTATTTCAAATATTAGCCTTTCCCTCTACTCATGTCATATGGACATTGGGGGCATCTGCTTCTTTGATCTTGATACACATAGGTTATATTATTCAATGACATTTATACATTATCATGTTTGATATTACATATGTAATTACATAGACCAATTATTCATGCTTATATATTTCACATGGTACTTGATATGTTATGCATTTGATGTTTTTTTAACACATTTGATATATGGGCCACTATGACATGTCTATGTTGGTTGCTTATGATTTTCCTTTATACACTTACATGAGTTTTTTCCTTTATATTATATTTCTTATTTTAGACTTTTAATATGATCTATTATGTGTAGCCCATGTGCCTATTTTTTCCTTCTTGGACATTTGAATATGTCATTGCTTATTTTTGGATATCTGAATATGTCATTTCTTATTGTACAAACATATGAATATGTCATTCCTTTCTTTATGGAAATTTGATTAAGTCATGTCCATTGGATTTTGAATAATTTGAACATACCCCTTGTCTATGACTTCCTTGGACCATTACTTGTTGAATTGATTTTAAGTGATCTTGTGTGTGTACTTATTCACTTGTTTATCTCGTAATGTTACTATCTAGATGTTTCTATGATCTTTATCATGTATCTTAGGCCCATATTTGATCTATGTGATTTAATGATATATTTACCTAAATATTTTCCTTCTATTGGAAACATGGTTAAATTCATAAATTTTATAGTTGTCTTATCCTTTTGAGGTGAGGTAATTCCAAGGTAATATTTTTCCCTCACCTCAAAGTGGGGCATATTAGGGGGGATTGATTATGAAGCATATTCTCCAAAATTTTCATACTTATTATATTAAATTGGGGCATGTCATATCGACATGGCTTCCTAACATTCATAGTTTTAAGATTCAGTGGGGGCATGCTTTGGAAGCATGTTATCCACATTCATTCAACATTTAGTACTTTTACTAGTTTGAAGATTCAATGGGGGCATGTCATATGCACATGAATTACACATGTTCATAGTTTATAGACTACAATGGGGGAATTATTTGGAATCATGCTTTCCATATTCATTCATTATGGTACTTATATAAATTCATAGATTCAGTGGAGGCATGCTTTGAAAACATGTTACCCACACCTATTCAGTATTTAACATCTCCAATTTATAATGGGAGCATGTTTTGGAAACATGACCTCCACATTGGTACTTATATCAATTTCATATTTCATTATATATAGTGGGGGCATGCTTTGTAAGCATGTCCTCCACACTTATATAGTTATCCAAATTGACTAAAACACACAATTATATGATTTAGATACACATTTATGGTAGAATTTTATATATTGGTACCATTTTTATACATAGTTTCAACATGATACATATCTAAGGTGTATATGCTATACAACATGTGCCTAATATTGAAAAATACAAATCAATTTTAGATTATAAAATCATTGCAGTTATTGATACCTAGCAACTTTTTATAGACTTTATCAAACCAATCTACTACAATATTTGATTCACGTTTTAGTATGGGTTGAGGTGATTAAATCACTCAATCTTGACAAGTTTTCAGGTTAGACTTGATCATCCAACCTCACCAAGTTATAAGTATAATCATGTTTCATGATTGAGATAATATCAACAACTAGGTGGAAACTCACTTTTTCTTCAAATTTAGGGGTATGTGCCTTCCAATATCTCTCTATCTCCTTTGATATATGCACTTTAAATATTTATCTATGTTTATCCTAATGTCAATTTTTGATCCTTAAAATGATACATATTTTCCAAAATAAATTTAAAATAGGTAAGATAGTTACGTAAACACACAAATGTAATCCTAAACCTTGTTATTTCTATTTCAATCAATTTCAAGTACTTTTAACCCAGATTATATGCACTAGTTTTACATTATAACTTACTCTTGGATGCAATTTAGTCATCAACAAAGCACTCAAATTATACTCAAGCCCAAGTACTTATTCCTTTCCTTTAAACTAGTAATTTAATTACTAGATTAAAGGGGGTAAATGTAGATGATATTTTGTGATTATGTATCAGTTTAGTCATATACACTTGAAAAACTCAAACCTTAGTTGTTCTTCTTAGTTTTACACATGCCTTACTTTTACAAGCCTCACATTTCCTCTATCTTATGATCCTTGTCTTATCTCTTAGTCCAACCAATATTATATTGATGAAAAAAACATCATATCTTGTCCAAAATTATTAAATTATAATTATCTTACACTTCTAAAAGTTTTGATCCTATACCTATTTTTTTACTCCCTAGACACTAACTTTAGGGATAGATAGTAGCGTCAACATAATTGTCCCACCCTAATGCAAGTGTATAGTTCCATAAATTCATCCATTTTTAAAATAAAATGTATTCCAATGTTCATCTTAAGTGATTTATGAGAGTCATATCTTGATAATATTGGTATAAATATAATATCCACCCTCATTCATTCCTCACCTCGCAATCATACCAAGAGACCAAGGCATTTATCAAAATAACTCTATTAAGGCAATTATAAAAAACAATATATAAAGAATTAAATTCATGAAAATCTTACATATTTATAAACTATTCATAAATATAAAACATCTACAAGTCTAAATTACCAAAGGAGCAATCATAAATTCTTATTTTCAAAGTTATAAGCTAGGTCACTATTATACTTGATTTACACACATTGCATGATTCACACATAAGTCAACACATAAGGGATAAATACATTATTATGAGGTACTCTCTAATGTATTGGATATGTAGGTATCACCCTTTGATAGAGAGGTCATTACGAGTTATCTCGACACCATGTGCCCACTAACCCATTTTTACCCAAGGTCACATTAAAGATGAAAATCTAGGGTTTCACCATGTCACTAAGATTGACCATCCATGACCCATATTTGAATACACCAAAGTTAATGTGAATCCAGAACTATAAGCATATAGATGGTCACATCTTATTTTAGCTAATATTATATATAGGACACTAGTATTGAACTTAGACCGTAATGTTGATTCAACTATCCAAAGTTAACACAACTGTCCAAAGAGCCAGAGCACTAGATATAAAATATGACAACTATACCAAAACTCACTTCCAAATTTATTTAAATCTCTTCCATATCCATATATTCATTTTCATCATATCTAAACAAGTATCTTATTTTATGTCAATTTCTATATCTAGCATAGTTACACTTTCCATTTATAGCTTATCTTAGTTTAATAAATTTATTTTATGGTATACCTAAGTTTAACATTTAATTGGATGATTATAGATATGATAATAACACTTGTGAACTATCATTTATATTTCCTTATCCCTATCTATGTAAGTAGGATCCTAATCCAAATTAAGGCTAAATAATTGCATGCTAGTTGCATCCTTTGACTATAGACATTATCGCATTGATTATGACAAAAATATGACTATTTCACTACCTATGCCTATTTTGACCAATATTTTTGATGCACTTATAGATTTAAAATAATTATTGTAAATGTGTTTTATATTTTTCATTTCTTGGTTACCCATGTTTTACCAATCTATTGTATATTTTTCATGTTTTTTGGTACTTATCATTTTGGTACATAGGGTTTACCTATTGATGTGATTATATATAATTTCACATATAATTGGAAAAAATATAACTTGGTAGTACATTATTGTAATATAAATGGTTAAGTTAATACAATAAATGAGTTATTGTGCTAAGTTTTCTACCTAAGAGGATTTACCTAGGTGAAATCATGTATACCCAGAAATTTTGTGTGTATGCCATTTATTTTATCTCATTAGCTAAAATATTTTGTTAGTACTAATTCTCTCATTTTTAGTTTATCAAATCTATTTTCTCTTAATTTGGTATCAAAGCTAGTTCTTATTTTTGTGTCAAGAGTTAGGATTTATTTGACCTATAATAAAATATTATTTGAGTGGGAGCTTTATGCTTGATAATTTTTCAATAAAAGAATAATGAAGAAAAACATAATTATAGAGATTTAAAAAATAAATGGTGAACATTTTAAGTTGTGGAATATCAATATGGAATATATTCTTGTGTATAAATTTTAGTGGGTTGTTATATCATGAGTGCAACCTATGGGTATGAAGCTAGAAAATTGGAAAAATATCAATAGGAAGGGAAAGAGTTAGATCAAATTGTGTTTGCCATATTTATTTTTGTTGAATATATCAATGGATAAAACTTATAAAGATATATGGGAGAAGTTGGGTAATTTATATCAGACAAAGTCTCTAG
This sequence comes from Torreya grandis, assembly GCA_037957365.1. Lineage (NCBI taxonomy): Eukaryota > Viridiplantae > Streptophyta > Pinopsida > Cupressales > Taxaceae > Torreya > Torreya grandis. The sequence goes on along the minus strand of JARHVA010004290.1, from coordinate 1,339,853 downwards.
GGAAAAATTTTATTTGAAATAAACTATATTCAATGAGAATGACTTTATAGTTGAACATTTGAATGTTTTCAATACTATGGTGAGTATGTTACTTTATATTAAAGTAAAAATGGATGAATAAGTATGTATTAATTTTATTTTTTCTTTGCTTGAATCTTTGGATGATTTAGTTATGGCAATAACTACTACCACATCAATATTGAAAATTGAAAATATAGTGGGGGCCTTGTTATTAAAATAAATGAGGTGAAAATATGATGGGGATCATAAAATAAATGATGCCTTATTTGTAATATGTCATTCCCAATAAAAAATAAAATAAAATCAGGAATTTAAAGTCTAAAGGTAAATACAAGATTGTATATGATATTTTGTGATTATGTAGCACCTCAATCTTATAAACTTGGAAAATTAGATCTTGTTTGTTCCTCTTAGTTCAACAAATGCCTTACTTTCATAAGCCTCACATTTGATATATATTATGTCCCTTGTCCTATCTCTTAGTCTGAATAGTATTATTTAATGATACAAACATATTATCTTTCCCAAAATGCTTAAAATCTATTTATATTACACCTTTTTAAGTTTTGATCTTATACCTATTTTGCTACTCCATGGAGACTAATGTCCAGGATAGACACTAACATTGATATTACAGGTCTACCCTAATACAAGTGTCTAGTGATTTAAATTCATCCAATTTTAAAATGAAACATATTCTAATGGTCAGCCTAAGTAATTTAATGTAAGTTATCTCTTGATAATATTGGTATAAATATAATATCAACCCTCATTCATACCTCACCTAGAAATCAAACCAAGAGACTAAGACACTTATAAAAAACACTCTATCAATAATTCAATTGATCAAAATATTCCCTATTTCCATAATAGTCATAAGTACAACATATCTTCAGGTATGAAGTACTAAAGGATTAATCATAAGGTTTTATTTTAAAAGTTACAATCTAGGTCACTATTGTACTTAATTTACACACATTAAATGATTCACACACAAGCCAACACATAGGAGAGAACTACATGAGTATTAATCCCTCTTATAGAGTATTGACTATGTAAGTATCACCTTTCTGTAGTGGGATCATTACATGTCAACTCAACACCACAGGCCCACTAGCCCATTTTCCCCCAAGGTCATATTGAAGATGAAAATATATGGTGTTTGAATTTTAGTATACAGTTCATGACCTAGATCTAAATACATCAGAATGAAGGTGAATCCAAAACTAAAATCATATATGTGGTCACATCTTATTTTAGATGATATTCTATATAGGACACTAGTGTCAAACCCAAATAATAGTGTTGACACAACTATCTAGGGATGGAATAACTATTTAGAGAGCTCAAGGCACTAGATTTAAAATCTAACAACTATTTCAGAACTATCTTCTCACCTACTTTTAGCCTATACTAGATCTGACTCTACATTATCAATAGAACAAGCTAAGTTCCTTATTTTATGTCATTTTTATATTTAACATAGTTTCACTTTCCATTTATAACTTGTCTTAGTTTAATAAATTTATAATATGGTACATACAAGTTTAGCATAGAATTGACCTACTGTAGATCTAATATTCAGCCTTGTTCCCTATCATTTACATATCCTTAACCCTATCTACAAAATTAGTATCATAATAAAAATTAGGGTTAGAATTTTGATAAACCTTATCTTTGAACATTAAACCCTAAATCTCTTAGGGTTTTAGGATTTCTTTTCCTATCATTAATCCCTAATTATCATACAATATGTGTACCATGGATGCATCCGTCACCCATTTTTTGTTATAATTTATGGTCATTGTAATGGTTTTCTACATTAATTATATTATAAAAAATAAATAAAACTCATCCACATAATGAGAGAGTGTTAAAATAGAGACAATATTTCATATATATTCATAATCTTCTTGTAATGCTATAGAGATGATATCTATATGCCAATGTGCATGCTCTCAAACATTTATTATACTCAAGACTTATTTAAGTGACAATTACCATCCTGTACCCATTATTCACCCATGACTTATGTTGTATTATATGGTCCATATTGTTACTACTCAACGAGGTAAGGTTGATCAACCTACACCTCCACTTATAAATTTACAAGATGTGGCTCCTAACCCTAAACTTTTGATGAAATCAAGGGATATGACCTTGTTGACCAATTGAGAAATACACATGCTAAAATTTCAATACTTGAACTCCTAAATCAATCTAATGTTTATAAGGACATCTTATATGAGACATTACATGAAACTCATGTTCCAAATGATAATGAGCTTGCTTATTTTGTATATATCATGAAAGATCTCAAGAATAATGACAAACCTATTGAATTTCATCCAACTAACTTACCATCCAAATATATTATTTATTAAGAGTTATATTTATTCATATTAGTGGAAATAAAAAATAATGGAATTAAATAGGTGCTCATTGATAATTGATCAGGATTAAACATTTTTAGGAATTAACACCAATCTGATTCAAAAGTTGATTATGCATATCCAAGGGTTTGATAACTCACATAGTCCTATAGTTGGTCAAATTAAATTGGATGTGACATTAAGACCAAAAACTATTTCAACTATGTTACAGGAAATGTCTCATTCATTTCATTATAATGCAATTTTGGGTAGAATTTGGATACATTCAAATGAAGCTATCACATCTACACTTCATATATATGTAAAATTAATACATGATGGAAATTTATTAACAATACCCATTGATGATGAACCTTTCAAATTTTTAAAAATGATACAATCCAAAATTGAAGGAATTCCTATAGTTGTATTTCCTAAATAATGCATTCTTATTTAATATATACACACTTATGAAATAAATGAGTCAAGTACAATGGATTATCCATCTCAAGATTAAAATAAGGTACCACATATTAAGGGGCACATAGATGTACATAAGGATAAATAACTATTACCAAAGGATACATTAAAACCACAATAACCTCCTTTATTTATGATTCCTTTATTTATCAATATTGAGTAGAATGATGGGCATATTTTTGATTACTATGATAGTGATGATGATACCACTCATGATATGATAGATGAAAAAATGTGTGCACTAAAACTTATTGAGTATGTGTTATAAGAAATGCATGGATTTATCATTTATGTCATGAAAGTGTCATTTATTTAATTTTGAGTTGTCTTTGATGTTATTAAGGTTGAGTTCATGAGTCATGTACTTGAGGGACATAGTGTGAAGGTATAGGCTTGGTTACATGATGAGGTGAGTAGTTTGAGTATAGTGAGAAGAATATTTTTAGTGTGTGAGCATAGTATGAGGTTTTATGACATGATTATGAGGTTTTTGTAGTAGTACAAGTGGTTTTAAGGTATGTTCAAGGTCTAAGTGTGACTAGCAGATTATGGCCTAATGTGTAAATAGACCTAGTGTGGCCCAATAAGGGTTCAAGTTTAGTTTCAAAGGTGACAGAGATAATGAGATAATTTTTAGATGTGTGAGAGGTTTTTTCAAGTTTGTTTTACCAATTTTGAGGTCAAAGTATAAATAAAAAATCATAAAAAGTGAAGTTAAGGTCTATCGAGTGTTAAAATGAGGTGTTATAGACTTGAGAAGGTTTTTTTATGCTCATTGACATGTGAAATATTTTTACAAGGATAAAATAGTTCATGGTTTTTAGGTAAGGATCCTATCTCAAATTTACTAGCATTATTATTTGGGTTGAGGGCCTAAGCTTTATGAATGATTGTTAAGAGTGGAAGGTAGTCTAAACCTTCCTAAAACCCTCATAGTGACCTAATGGTGAAGATTTTGGTTTTGAGTGCTCAAGATGGATGTTTATAGCTTGTGTAATTTTTTTATGTTATAAAGTACTCTCATAGGTTCTCTAGGTAAGATTGAGTGTTCAAAAGAGTGATTAGAAGTTACAAGAAATCCCTTATTTCTTGGGATTTTAATGTAGCAGGTAGGGTTGACTAGGTCAAAGCATGAAAATGATTGGAGGATGATGTGTGAAACTTGTATTTTGTGTCAATGTAAGTTTTTTAGTTCGTATAGTGATTTAGGTGTGAAAATTTGATATTGCAATATGGCCAATTATTAGCAGACCTAGTTAGGTAGATAATGAGAAAAACCAAGTATAAGTGGGAATGAGATTAGGGATGTGTTTCCATGGATTAGGGATGGATAAAATTTCATTGGTTTTTTTTTTAAATACATGTAACACATATTCATATTGTATATAATATTTAGATATGTGTGTGTATGGTATAAATTTGCTCTTAAACTGACATGTTTAACATAGTGAGGTATGTGTATAGTGAAGTCATGAGATTAGTTTGTAAGACTAATATTTCTATTATAAATTATAATATATTGATTTAAAGATGTTATAATTATAAATAAGTATCATATAAACCCATTTTAAGTTCATTAAAGTGATTCTACAAGTGTTTTAATTTTTTGTTTTCATGATTGTGTTTTGAAGTCTTTGACAGTTCTGAGTAGTCATCTAGTAAAGATGAGTTTGAGGCGATTTTCTCAAAGTTAAAGAGTATAATGAATATTAATATGATATTAAGGTATATAAGGTTCATATGTGTGAATTTATAGTCATTAAATGTCCTTGTATAGATAATTGGTGGTCAATTATTCATCATTAGGTTTTGGAACATTCAGGCAGTTCTAAGTGGTCATGTTGTAGAAGTGAGTTTGAGGATTTAAGTTATATATTGAGGTATCCAATGAACTTTGTGATGAACCTGAGGTAATTAAGGTTATATACATATGATTTAATGGATGTTTATTTTATAAAATTGGTTGTGTTTTAATTTTAGTTGGTAGACTTTTTGATAGTAAGAAGGCCTAATGGTGTGGTTCAAGGAATGAAATGAGATAAATGGTGTTGGGGAAATAAAGTGAGATTATAAAGGATATAATTTAATATTTTTTTAATTTTTTAATCCATTTATTTAGGCTCAATATTTTCCAAGTTGGTCAAGGTGAAACATGGACTTTGAGAAGGCCTAATTGCATTAGGTCTCCTTTAGGCCTAATGGTGGTTTTAGTCCTTATGAGTGGTGGCCTACCTATGTAGTTATTTTTTATCTTATTAAATGTGTTTGATGATATATTCCAAGGTGATACAAGTATTAAGAGGTTTGTGTTTGACCAAGGTATGTGAAAGCATGAGTCAAGTATAAGAAGGTCTAATAGGCCTAATTTGATTAGTTAGAATATTGAGGGGATGAATGAATGAAATATAATTTGGAAATAAGGTAGAGGGATTTATTACCATTATATATGTCTATTTAATACGTCATTAATTTATAAAAATAATTTTATAGATGATGAGTAAGGTCATATTAACTAAATCTATCAAGAAGAGGTCTAATTGAGTGAAGAGGCCTAATAGGTTGTTTGAGAGAGATAGAAGAGTGTGAAGATAAAAAAAAGGTGATAACAATTATTTGAGTGAGAAATAGGTGTCCAAATGTGATTAGAGGTTCCAGGTGGCTAAGTTGGTGCTGAGTCACCTAGGGGGTTGGTTCTCTTTGTGGGGTTGGTGTCTCACTAAATCTTGATTCATTGATTATAGGAATTTAGTCCAAGCTATGTTTCAGTGAGTTATATCCCCCATGATGGTTTCCCACATATCTCTTGTGTTCATATGTTGTATTCTTATGTAGATTATTTTTTATGTATTGGTTGATATATGTATTTGAATGAATACTTCATGAATGGCATGTGAAATTAAATTATTATTTTAAGGGAAATGATTCACCCCCACCTCTTAGTGAATATGCTTACAAAAATTTGTATCAGAGTAGGTTCCTTGTGTAGGCTTAACAACCTAAGGGCATACTTTGAAGCACAAGTATAGATTATGATAATGAAATTATTTATTATGATTATAATGAAGATCTATACATAGTCATTAAAACAACCTATAAATGTTGTTCAAAAGAGAAAAAATATATGGATTAATGAACCCAACTTAGAATAAAAGTAAAGTCTTTAGAGGCACAAGTATAATAAGATACAATCAAGATGAATACATATCAAAAATTTGAGGAGAGTATTGGAAAGCTTAATAATATTTTGAATATTCAAAGTTCCTCTCATGATAATACAAGTCTCAATTTCAAATAAGACCAAAATGAGTTCAAAGAGAGTCAGTTTAAAAAAGTAAATGATCTATCTAGGAGTGATAATGTTGGTAGAATAAAGACTTATGAAAAAGTGGTCAAGTTTGAATTAAATCATACACAAGATAAGATGGGTTTATTATATCAAAGGATATTAAAGTTAGTGGTGTATCATCCAATGATCATAAAAAAATAAATGTGGTTAGACATTTATAGTATGTGGATTATTTTAATGGTTATTGTTTCTCATGTGATCAATTTGGAAATAAAGATATAAACTATAGATGGAGAATTATAATATTGTGTTAGTTTTGACACTTGGATTCACATCCATAAGGATATGCCTAAATATCCTCATCTAAGTAGCACCATAGATACATTTCTCTTGCTATGGGTGACAATATTGAGAAATGAATCTCTAGATAAGGGGCTAGTTCTCCTTGATGCACCTTTAAATATCTTTCTCTCTAAATTAATAATTAGATATGAAAATGGATTAATAAAATGACTGAGAAACCAAATGGTGATGTAACAATGTATAATGTCCTCTTAATTTACTAAAACTACTTATTAAAGACAAATAAAGTGTTTCTCACACAAAACTCACAACTCATGATTTTTTGTTAGATCAATGTTTCATATGATAGATTTGAGAAGGTATATGATTATTAGGAAGGGAATGAATTATTACAAAGAGGGATACAATAATGGACCACTTCTAGTATATATCTACACTTAGAAAAGAATATTATAAAAGACCTGCAATAATCTCCTTTTTGCAAATGGTAGACCATCAAGAGTACAAGCTAGAAAAGACAATGTTTCACTAGACTAGACCAACAAGATTTAAGTCATTACTTAATATTATAGAATATGAGTGGAAAAAACACTTGTGTATTTCTTCAAGAGTTATTTAAGTACAAATCTGGCTAGAGTTTTCCTAATAACCAGTGGAGGCTGCTCCAATGAGTTAAGAGAATGCACATTTATAGATTTTTAGAGAGAGAGGTCAAGAAAATGAAGTTAAAGAGTCACTTGGAAATGTGTCTATATGTGAAAATGAGTTACAATTTCATTTGGAAGAGATGTGGGGTGAGCTACACCATGTCAAGAGGTCTACTTATTCAAAACTAGTCATAATAATAGTGAAAAGTGGCATAAGACCTTCAAAATTGACATAAGAAATAGTTTCTATTGAAAATAATCTATAAGAATTTGAAACTAAAAATAGAGGATCTAACACATAACACTAATAAGGTAAATGGGACTTATGGAAATAGTTATAAAATGTTTTTCTTAACTTCTATCCATCCTTTAGACACCTTTGTTTGTCAATTTCATGGAAGCTCTTTGATTTGGTTGATTTCCAGCAATGACCTGAATCATTGACCTATCTATTCTTTGATTTTTTTATCTACACCAGATGCTTAGTATCCTATCATTTTTTACTTCCACATTTTCCCTCAAGTTCTAGCTAAGCCTTTTGACACCAATGGCTATTTTCTATAGTTTGAAATTAACTTTTTTTTGGGCCATCATACTTTGGGTATTTTATTTTAGACATTTATTTCCCTCAAATAATATTTTTGAAAGAATTCATTCCTTAAACACTTTTCCCATGGTCACTTTGTTTTATAAATTTTCTCCTTTAGACTTTATTTTCTTGGCTCTTTTCTTGAAAGAATTCATTCATGCTTTTTCTTGGCAATTCCTGCAGATAATTTTCTCAAACAATCTTTCAGGCCTTTTATTTCCTTTGTATTAGACAAAATGTTTAAAATAATTTATATTTTACCTCTTTTCTATGTGGACAAGTTTTCTTAAATAATTCTTTAGACAATCTTTCCAAAAGTATTCCTTTAGACTTTCTATTTGGCCCTTTAAACTTTTGTCTTTTTTCCCTTCGACTGAAAGAAATGGTCCTTCAACAATCTGTAAATGACACTCTGGCACTTGGAAATGTCCATCAAAAAAGTTTAATATGACATTGGAACTTCTTAACTTGAATAATTCCTTTAATACTTGTGTTATTCTCCCATTCTTTTAGGCTTTTCTGAAAGTGCCCCTTTCAAAAAAGTTGTAAAATACCCTTCAAAAAAGTTGAAAATGATCCCTTAGCCTAAAAAAGTCCTTTGGGGAAATTATGTGGACAATTTTCCTAAAGGAATTAGTCTTCATCTTTGAGAAATATATCTCAGACAAATTATCCAAAAGAATTCAACACTTGGCCAAATGAAAAGTCTGAAAGAAATAACACTTAGTCAAAAACAAAAGATCCAAAAGGATTACTATGCAAAGGCTTAGCAAAAGACCAAAACCAAAATTTTTAAAAGAATTAGACTTGTACATTTATTTTGGGATTTATATAGAACACATATTCTAAATGAAACCTGCATATTGGACCTAGCCAGAGGTATAGACTTAGGTGGCTAAGTTTTCAAATAGGAGTGCCCAATTTTGGCCTGAAGGGCCAAAATTTAGTCAACAAATTGGTGACTCATAGGGGTAGTATGCCTACTATACTAAATAGACCCGTATCCAAATTAATCCATTAGGCATGGAGTAATCTAAGGACACTCAAATAAGGAAACATTGGCCATGACTCAAAACTTTAAATAACACACCATACTGGAAAGAAAACCCATGCTACAAGACAACACATAATAAGGACAAGACACAAAAAAACTCACACATGTGTGTAAGCACTTAGGGAACACAAAACAAGAAGGAAAATATGTATAAAGGAAAAAGAGAACATTATTAATAATGCTTTAGATATATCTCATTGACTGGGATATGCAACTCCTCTCTATCCAACTTTGAGAGTTAGAAAGCATTGTGTGATCATAAATGGGTCACTCCACAAAGTATCAAAATTTATGTGTATTATAGGATTAGACCTATCTTCATCCCATTTTAGGATAATGTCTCATTATTTTAAACTCCTTGGCATGGATTTCTTGTCAAAATACTTCTTTATTTTCTCTTAGTGAGTTGTCATGGTGTGCATAGCTTGATTTCTTGCCTCTTCAAGCTCCATTAACTCACATAACCTAACTTCCATGTTTTCATTATCTATGAATTGAAACTGATAGGTAAGATCTAAATATATTAACTAAAGTGAGATAGGAAGTCTAGCTTCCCTTCCATAGAAAATTGTATAGGGTGAGTTTTCAATTACTCTCTTTGGTGTAATCCTATCAACCCAAAGGGTTGTATTCAACTTGGTGTGCCAAGTCCTTTGATTTTCCTCCATTGTCCTCTTAATGATCTTGATTAATTTATTATTTATGGACTCAGCTAGTCCATTCCCTTGGGGATAATATTTGGAGGAGGTTCTAAGATAGATGCCATGCTTTAAAGCCCATTCACTTGTCCTTGCTCCTAAGAAAGCTAATGCATTATCTAAAATAATTGTTGAAGGAGTTCTAAAGCTTATTACTATACCTTCATAAAAGTCAAGGAATAAAATCTAATTAGCCTCCTTAAGAGCTACAACCTCCACCCATCTTGTAAAGTAGTCAGTGGTAGTCAACACCCATTTGTGGCCAACACTAGAAGGAGGATTGATTAGGCCTATGAAATCCAAACCCCATTGCATGAAGGGTTTCTCAACCTATATTGGATGAAGATGAAAGGTAGATATATATATTTTTAAATCAAAAATAGCACACTTTTGGCATTTCCTTACCCAAGAATGAGTGTCCTTAAACAAATTAGGCCAAAAGTAACTAGCCCTCATAATCTTAATAGTTGTGGTTCTTAGAGAAAAGTGACCACTAACAGGTCCATCATGGAATTCAAATAATAATTTGTCAACCTAAACCAAATAAATACACCTCAATATTACACCTAAAATATCCTTCCTAAATATTACTCCATCAATAAGTACTTAAGGAATGGATTGTAGCCTAAAGTACCTTCTCTTGGCCCTATCGAGACCTTGTGGATATTCACTGGTTTGAAGGAAGTGGATCATGTCTTGTGTCCAAATTCTCATAGATGAATGTGTAGTTGTCATAGAGTCATCATGAAGCACCAAAAAAAAATTATTTTTTCTCTTTCAAGTTTGAAGTAAGATGTTCACATAATCTTTTTCCTTTCACTAACTTGGCTATCTTGATCTCCACATCATATTCAATCACCTTTGTGATCCAACCTACCCTCTTTTCATTCAAATATCTACTCAATATAAAGTATTTCAAACTAGGATTAGGAAAAAAAATGTGAATCTTTTTGTTAGACAACATATTCCTAAACTTCTTTAAACTCCTTATGACTGAAAGTATTTGTTTCTTAACATATACGTATCTTACCTCATAGCCTTCTAAACCTTGACTAAAGAAGGAAATAGGTTGTTCAAAATTTTCATCATTATCTTGAGTAAGAATTGTATAGATTACATCTTCATTAAAAAAATTATATAGGTTAAAATATTTGGGGAAGTTAGGACTTACAAGGGTAGGAGCTTGGGAAATGGCTTACTTGATCTCCTCAAAACTTTCTTTCCTCCTTGTCTAAGTGAATACTTCATCTTTCCTTAGCATGGAGGTCAAGGGATTGACCAAGTTAGAGAAATTAGGAATGAATATCCTTATGAAATTTATTTTTCCAATGAAACTTTGCAAACCTTTCTTATGTTTAGACAAAGATAATGCCAAGATGGCACTTACCCTTTCAAGATCAATGGACAAACCTTTCTTGGAAACAATGTGGCCTAAGATTTTGCCTTCATGAATAGAAAATACACACTTATTTAGGTTTATATATATCCCAAACTCTCTACATCTCTCAAAAATATACCTTAGGTGATTCAAATGGTCATTTACATCCTTGGATAAAACTATCACATCATCAAGATAAACTAATACAATGTCATTGATTAGTCCTTGGAAAGCCATATCCATTGCACATTAGAAAGTAGCTCCAAAATTTGACAATCCAAAATGAATTTTACTATTAGCATATGTAACCCATTTATTAGTAAAGGCTATCTTATATTAGTCACTTTCCTTCACCATAATCTGATTATACCCAAAATACCCATCAAGGAGAGAAAACCTTTCACTACTAGCCACAACTTGCAAGATTTATTCCATGGAAGGGAGTGGGTAATTATCCTTAAAAGACACTATTAAAGTCCATAAAATCAACACACAACCTTATATCTCCATTATTTTTCCTAACAGGATCTAGGTTTGCCAACTAAGAAGAATTCTTAATGGGAAAGATGATTTTAGACTCAATTAGTTTGGTAAGTTCTTTCCTCATGAGAGGCTCAATCTTGGGATTGATTGAACTTTGAATTTTATTAATAGGATTATCATTCTAATCTAACACTATAGTATTCTGAGCTAGATTTAGATCAAAAACTTATAAATCACTATACTCCCATGCAAAGACACCAAAATATTCTTTGCATAACTCAATGAAAGCATGATTCTCTTCACTAGTACATACCTTCCCAAGTGCAAGTAATTTAAATTTGAAGATATTAACCTTATCATAGTTTTTATACTTGGTATATATGCTTAACTTCTCTCTCTTTAGCTGGTCATCATCATTGAATATGCTCTCAAGAGTGACTATGCCTGTAGGGAGTTTATTAGACTTTAATTACACAATCTGCCCTCCATATTATTGTTGTAGTTTAGACTCATTCTTGGATTAAAAATTATCTTCTTCTTGTATATTTTTTTTATTATCTGATCACTATCAAACACCTACCAATTAGTGACATTATCTAGTATGAAGGGCCTTACAATCACTTTTAGATGAGGTTGGTTCTTGTCTTCTTTTATCCTTTTTGGAACATCAAAATGAGATCCAATTGTTTCCAAGTTATCAACATACTTGTTATCTTCTCTTTAAATAAAATTTATGTTTAAGGCTTTGAAATATTCCACAAGATCCCACACTCTATGCTTATAGGACTTAAGCAAATAAATTTTTGTCAAATTCTTCCCTCTAACTTGATTGACAACAAGTTCACTATCACCAAACACTTGAAATTATTTGACACCTCTTTTCCTAGACCATTTAAGGCCATAAATAAGGGATTCATATTATAATACATTACAAGTTCAAGATAATTAGAATCTAAATTTTGAAAAATACCTTTACTTTGAAGGTGAAACCAACATTGCTCCACCACCTGCCCCAATATTTCTTCTAGACCTATCAAAGAAGAACTACCACAAGCCATTCACATCTTCACTTGAATTCATAAAATTAGGTGTGAAAGAGTCCTTCTCATGCATATAATAAACCCCAAGACCATATTATTCAATAAACTTGTAAGGATCATATTCGTAGTGCTCATCTCCCTACTCATCTAGGAACAAATCAAAAATTCCCTCAAGGGAAGATGATGGAGATTGGTCATATGAATTTCCTCTTCATAAATTATAGCATAATTAATATTTTCCACTTTAGGTGAGTAAGTTTCCAAATGATATATATGAATATGTTTTAACTCAATCTTCACTTTAGTGCCATACTTTATCCTAAACACCATGTAAGACCAATTGGGTACCAAATATCCACCTATCTTGGACATAAAGTCTATTAACAAATAAAGATAAAAATAGGGAAGTAAATATGCCACCATCACATCATGAGGAATTGAAAAATTAGAACAAGCATGAAGGATAAAATTCAAACCTTTAACTAACCCCAAAGTTTTGGCTGGTGATCCATCCAATTACAAAACTCCTTTAGTCATTGGCTCATACTTGAGGCCTAACTTATCTACTATACATTTGGGCATAACTGATGTGATTGCTCCACTATCTATAATAAAATTATGAACCAAGAAATCACCAATAATTATATATAGGTAAAAAGGAGGAGTATTATCATATTTATTCACTTGACCATCTATAGGTTGAGTTCCATTGATCTAAACCACATTATCATTTCTAGATGGGCCAGCTTGTTTACCCAATCCATGTAATTCATTTTGGAGTATATATTTATACCTTGGTAATGTTATATAATCCCATAATTATATGTTCATATTAATATTCTTCATATTATCCACCACATTTATGGAAGGATTACTCACCTTGGGGTTCTCTTTATGAACATTAACACCTTATGATGTAGCTTGTGGAGGTAGAGTTGTAGAAACTAGCCTAAAATTTGGAATAATTTAATTTTATTGTAGTTTAGGAGATATATTATACCCAATTACCATAGGAGATGATGTAGGAGTCATAATATGTCCTTGATTATCTCCTTGAGCTTCATCAACAACTCTCCTTTTGGACCTATTATTAGAGGCAACACTAGTATTCTGATTACTTGTATTTCCCAAGTAATTAATGGTAGAAAACTCAACATCCAAATGATTTATGAGGGTATAATAAATCTTATTTTTTAAATTTTACACCCCACCTTGCATGGATCCTTCAAAATTTTAAGTTTGAAAATATTGACTACCTTGCATTGCCATGCCTTGATTATGCATTTCATTTGCATAAGTCACTTGTTCTTGACCATTTTCAAAATATGGATAGTTGGGTTGTTCTTGGAAAAATTTGTTTTGAGTGTGGATGAGGAATTTATAGGATGAGGGAGCATTAGTATTATACATTTGATAAGGCTTGACTTGGGTAATTTGGCCTTATCCTTGTGCATTATTTTGGAAAGGAGGTCTACTTGTTTTCCCAATTGATTATATGTTTGTTATGGTCTATAGATTTTATATTATTGTATTTTGAGGGTAAATAAATCATTTATAAAACTTTGAATAAAAATTTTGACTTGGTGGATTTAATTTGAAGGAGTCATGGAGGACCTTTCTTGGTTAGGCAAATGAGCTAAAGTGGACAATGCACCTTGACTAGGAGAATGCAAATCAAGGAATAGAGGCATTGAAGGTCTAGGGAATATTTTTACTACTTGGAAAAGGAAATTCTCAACATTTATGGCTGTCATATATAGTAGGAAATGTGTTTCCACCAATAGATTGAATCATCATGGCAATGTCACTGTTGAATGCCTTTAGGTAATACAACAATGCATAGTTTGGGGTAGGTCTCATAAGGGCTAATATCCTATCCCATGTTTTTTTGAACCTAGTATTAAAATATTGCATTAATTCATGAGGTGACTTCTTTATTGTGGTCAATTTCTCAACTAGGGATAGGTGATCACTATTTTCCCCAAACCTATTAGTTAATAGATCCCCCAACTCATCCCATGAGCTAATAGAATTTATGGTTAAAGTCCCATACCAATGTTAAAATTTTCTTTTCAAAGACAAGGCGAACAACCTAATAGATACATTTCCTTGGGTGATGTTGTGGATATTATAAAATTTTGATATATTCCTAATGTGCTCAATGTTAGTAATAGGACTATCCCCACTAAAATGTGGAACACTTTTGAGGGTTTCTCCTAGAATTTGAACATATTGGGTAAGATGTAAGGGAGATGCCCTTATGAAAGGCACAAAAGTTTATCTTATAGACATCTTAGAATGATCACTATGGATATTTGGAATGGGAATGGACACAAACTTAGAAGCGTTAAACACAAAATCTATTTTTTAAGGATGAGTGTTGACAAACCTAAACCTTTTGGTGGAATATGGAGGTAGTTACACAAACTTGAAAGGTGTGTCTTTAGTAGTAGATCTAGTTGTCACCTTTGGCAAGGAAAAAAGGACTAATCATCAACCAAAGACTTGAATTATTTAATGGAGTCACTAGGTACTAAATGCAGATGCTTCTTTCACCTTCAACTATGCCAAAACCAGCACCAACCTTAAATAATATTTTAGGACTTGGAAGTCCCACTGAACATGTCAAAAAATATTGACATTTGGATTCATACCCTTGAGGAGATGCCTAAATATCCTCATCCAAGTATCACCATGGAGACATTTCTCTTGCTATGGGTGACAATATTGAGAAATGAATCCCTAGATAAGGGGCTAATTCCCCTTGATGCACCTTTAAATCTCTCTCTCTCTCTCTCTCTCTCTCTCTCTCTCTCTCTCTATAAATTAACAATTGGATATGAAAATGGATATATAAAAATGACTATGAAACTAAATAGTGATGCACCAATGTATAATGTCCTCCCAATTGATTGAAACTACTACTTAAAGACAAAGTGTTTCTCACAAAAAACTCACAACTCAGGATTTGTTGTTATCTTAATGTTTTATATGCTAGATTCGAGAAGGTATATGATTCTTAGGAAGGGAATGAATGATTATAAAGAGGGATATAATCATGAAACACTTTTAGGATATCTCTACACTTAAAAAATAATAATATAAAATACCTACAACAATCTCCTTTCTATTAATGGTAGACCATCAAGTGTACAAGCTAGAAGAAATAATCTTTCATTAAACTAGACCAACAAGATTCAAGTCATTACTCAATATTACAACATATGAGTGGAACTAACTCTTTTATATTTATTTAAGAGTTCTTTGAGTAAAAATTTGGCTAGAGTTTTCCTAATAAACAATGGAGGGTGCTCGAATAAGCTAACATAATGCATATTTATAGATTTTGAGAGAGAGGTCAAGAAAATGAAGTTCAAGAGTCACTTGGATATGTGTCCATATGTGAAAATCAATTAAAATTACATTTGGAAGAGAGGTGGGGTGAGGTACACCATGTTATGAGGTCTACTTATTTGAAACCAATCATAAGAATGGTGAAAAGTGGCATAAGACCTTCAAAATTGACACAGGAAATAGTTTATATCAAAAATCATCTATGAGCATTCAAAAATAAAAATAGTGGAACCAACACATAACACTACAAAGGGAAATGGGACTTATGGTGATATTTAGAAAATGCTTTTCCTAACTACCAGCCATCCTTTGGACACATGTGTTTGTTGATTTCATAGAAGCTCTTTGATTTGGTTGATTGCTAGCAATGACCCAAACCATTAACCTATTTATTCTTTTCTTATTTTGTCTACACTAAATGCTCAAGATCTTACCATTTATTACTTCGACATTTTCCCTCAGGTTCCTACCAAGCCTTTTGACACCAATGACTATTTTCCATAGTTTGAAATTGACTTTTTATGAGCCATCATCCTTCTAGTATTTTCTTTCAAACATTTGTTTCCCTCAGACTTCTATTTCCCTCAAAAAATATTTCTAAAAGAATTCATTCCTTAGACATGTTTTCCATGGTCACTTTGTTTTGGCACTTTTCTCCTTTGGAATTTTTTGTCACGACACTTTTACTAAAAGAATTCATTCAAGATTTTTCTTAACAATTCCTATGGATAATTTTCTCAAACAATCTTGTAGAGTTTTTGTTTCCTTTGTATCAAATAAATTATCTAAAAGAATTGGGATTTGATGTATTTTTAATGCAGATAAGTTTTTTGAAAGAATACCTTGGACAATATTTCTAAAATAATTCCTTTAGACTTTCTATTTGGCCCTTTGATTGAAAGAAATGGTCTTTCAGCTGAAAGAAATGGTCCTTAGGCAATCTATAAATGACCCTATGACACTTGTAAATGTCTCTTTAGAAAGTTGAAGATGAATTTCAGAACTTATACACTTGAATAATTCTTTTGGGACTTGTGTTCCACTCCCATTATTTTAGTCTTTTTTAAAATTGCCCCTTTTAGAAAAGTTGTAAATTTCCCTTTGAAAAAGTTGAAACTGATCCCTTAGCCTAAAAAGGTCCTTTGGGGAAATTGTGTGGATAATTTTCCTAAAAGAATTAGTCTTCATCTTTTGGGAATCTATCTTGGATAAATTATTCGAAAGAATTTGGCACTTAGCTAAATGAAAAATTTGAAAGAAATAACACTTAGTCAAAAACAAAAGACCCAAAAGGATTACTATGCAAAGGCTCATCAAAAGACCAAAACCAAAATTTTAAAAAGAATTGGACTTGTACATTTGTTGTGAACTTTGAATAGAACACTTCTTCTAAATAAAACTTGCATACTAGACATAGCCAAAGGTATAGACCTAGGCAACTAAGTTTTCAAATAGGAGTGGCCAATTTTGGCTTAAAGGGCTAAAATTTGGTCAATAGTTATAACTAAAAACAAAGAGGGCATAGTACAAGAGATTGTAAGATAAGACCTATGAGGAAGACCAATCAAGTTAAGAAGATATGTATTCATGGTACTAAATAATGGATCCATAAATTAGACCATATGGGCAAGATGAAGAAAAAGAAAGAATATAGAGGAGAAGAATCTATGATAGCTCAACTTACCTTTCATACTCAGAATAAAGATTTTAAGTGGTACACAGATAGTGGTTTTTCAAGTCACATGATAGGAGATAAGATCAAATTCATCACTTTGAAGAATAAGGCCATATGATTAGTGAGGTTTGGAGATAACACATCTACTAGTATATCTAGCAAAGGTTCCTTGAGCTTGGATAATGGGATGCCCAAGACAAAAAATGTATTGTATGTATATGGCTTAAAACACAACTTGTTGAGTGTAATTCAAATGTACATCCAAGTACATACCCTAACTTTTTATGATAAAGGATGTGAGATAAGGAGAGCAAAATTAGGTAGGTTGATTGTCAAAGCTAATAGAATTGAGAACAATTACTATGTATTAAATGAGATCACAAAAGAGAAGTGATTCATGAGTAAGGTAGATGAAATTTATCTATGGCATAGGAGGTTAGATCATTTGAACTTTGACAATCTGGTCAAGATTAACTTCAAGGGGTTCATGAATAACATGCCAAAAATTTCCAAACCTATAGATGCTCTTTGCAAGTCATGTCAACATGGTAAGTAGACTAGGAGGAGATTTAAGTCTAAACATACTCTAAAAATAGACCTTTATAACTAATTCATACTGATCTATGTGGTCCTAAAAGGATTCAAATCATTCAAGGTGACAACTACTTCATGTTGCTTATTGATGACTTCAAAAGAATAAATTGGGTAACATTATTAAAAGAGAAGTCGTAAGCTCTATGTAAGTTTAAAACTTTCAAGTATTTGGTTGAAAATGAGATGAATGTGAAGATAAAGTGCCTTAGGTTTGAAAAAGAGGAGATTTTTGGTCAAATGACTTTGATGAGTTTTGTGAGGTCAATGGAATAAGAAGACAGTTCTCAGTTGCTAGAACATCTTAATAGAATGGGGTAGTTGAAAGAAAGAATAGAATTATTAATGAAATGGTAAGGACCATGTTTAATGAGTCAAATTTATTTGATGGATAATGGAGATAACCTATGGGTACTATATTTTACACTTTGAATAGAGGAATAATTAGGATCAATGGTGATGAGACTCTATATGAATTATGGAATGGCAGACCTGCTAGTGTTGAACATTTTAAGGTGTTTAGAAGTAAGTGTTATATATATAAATAGATATGAGGATGGCTTAGGAAAATTTGAATCAATATTTGATGAAGGTATTTTCTTGGGATATTCATCAGCTAGTGTTGCCTACATATGTTACAATAAAAGGTTATAAAAGATAGTGGAGACCATACATGTGAAGATTGATGAGATAAAGAAATCATATTCTCAATCAAATAATGATGAAGTAGAAATAGAGATAGATGAGGATGAAGAAGAAATTGAGGTGATAAAGAACTTAAAAGGTCCTTTTAGGCAAATTCAAAAGGATCATCTTGAATCTCAAATCATTGGTAATAAGAATGCAGGTATACAAATAAGAAGAAGTATGGTGAGTAATGTTAATCAAGATAATACTTACTATCTAAATTTGAACCTAAAAGCTATGTATAATCAAGTGAAGATAGGTTATGCATAGATTATATGGATGAGAAGTTAAATAAAATTAAGAATAATGAGACTTGGGAGTTAGTAACTAGGTCTAAAGACAAAAATATCATTGATACAAAATGGGTGTTCAGAAATAAATTGATTGAGAATGGAGAAGTCACCATAAACAAGGATAGACTAGTATGTAAGGTATATGATAAAGTATAATGATTGGAATTTAAGGAAAAAATTTCTCCATTAGAAAGGTTAGAGGATCTTTAGTTGTTTATCTCATATATAGGTTTAAAAGGATTCAAGGTATACATATGTATGCCAAGTCAAATTTCCTAAATGGGAACTTGGAGGAAGAAGTGTACATTAAGAAACCTTAGGGTTTCCTATTAAATAATGACAAGGACTATGTTTTTAGGTTTAATAAGGCTCTCTATGGTATAAAATAAGTCCCTAGAGCTTGGTATGATAGACTAGACAAGTATATTTTAGACTAAGATTTTAAGAGAGGAGTTACAGATAGTAACTTGTATATCAAGACTAAAAATGACCATTAGTTGATAGTGGTGGTCTATATGGATGATATCATATTTGGTGGAAAAAGTGAGAATATGACCAAGGCCTTGTAAAGGTGATGAAGTCAGAATTTGAAATTTTTTTGCTTAGAGAACTATCATTCTTTCTTGGAATTCAAATCAATCAATTTGAAAAAGGTATATTCATTTCATAGGTCAAGTTTATAAAAGAGATGTTAAATAAGTTTGAAATGGAATATTGAAAGGTTTTAATTACACCAATGGTTACAAGATGTAATATAAGAAAGGAGGATGAATCTTCAAGAGTTAATCAAATAAAATATATATCAATGATTTGGATTTTGTTGTATACTATTACCTCTAGATCAAACATCATGCAAGCAATAGGTCTTATGGGAATATTTAAAATATATCTTAAGTAAATTAATCTACAAGAATTCAAAAGGATACTTATGTATCTCAAGGGAAATATGGATTATGGATTGTGGTACCTAAGGAGAAAGAAGTTTGATCTAGTAGCCTATACAAATGTAGATTGGGCGAGGGGTCTAGATGATAGAAAGAACATTAGTGGAGGGGCATTCTTCTTAGGTGAGTTCTTAGTTTCATGGATAATCAAGAATCAACCATCAGTGTCTTTAAATACTTGTGAGGCTGAGTACATTATATAAGCTTCATGTTTCACTCAGGTGTTGTGGATGAGACAAACCTTAAGAGATTTCAAAGTGGGGTTTGATGGTCCTAGTCCTATTTTTTATGATATTACTAGTTCCATAATCATTTCAAAAAATATTGTAATGCATTTAAGGACCAAGTACATTCCTATAAAGTATCATTTATTAAGAGAATAGGTAAGTGAACAAAATATTAAGATTAAATTTGTGTCTATCAAGGATTAAATTATAGATATCTTGACTAAGCCTCTTCCAAGGGCTACATTTGAACATGTGAGATAGGAATTGGGTATGATTCATACTCCTAATAGTCACTAAGTAAGTCAAGTTATTATGGGGAGATAATAAAAAAGTGATTTAGTTTCAAGAGTAGGAAATAACTGCACAAACTATGAGGTTAAAGGGGAAGTCATATTAGTTTCTCAATAAGAAGATATATGAGGTATGTATTGAGATAGGGGGATTATTGATATAATATTTTATTATTGTCTATTGAGTTTTATTTTAGGTAGTGTTTTGTCATTAATGTCAAAATGGGAAATTGATTTACATGGGGGATATGTATCCAAGTGAGAATGATTATTTGAATGGTTTCCATCAATGAGTGGTTGCTATCAATGACAAAGGGGAGATTATTGAGTATGTGTTATAAGGTATGCAGGAGTTTAATTGATGCAATGAAAGTGTCACTGATTCCATTCTAAGTTATCTTTAATGTTATTTAGGTTGATGTCATGATTCATGTACTTGAGAGACCTAGTGTGAAGGTATAGGCTTGGTTACATGAGGTGAGTAGTCTAAGGATTGTGAGAAGAATATTGGTAGTGTGTGATCATCGTATGAGGTTATATGACATGAGTATGAGGTGTTGATATCAGTGAAAGTGGTTTTAAGATATGTTTAAGGTTTAAGTATGATTAGAAGTTCAAGGCCTAATGTGAAAAGAGACCTAATGTGGCCTAATGAGGGGTCAAGTTTTATTTCCAAGGGGATAGATCTCATGAGAGAATTGTCATAGGTGTGAGATGTTGTGTCAAGTGTTTTGACCAATTTTAAGTTTAAAGTATAAAGGAAAAAGCATAAAAAGTGAAGTTAAGGTCTCTCGAGTTGTAGAATGAGGTGTTTTAGACTTGAGAAGGTTTTTATTATGCGCATTGACATGTGAAACCTTTGCATGAGGATCCAAGTATTTAATAGTGTTTAGTTAAGGTTCCTAGCTCAAATTTCCTAACATTAGTGTCTAGGTTGAGGGGCTAAGCTTTATGAATGATGATTAAGAGAGGAAGGTAGTCTAAACCCTCATAAAACCCTCATCGTGACTTGATGGTGAAGATTTTATTTTTGAGTGCTTAGGATGGATGGTTATGGATTGTGTAATATTTTTATGTTGTAGTGGAATATCTTAGGTTTCTCTAAGTAAGATTAAATGTTCATAAGAGTGAGTGGAAGCTACAGAAAATCCCTTGTATCTCATATTTTTGTTGTAGTAGGTAGGGTTGACTAGGTAAAAGCATGAAAATGATTGGAGGATGATGTGTGAGAATTTTATTTTTTTTAAATTTAAGTTTTTTAGTTGGTATAGTGCTTTATGTTTTCAATTTTGATGTTTCAAGATGGCCAATCATTAACAGACCTAGTGAGGTGGATAATGAGAAAAACTAGGCAAAAGTGGGAATGAGATTAGGGATGTGTTGCCATAGATTAGGGATGGATCCAATTTCACTAGGTTGTTTTTCAAGACATGTAACAAATATCCATATTGGATATAATATTTTTAGATGTGTGTGTATGGAATAATGTTGCTCTTAAACTAACTTGTCTAACATAGTAAGGTCTATGTACAATGAAGCCATGAGATTGGTCTGTAAGACCAATATTAATATTGTAAATAATAATATATTTATTTAAATATGTTATAAGGATGATTAATTATGATATAAACCAATCTTAAGTTCATGAAATTTATTATGCAAGTGTTTTAAGTTTTTGTTTTCATGACTATGTTTTAAAGTTTTTTACAGTTCTGAGTAGTCATTTAGAAGAGATGAGTTTGAGGTGAGTTTACCGAATTTGAGGAGTATAATGAATATGAATATTATTTTAAGGTATTTTAGGTTCATATACGTTCATTTATATTCATTAAATTTCCTTATATATCTGATTGGTGGTCAATTATTCATGACTAGGTTTTGGAACATTCAGGTAGTTCTAAGTGGTCATGTTACAAAAGTGAGTTTAAGGCTTTAATATATATATATTGAAGTGTTTACTAAATTTTTTGATTACCATGAGGTCATTAATATTATATAAATATTATTAAATGGTATGGTTTTTTGAGAAAACTTATTGTGTGCTTCAGGTTTAGTTGGAAGACTTTCTGATAGTAAGAAGGCCTAATTGTGAGTAGGCCTAATTATGTGGTTCAAGGAATGAAATGAGATAAATGGTGTTGGGGACCTAAGATGAGATTATAAAGGGTATAGTTTTTTTTTTTAAGTGTTTAATCCTTTTATATAGGCTCAATATCTTCTAAGGTGTTCAAGGTGAAATGTGTACTTTGAGAAGGCCTAATTGCATTAGGTCTCCTTTAGGCCTAATGGTGGTTATAGTCCTTATGAGTGGTGGATGGCATGTGTACTAGTTTTTATTACTATTAAATGAATTTTTTGATCTATTAAAAGGGTGATATAATTATGGAGATGTTTGTGGCCAACCAAGGTATGTGAAATCAAGAGTCAAGTATAAGAAGAAGTTCTACTAGGCCTAATTTGACTAATTAGAATATTGAGGGGATGAACAAATGAAATAGAAGTTTGGAAACTAGGTAGAGGTATTTAATACCATATAATAGTTTTTTTAAATATTTAATTAAGTTATAATATTGATTATACATATGATGATAAAATTCATATGTCCTAAATCTATTAAGAAGAGGGTTAGTTGAGCAAAGAGGCCTAATAGGATGTTTGAGAGAGATAGAAGAGTGTGAAGAGAAATATAAGGTGATAATTATTATTTGAGTGAGAAATAAGTTTCAAAAGGTGATCAAAGGTTTTAAGTGGCTGATTTGGTGTTGAATCACCTAGGGCGTTGGTTCCACCTTTCAAGTTGGTGTTTGTTAAAGGCCTAGTTGAGTTGGTGTTTGACTAGTGAGGGGTTGATGCTCCTTGTGTGGTTGGTGTCTCACTAAATATTGATTAATTTATTATAGGAATTTATTACAAGCTATGTTTTAGTGGGTTTAATCCCCCATGATATTTTACCACATATATATTATGTTCATATGTTGTATGCTTATGTGGATGCTTGTTTATGCATTGGTTGATGTATATGTTTGAATGAATCTTCATGAATGATAGGTGAAATTGAATGATTTTTTTAATGGAAATTATTCACTCCCACCCCTTAGTGAATATTATTAAAATAAAATTTGATCCACTTGATCCAATTTTTCATAATAAAACTTATTTGAACCCACTAGTCCTAATACATATAAGATAAATCCACTTGTAGAAGAAATAACACTACATCCAGATAAGGGGAACACAACCATAGAGGATGAGAATTTAAATTATTATTAATCAATTTATACATATTGGTTAAAATCATTGAACCAAAATTACAAAGGTAAAATGCAAATATCCCATCTAAAAAATGTGGAGTCTTCTCCAGAAGCTTCACAACCTACCAAAAGGCAAAATCCTCCCTATCTTTTAAATGAAGCTATCTTTAAAAGTGACCAAATCATTAATATTTGAATATTACTAATAATATTTATGTCGTATATTTCCACCATCTCCAATTTGATAAGAAAAAGTGGGATACAAATTATGGAACTACATTCCTTGAATAATTGGGACATTTTACAGATGAACTCATATACTCTCCATTGATGATATAAACCCACAAATACATTTGATTACCCATTTTTTGTGGTACACATGTGGTGATAAAAACCATATGGATACTATACCATGAATCTCATTTTAAAATAAATATTGGATAATATTTTCTAGTTGAATGGTAAGCCAAGTTGGATATTACAAATATGTGTGCTACCTTTCTTGATATGGAGACATATATTTATATACCACATGATGGATACATTTATCTAAACACACCATTAGATTTAGGGAATCAATTAGACACGTATATTTAAGAACATTCAATCCATTTTTACAAACAACACTTGAAATTTTTGACAAATGGTCCTATGTCTTTTGATGATGAGTACTTGATTAGAACTCTTAGATTTAAAAATACCAACAAAAGTTAAAAAAATACAAAAACATTTTTGGTACCAACCTATTATATTGTCTCCTCATAATTTATGTGTTAGTTCCATGTTAAGAGATAACATATAATTTACTCCTACATACACATATACATGCATACATAGATATATGATACACTCCTATTTTAGATGTTGGCATTTCCTTATACTTATGTCATATGGGCATTGGGGTCATCCTATTCTTCGATCTTAATACACATAGGTTATATGATTCAATGATAACTCTACAATATCATTTTTTATCTTACATATGTATTTACACATGCCTATTATCCATGATTATATATTGTACATGGTACTTGATATGCTATGTACTTGACATTTTTTTCTAACACATTTTATCCATCGGCCACTATGACATGTTTATGTTGGTTTTTTATGATTTACTTTATACACTTACTTGAGTGTTTTGCCTTTCTATTTTCCTTATTTTTTGAGAATTTGAATATGCTTCTTTGTATATGGCCCCTATGCCTATGTTTGCCTTCTTTGACATTTGAATATGTCATTACTTGATCTTGGACATTTAAATATGTCATTTCTTGTTGTATGGAAATTTGAATATGCCATTCCTTGCTTTGAAAACATTTGAATAAGTCACATTCATTTAATTTTGTGTCATTTAAACATGCCCCTTACTTTTAGTCTCCTTGGACCATTATTTCTAGACTTGTTATTGAGTGATCTTGTGTGCATGCTTGTTTTCTTGTTAAGCTTGTACTATTAATATCTATATGTTTTCATGATATTTATAATGTATATTAGGCTTACCTATAATCACATTGGTTTTTTTCACTTCAATAATACATTTACTTAGACATGTTTTCTTTTATATGTTACATAATTAAATTCACATATTTTAGAGTTATCTTACCCTTTTAAGGTGAGGTCACTTCTAGATAATATTTTTCCATCACATAAAAGAGGGGGAGGGAATATTAGTGGTGGCATGCTTGGTAATCATGTTGTATACACTTTACATAGTTTCTATATTATATTGGGGGCATGCTTTGGAAGCATGGTCTACACATTCATTTAGTTTTTGGTACTTATACAAGTTTATAGATTAACTAGGGGAATGTCATATGGACATGGATTCAACACATTCATAGGTATCAAATTAATTATGGGCATGCCATAAGGACACATATTAAATGCATTCACTATTTTCAGATACAATTGGTGCATGCTTTGGAAGCATGTTCTCCACATTCATTAAGTATGGTACATATTCCAATTCATAGATTCAGTGGGGGAATGATATGGAAGCATTTTATCCACAAATATTTAGTATTCAACATCTCTATTTTATAGTGGGGACATGTTTTGGAAACATGCCCTCCACATTGGTATTTATATCTATTACATATTTATCCATACATATTGGGGGAATGCATTAGAATCATGTCCTCTACACCTACATAGTTATCCAAATTGGCCAAGGAACATAGTTATATGATTTAGATACAGATTTGTGGTATAATTATATCCATTAGTACCATTTTTATACATAATTATAGCATGAGACATATATAAGGTGCATATGCTATGCAACATGTGCCTAATATTGAAAATTATAAATCAATTTTAGATTACAAAACCATTGCACATATTAATACAATACAAAATTTTATGGACTCTATCAAACTAATCTATTGCATTATTTGGTTCATATTTTGGTATGGGTTGATATGACTAAATCACACAATATTTCCAAGTTTTTAGGTTAGACTTAATCATATAACCTCACCACGTTATAAGTATCATTGAGTTACATAGTTGGACTAATCTCAAATACTAGGTGGAAGCTCACTTTTGATCCAAAGTTGGGGGAATGTTCCTTATAATGTCTCTATATATCCTTGGATATATTCACTTTAAATATTTATCTATATTTATCTTAATCTTAGTTTGATATCCTTATAATGATACATATTTTGCTAAACAACTTTATAATAGGCAAGATGGTTATATCAACACAAAGGTGTACTCTTAAACCTTTCTATATAAATTTAAATATATTTCAATTAATTTTAACCTATATTACATGCACTAATTTTACATTGTAACATGTTCTTGGTTGCAAGTTAGACACTAGTAAATCACTTAAATTCAACTCAAGTAAAGACAAGGTATTTATACACACCTAAGTACTTATTCCTTTTATTTAAACTATAAATTTAATTAATATATTAAATGGGTGGGATGTATATTATATTTTTTGATTATGTATCACCTCAATTTTGTATACCTGGAAAACTCAGAACTTGGTTGTTCTTATTAGTTATACATATTCATTGCTTCGATAAGCCTCACATCTACTCTATCTTGTGCCCCTTGGCCTAATTTGACCAATATTATATTGATGAAAAAAACATCATATATTTCTTATAATGATTAAAATTTACTTATCTTACACCTCTATAAGGTTTGATTTTATACTTCTTTTGTTACTCCCAAGACACTAACGTTAGGGGATAAAGAATAGTGTCAACATTACTACCCTAGATTGATGTAAGTGTCTAGTGCCATAAAATCATCTAATTTTCAAATAAAACATATTAAAATAGTCATCCTAAGTGATTTAATGTGAGTTATTTCCCAATAATATTGGTATAAATATAATATCAACCCTCATTCATACTTCACCTAGCAATAAGACTAAGAGACTAAGGTACTTATCAAAAACACAATACCAATCATTAAATTAATCAAAATATTCCCTATTTACAAACTAATCTTAGTTAAAAAAATATATAGGTCTAAAGTACTAAAGGAGTGGTCATACTATCTTATTTTCTAAGTTATCAACTAGATCACTATTGTACTTACTTTACATACATTTCATGATTCACACACAAGACAACACATAAGGGAGAAATACATGAGTTTGAGGATCTTATATAATATTTTATATGTATTTAGTTAACTTTGATAGTGGGTTAATTTTTGGTTATCTTGACACTATGTTCCCATTAACACATTTTTTCCCAATTTCACATTGAAGATGAAAATCTAGGGTTTTGCCATTTTACCAAGAGTGGCAATCCATGAGCTAAATCTAAATGCACTAAAATGAAGGAAAATACAAACCCAAAAGAATATAGGTGGTATCATATTATTTAAAATGATATTATATATATGACACTAGCATCAAACCCAAAAAATAATATTGATGTAACTATCTAAGGCTGACATAACTGTCCAGATAGCTAGAGGCACCATATCCAAAATTTGACCACTATTCCAGAACTATCTTCTTAATTTATTTCAAAATTTATCATATGCATATATACATTATAATTATAATAAGTTAATTACCTTACTTCATTCCATTTTTATATCTACCATAGTTTTACTTTCTATTTATAGCTTATCATAGTTTAATAAATTTGGTATATGGTACATGTGAGTTTAGCATTTAATTGGTCTGCTATAGATCTGATATTAACCCTTATTCCATATCATTTTTATATCCTTAACCATATATAACCAAGTATTTTCATAATCAAAATTAGGGTTAAATATGTACTATAATAAAAAATAAGAGGAAATTCTATAACTATGGTAAAATGGGGCATTTTAAGAAAGAATAAAAAATATAAAATGGTTGAAAAGGGTGAGCCACTTAATAATTACTAGTATGTATAAAAAACTCATTCTAGTTTAGAATTATTAGATTTATTATTTGAAACTTAAATCTCAAATTCATATGATGTTGCATGGTTTATTTACTAAGGTGCCTCTTTTCTTATGACCCTTCACATAGAGTGGTTCTATGAATATGAAAAAATCAATGGAGGTGATGTCTTTCTAGGTGATAATTCAACTTATAAGATCATAGGTAGATGGAGACTAAAGTTGATAATTAAATATATAATGGATAAAACCCTCCATATTGTTATACATATTCCATGTTTGACTAGAAACCTAATATCTATAAGTAAGATAAATGATGTAGGTGTGAAAGTAGTATTTAATAAATACAATTACAATATGGTTATTAGAGTAATGATACTAGAAAGAAGAATCCATGCATAACCATTGTTTAATCTTGAGATAATTAATATAAGTGATTAATTTAATATCTCTATGGTTCTTAAGGTGAACAATATTTTAGGTTGGGATCCTACATATCTTACAAAGAAGATAATGATATGGTATTAGAGGATGGGACACATTAGAAAGAAAGGCATTTGAGAATTAAAATTTAAAGGTATGGTTAAATGAATTTATAATTACCCATTATAATTCTATTTACATAATCATTATGTGTTTTGTCAATAAACTAAATTGAAGTTTTCAAGTAGTGCTCTAAGATCAGAAGGGATTTTGCATATAGTGTATAGTGATGTGTTTGGACCTATGAAGCTTTTATCACTAGGGAAATATCACTATATTTTTATTTTATAGATGGATACTCTATAAAAACTTTGGATTATTGTATCAATTTTAAATATGAGGTTTTCAATAAGGTTAAGAAGATTAAGGCTCTTGTTGAGAACCAGACAAAGAAGAATATTAAGGTCTTGAAGAGTGAAAATGGTGGAGAATACTTTTCCAATACTTTTAATCAATTATAAAAGTAATGTGGAATACAAATAAAAATATAAATCTATATTAACCAAAGTATAATGGAGTTTCATAATGAATGAATGGGACTCTGATGGATAAGGTGAGAAACATGCTTACTGGTGCAGGATTGGAAAATAAGTTTTTGGCAATAAAAATAATGACTAATTGATATTTGATCAATGGATCACCAAAAAAAATACTAGTTGATAAAAATCCATAGGAAAAATGGATTGGTAAGAAACCCTCTCTCAAACATCTTTTATTTTTTGGTTTTGATGCTTATATGTATATTCAAAAGGAAAAAAGGATTGATATAGAAAACAAATCAATAAAGTGTATCTTCATTAGATATAATACTGCTGTAAATTAATATAAGATATGAAATATTTAAATGAATAAGACTAATCATAGTTTAAATTTAATCTTAAAATAGGTAAATGTGTTCCAAAATAATAAGACAATCAAAGGATGAAACTTAAAATATTAATTTTGAAGATAAAAGAGAAGTGTTTGAATTTTAATAAACTAGTAAACCATAGTATGAGTTCCAAGAAGAATATTCAGATGAATATTAATAAGAATCTAAGGAGGAGGAACCAAAATATGTAAAACTATACACTCTAATCTTAATAAGATTACATTGGGTGAGAATATCACCTAATAAGTATAGTCCTCATGTTTTTGTTGTGAATTTATTTTATCAATTTTGTTTGTTACTAATGAAGACCTAAATATTGTAAAGAGGATTTCACCTCAAAATAAAATAAGTCTCATAAAAAGGATCTATAGGAATAAATGTATTCCTTAGATAAAAATTAGACATGGGACTTGGTAAAACTACCTCTTGGGAGAAAAATAGTTGGCTGAAAATGGATATTTAAGAAGAAGTTCAATGCAGAAGGGAAAATGGAAAAGTATAAATCTCACTTTGTAACAAATGGATTATCTTAGGTATAGGGAATTTATATTTTTCTCTTAAACCTAAATTGCATTTAATTAGATTTCTTCTAGCTGTTCTTGTTGCTTTTGATCTAGAAATAGAGTAAATGGATGTAAAGATAAATTTTATACATGGTGAGGTTGATGAGGAAATATACATGAAAAAAAATTAAGATAAAATTTAAAGGATGTTTTGGGGTAAAAACTAAAAAAAGTATCATTACAACTTGAATCAATCACCAATAATGTGGAACCATAAATTTGACAGGTATGTTTTGAGACTTGGGCTTGGAAAAAGTAAAGCTTATCCATGTGTTTATTTTAAACAAGAAAGTGAAATATTTATTGTAATATTATTGTATGTGGATGATATGATTTTAATTATAAATAATAATGAAATTATTAACCAAATTAAGTCTCAATTCTCATCTCAATTTGATATGAAGGATCTTGGTGCTACAAAATGTATTCTAGGCATGGAAATTGAAAGAGATTGGTTGAATAGTAAATTATGGTTAAATCAAATGAATTATATTGAAATGATATAAAAAAGGTTTAATATAGAGGAAAATAATATTTTTATTAATCCTTTTATTTTTGATCAAAATTTATATGCTGAATAATATCCTAAAATAGAAGAAGAAATTGAGGACATATCTCTAGTCCCATATGCTAGTGTCATTGATAACTTGATGTATGCAATGGTATGTAACATACCTGACATTTTTCATGTATTGGAAGTAGTGAGAAAATTTATTTCAAATACATGAAATTAAAATTGGACTTAGATAAAGAGGATCTTCAATTATTTATATGGAATGTTAGATTATACAATCTGCTATCAAGGTAATCTTGGTGAAAGAAAAACATTGAATTCAAAAGGTTTTTTGGATTTAGACTAGGCTAGATATTTTGATTTATGAAGATATACAATTATTTATTTAATTTATTTTTTGGATATGTAATATGGATGAAAAATGGTAGGTTATTTTAGTGATATCCACCATAGAGGTTGAATACATGACAACTACTCAAGCAAGTAAGGAAGTAATTTAGATTCAAAGCTTAATTTCCACCATTAGGTTTGTTAAAAAATTTGAAAGTATATATTATCAATCCCAAATGATTTTTTATAAAAATGAACTATTGATGTCAACATACACCCATTTCTAAAAAATGAGGAACCTTTTTCAATTTTGCAATTGTGCTATAAAATGGGTATTTAAATTGATTAGAATGAATTATTAAACATCATGTTTTGCTTTTAGCTTTCATTGGAATGTTATCACATAAAATTTATTTGATTTTATTTGATATTTCTAACATTTGAATCATGTGTTTCCATGTTTTAGGATCCATGGATCTCCATTAGAATGAACAAATGTTCATGGGTTTAAGCTTTAGTGTTAATTTGACCCTTAATCAGTTAATTAATATGATAACATTCAAAACATTATGTTAACCTTTAGTCCTGATTGATTAATTGAATGTAAGTTTAAACAACATTTAAAACTTTAGTCTAAATTACTTTATCCTAAGTTTTTATTAAAATAAGTTCATATTTTCCATGGGTCATTTTTTTACATTTTAGTCTTAGCCTAATTTTAACCTAAGTTTTAATTGAGTTTATTAGTTCATAAAAACTTTAGTCTAAAATTACCATAAGTCTATATATATCCTGAATACTTATTCATTGATTTTATTTTCTCGTAGTTACAAATTGAATGTATGACTAATAAGTGGTGAAATCTTAGAATATCAGGTCCAAGATCAATGGTACATGGATAATCTCCCCATTCAATAAGACAAAGTTACCCTAGATCAAAGATTGATAGAGCATGTTCCTACGTACAAATATTGATCAATGATATACATTGAAGGATATGATCAAAAATTCAAGATCGAGGATCGATGAAGTGCATTCAATCATGTAATTAGATATCTAATAGTGAGCATGGAGTCAACATGTCAAAAAATCTTAAGATCGAACGTGATGGTGACAAGTGTCACCCTCATGGTGAATCAGATGCATATCAATAATCTATGTTTAATCAAAATAATAAGTTACAGATAGATGGTATGTGTTTTATCATGCATTTAACACATCAATGGTTCACTTTGAATCACTCAAATCAACATCAATAGTATGAGTTTAATCTTGTGGATGAAGATCAATGGTGTGAAGTCAGTCAGAGTCAGAGAACCCAGATTGAACATGATGTCACCATATGGCATAAGAGCATTAAAGTGATGAAAAATGATTATAAGGTACACATATTACACATAATGCTACCAAATGGCATAATATCATAAGTCTAAATCAAATATCAATGGCCATGGTGAAATTCAAGGCTAGAAGACTCTCAAGGAAATCAATAGAACCCATTTGATCATGTAAAATAAGATCAATGGTGCACATTCCATTGAGTAGATGGAGATTTATGGATAAAATTTGATCAAGTTTTAAGAGGCAAAAGATGATGACACATGTCCAAGTGAAAATTATCATATTTTAAAAATAAATAAGTTGTGTAACAAGGTGATGCCACTTAAGCATACACTTCATATTGGAATATCTTGTGAAATCAAGCATATAAAGTATAAATACAAGATCTAAATACAATATAAGTCACCAAAACACATAATTCAAACTTGATTACCACCATTAAATCTTTTTTTAAACCTCCAAGAAGCCCTAGAATGTATGGAAATCCCTAAATTATCCTTGGATTCATTATGTTGAGCTGAGGGAGTTGAATTATCATTTGCAAAAGGATAATTTAATTAAGAACATAATAATGACAACATATGAAGTTGATTCAAATAAGGTGGTTAAACTATACCTAACATTATATGTAGAAGGCCAAGTTTTCAAAGACATAAAATTGGTACCTACTTTATTAAACATAGGAGACAATAATTTCTCAAAGTTTTTTTGGAAAACTAAGAACTAGGGAGTGTTGACTAAGGAACAGGATAAATTTCTTCCAGTAAAGAGACTCTATGATGACATAGTGTCAATTTAGATGACTTGACTCCATCATGTTGCTGCTAAACCATAGGTACTACACTATATTGATGTCCTGAGTCCTATTTTCAAAGATACTAAAATTAACAAGGGTATGTTGATTCATAAACCTAGTCTAAGGAAAATTTCAAATATATCCCTTGTTTCTTTTTAGTCTTACTAAATATTTCATAGCCCCTATATATACTTAGCCTCCATCACTTCATGGGATCATAAACACACCATGATGGACATTTTGGCAAAATGGTTAGAAATTTGTAATAAGGTCATTATAGATCTTATAAGGAACATCATTATGAGTTAATTGAGACCTAGAATTAGGATGGTCATGACCATGATGAATAATTTGTATATATGTGTACATAAAACACATGTTGAACCAATGTGGGTCATTATGGTATATTTTATCATTGAAGAAGAGGTTGTTCCTCCATTAGGTGAAATCATTAATATTTCCCTAAGCAAATAGATATATGGGAATACGAATAAGAAGAAGAATAAATTCTACATGATGTTCTATATTTTATATGCCCTATGTGCTACCACAAAAATCCATAATCAAATAGAATATCCCCATAATGGTACCAAGACTATGTCTCAATACTATTCAAAATTGCACATTTACAAGTATAAAAACCATATCTAGTTCATTTGTGATTGTATTTACCCTGCATTGAATCAAGATATTGATGGTGTTCCTATGATGATAATAATCCCTTTAATCAAGAATTCAATTGAGGCAATGGGGGATATATGGCTACATCATGATTGCATAGTTATAAGAATTGAAGGAACCCAAACTACCCCTCTCAAAATGGCAGTTCATGTGACTAAAAACTTGGTAGAATAATAATTTGCATACCAATTATTCAATGGGATAGATGGAATTTTTAAAATTAAGAGAAAGGGACTTATACATAATTTTTCTATGATAATTAGTAAGACCATTTTCAATCCATGGCATCAAATTGAAGTTACTTGAAAGTATAGGCTCTCTTTTAATTTACAAGTAGATGACCATAAATAATGGGATCCATATGGTAGGGTAAATGAACATTTGAGGATCGAAGGTATTTTGGTTGGGCCATATGAGTATGAACCTAATGCATTTAAATTTATATATACTAAAGAAACCTCTTACTATCAAGTCACTAAAAGGCTAAAAGAACACAATATAAAGCCTAAGTCTAGATTACATAGAGACCAATAGATGGAGGATAGATAGTAGTTGGGTCCAAGATAGTATCATTTGATAGATGTTGATTCTTCTAAGCTTCCACCAACATATATCCAAATAGAGCATAAGATTGAAGAAATAATAATAGAATTTCTTCCAATTCTTCAACTCTTAAATCATCTAAAATAATAGAGCAAGATCTACCTCAATAAAAGGTTTATACAATAGCTCTATATCTTCAAGAATATATGGAGGATACACTATGAATGTTATCCATAACATATGAAATAGAATAAGAAGTAAAAGAAGATAAGGTTGATGAATATAAATAAAATAAGGAGAAGAGAGGTCATTGGATTTGATAATCCTTAATCTTTCCAAGAGGAAAGCTGAGACTACAATTGTCTCAAAAGCTAAGAAATCAAAAGCCATCATCACTCCTTTGAAAGAGATCAATCTCTTTAGTGAAGACAATCCAATATATGGACCACCTATTCTTGAATGGTTCATATATGAGCCAAGGTTGGAGAAGTTCCCTACTTATCATCCATGTGATATAATAAAGAATACAAGCATACCTATGAAACAAGATTTAAAGCCATAGATCCTAGATTTATAAGAAGAATCAAAGAGATTGGATACTCTAAGTCAGTTAGTTGACATACAAACGAGGGTTCTAAGTAATAAAATGGGCCAGTATTTAGTTGGGGTCAGATATGATCTAGATACTACATGTTTACAAAGAGTCACTAAGATAGTGGTCATAGAAGGTGGTCAAGAAATGATACATCAAAAGGTTAAAAATTTGACTAATTTAAATCAAT
Source organism: Torreya grandis (assembly GCA_037957365.1). Classification (NCBI taxonomy): domain Eukaryota; kingdom Viridiplantae; phylum Streptophyta; class Pinopsida; order Cupressales; family Taxaceae; genus Torreya; species Torreya grandis. Next base: position 1,304,915 of record JARHVA010004290.1, on the reverse strand, counting down.
AGAAAGGGTAGAGGTTAGGGGAAGACCCTATATTTGAATAAGATGTTCTAGAGTTAGCATAATCCCAAGTAGAGAGGTTGTAAGCTACCATCAAAATCATAAAGTAGGAGAAAAGGAATATAGAAGAGTGATCCATTATATCAATCCCAAGGAGAATTGTTAATATCTTTGAATCCACCATCTGTGATACATTTAGTTCTTTGAAATTAATAAGGTATAAACTAGATGTGGTGAATAATCAACATTCCATGGCTATAAAACAAGTTAACTAATGGTTGGGTTTTACGTGTGGACAACATTTGAAACTTGTTTTTTCCCACCAAGTTGGCCCCCCTGAGTGCAACCGATAGGATCACAAATCCAATGGAGGACACTGCTAGTGGTAGTGCCTCTAGGGATATGTTCAGAAATCTGGTAGTGGATAGTTTATCCAACAAATGGAAGAAGGCACTTACAGGTGAAAAGATGTGCCCCTCGAAAAGCATGAGGAGCCTCCCTATTATCTCCGAGGGCACGGCCCTACATATCCCAGATGATATGGTGGAGGAAATCATGGCATCCATGGACCTTACATTGGTAGGTAAGTTTTTTTCTTTCCATCCTAATATTGAAATGATTAGGAAATGGGTTTTATCTAGGTGGAAAGTTAAGGGTAGTTTTTTTTATCACTGCCATTGCAAGAGGCCTATTCCTTTTTAGTTTTACGAATAAGGAGGACATGATCACTACTCTTGCTAGAGGACCATGGCTGTTTGGCCCACATTCTCTTTCCCTATGCTCATGGAAACTAGGATTTGATCCTAACTCAAACCTTAATAAGTTTGCTCCTACTTGGGTAAGACTGCCAGGGTTCCCTTTAGAATTCTGGGATGAAAAAAATTTCACAGCTATTGGTAATTCTATTGGCCAATATGTCACTACAGATCATACAACTAGAACAAAGTCTAGATGTGTGTATGCTATACTTTGTGTCAATGTTGAAATAAATAGGACTCTCCCTATGACCATAGAGCTAAACTCTAAATATGGGACCTGGACTCAGTTGATCACTTATGAAAATGCTACCACTTTCTGTCAAATATGTAAGAGAAAGGGACATTTAATGACATAATGCACAACAAAGCAAAAGGGGAGGAAAGATGATTCCCAGATTGAAGGGGAGGATCAGGCTCTCAATTACATAAAGAATAGTAAGCAAGAAATGGAGATTAATGTGGAAAATACTGAAAACATAGAAAAGGGAGAGGAGGAGACGGGAAAGGAGGATATCACTAGTAGTGAGGGAAAATCTATCCCAAAGGAAAATATAGTATCAGATAATAGTCAGAAGGCTATATTTAACATAGCCAACCCTCTAGAAAAATAGACTAATATGTCTAAGGAAGGAGAAAGAGGTAACCTTTTGATAAAGGAAGTCAATGAAGAAGACAAAGTTCCAAGAGTTGGATAGGAAGAAGTAACTCCAGAAAGTCCGACTAAAGGAAAAGTAGACCCACAGCTAAATGCAAACATTTTCCATGCTCTACAAGTTAGAGACCAAGTAGGAAACTACTTAGCAATAGGTGTAATAGGACAAAGTGGTAGTAATGAATAAGAGGAATGGGTTACCCCAAAGAAAAAGAATTGAAAAGGTAAAACATCTGTAGATGTTGGCACTGAGCCCAAACAAGGGAGGCCAACCCTAAGAGAAAAAAGACAAAGAGAGATTGCTAGGGAGATTGCCAGTGGTAAACAGAATACACTAGAGACCTAACCCCCCAAACCCTCTAAATGAGAATATTATCTTGGAACTTGAGGGGATTTAACAGTCCGTCAAAGTAGTTTGAGGTTAAAAACTACATTTTAGATAATAAATTAGATATTTTATTACTCCAAGAAGTTAAGATGAATGAGGAGAATTTTATGAAAATTGTTGCCTATATATGGCCTAAGGCAGCTTTTTGCATTAGTCCTACTGAAGGGGCTTCAGGGGGGATTGTCACTATGAGGAATAGTGCTAAAATCTAGGGGTCTCTTATGGCTTATAATAAGCACTTCTTGATTACCAATTTTTCTATGAAATCTTTGAACTGGTCATTGATCAATGTCTATGGACTGAATAGTAGAGCTTTGAGACAAAAATTATGGATAGACTTGAGCAGTTTCAAGAATAATACCCAAAACATTAGATGGATGTTAGCTAGAGATTTTAACACTCCTCTATACCCTTCTAAAAAATAGGGTGGAATTATGGATTACTCAGACAACATGTTTGAATTTGCTAAATTCATCAATGATTGGAGATTATTGGACATAGAGCTACAAAACCAAAATTTTACCTGGACCAATAAAAGAAGAAGAGATCAAATGATTCAGGTTAAATTAGATAGATTTATTATATCAAGTAACTAGAAGGATTATCATAATATGTAGGCGTAGGCTTTCCCTAGAACCATGTCTGACCACTGCCCGATCTTCCTTAGTTGGAGAGAATAGGGACATTCTGGACCTTCCCCATTCTATTTTGAAGCTATGTGGATCAAACACAAAGACTTTAGACAAATGGTGGCCCAATGGTGGAAAATTCCTATTCAAGGTAATCCTATGTTTAGAATAGTCAAGAAACTCCAACACATTAAATAACAAGTTTATGGATGGAATAGATACAGCTTTGGGTAGGTCTTTCAGTAGAAGAAAAATATAGTGGGAAAACTCAAGGATATACAACAACTGATAGATCAAGGGGATGACTCTGAGGACACTTTAGAAGAAGAGAATATCTTGTCTTCAGAATGGAAGAATCTTATGGAAAGAGAAGAGGTGTTTTGGAAATAAAAATCTTGTGTTCAGTGGCTTAAAGAGGGGAATGGGAACACTGCCTTTTTTCATCTCTCAGCTATGAAACATAGGAAAGCCAACTCAATACTAACTTCTCCTAGATAATGGTGACATTGTTACTGAGGATAATGAAATAGGGGAAAAATATAGGGCTTTATTTTAGAATATACTTATGAAAGAAAATAATAATGATATAATCGATAGAACTATGAATCAATTTATTGATAAAATCCCTTGTTTGATAACAGAAGAAGATAATCTGGAGATGTTAAATCCTATATCTAAGGAAGAAGTCCATGTTATTTTATTCTACATGGGTGCTTTTAAAGTCCTAGGTCTTGATGGCTTTCCTCCTATATTCTTTCAAGAATATTGGGAGATAGTAGGAGTGGACCTCACGGCTGCTGTGCGTGATTTTTTTAGATCAGGTAAACTTTTGAAACAAGTTAATAATACCTTCATAGTACTTGTCCCTAAAAAATCACAACCTTCACACCTCACTAATTTTATGCCCATTAGTCTATGCAACACTGTGTATAAGTTATGTACTAAAATTCTAGTCATGAGGATTCAACCTTTGCTAGACAAAATTATTTCTCCTGCTCAAAAAGGTTTCATCTCAAGCAGGCAGATTCTTGATGTTGTGATCACCACACATGAGACTATTCACTCCATGGATAAAATTAGAATCCCTAGGATGGCTCTCAAGCTTGATATTTCTAAAGCTTATGATAGAGTCTCATGGACTTGTCTGTTCCAAGTGATCAAAAATTTTGGGTTTAATGATAAAATGTCTCGCTTGTTATGGAACACGGTCTCTTCTGCAAAATTATCAATGCTAGTTAATGGTGTTCCTAGAGGTTTTTTCTCATCCTCAAGAGGAATTCATTATGGAGACCCTCTCTCCCTGTACTTATTAATCATTATGGCTAAGGCACTGGGAAGATACATACAAGCAGATATAGCCTCAAAAAAGCTAGTGGGCATCAAACCTGCCTCCTCCCTTCATCCTATGGTGTTACAATAGTTTATGGATGATACCATATTTTTTGGCATCTCATTGGTGATTGAAGCTAGAAGATGGAAGAATATCTTAAATAATTATGCCAGAGAGTTGGGACAAAGGATAAATTTCTAGAAAAATAATGTGTATTTCTTCAACACTCCTAATGAACTTAGACATATAATCATTGATATATTAGAATGTGCTAAAGCTGGCCTACCAGCTACCTACCTGGGTCTCACACTCTTAGTTAAAGAGGTATCTCCTAGATTTTGGAATGGAATTGTGGAAATAATGCAAAGGAAACTTCTTGGTTGGAAGGGGAAACTACTCAGCAGTGCTGGTAAACTGTAACTTCTTCAGGCTTCACTACAAGGTATTCCTACATACTTCCTGTCTCTTTTTAAAATTCCTACGTATTTTTCTGAGAAACTAGAATAGATCCAAAGGAAATTTTTATGGATGGGAGTGGAAGACAAACAAAGAATGTCTTTAGTCAGATGGGAAAAAGTGTGTCTTCTAAAATCTCATGGTGGACTTAATATTAGGTCCATTAGGAACATGAACAAAGCCCTTATCTCAAAAGTTAGTTGGAACCTGATCCATAAAAACAATGATTGGGGGGAAATAATGTATGCAAAATACATGCATAGCATTGATGATTCCAACTTTATTCAATAGAAGGGACTACCCAAGAATTTGTGATATGGAATAAAATGCTAAAAAGTAGAAGCCTTCTTAAATAGGGAATTAGATGGAAACTTGGAAATGGTCAGCATATTAAATTTTGGGATGATATCTAGTTAAAGGATAAGGCTCTCATCACATAGGGAAACTATGGAGAGATTGTTGACTTGACTACCCAATTTTTTGGAGATAGGGTCAGTGATTATATGGAAAATAACAATGGGATGAGGAGCTAGAAAAATATTTTGGATTGTTGTGTGCACTGGCTAAACTTTTCTCAAGAGTTTAGGAGATCTAGCAGTGCATTCAGAAGATCAGAATCCCTCTCTTTCCCTAGGAAGATGAACAATACTGGTGGATAGATAAAAATGGATCATTCTCTATCAAATCTATTTATCATATGCTCATTCCTAAAGCTCAAAATAAAGATGTATGGAAAAAGGTTTGGAATCATAAAATTATTCCAAAAATTAACATGTTTTGGTGGGCTCCTACTCATAACAAAATCCTTACTTATGATAACCTTAAAAAGAAAGGGTTTACTTTGGATAACATATGTTTCCTATGTGGTTCAAAAGAGGAATCAATTTCACACCTCTTTATCCACTGAGTTTGCCCGAGAATTATGGGGCACAATACTTAACAACTTTGGTATTGAATGGGTCTGCAATTCTAACCTTAAAGAAGTAATTCTCAGCTGGAACCCAACCTTCACACATCCCTGGCTTATGGAATTATGGAAGCAAGCTCTGCCATGTTTGAGTTGGACTTTATGGAAAGAGTACAATCACAAAAATTTTAGGGACACTGCTAGAAATGCTTCTCAGGTGTTTAACTCCTTTGTTAAGACCATTATGGAAAGTGTTACAACAACTCATATTCATGTTGTAGAGAAACCACTATCTCAAATTGAAAGCCAAATTATATCCAAATGGAAGGTTTTAAACCAGATCCCTGGGTATAATAACTCTAAAATACTACAAAGACTTAATACTAAATGGATCCCCCCTAAACCTAACTAGATGAAACTCAACTTTGATGGGGCATCCAAGTTGGATGGTAAAGCTAGTGGAGGGGGAATTATAAGGAATGATAAAGGATGGATGTCTGCTATCTATGATGGTGGAATTGGATGCTAGAGTAACAACTATGCTGAAGCAATGGCTTTACTATGGGGATTAAAGTTAGTTATATCCCTAGGAATAAGGAACTTGAATATACAAGGAGACTCTAAGATGGTCATAGATGCCGTTAATAAAGCTTCAAATGAAGGAATTAAGCTAAAAGACATCATCACTGATATCTAATTTCTTTTACAAAAGTTTTTTGAAGTTGAGATTTCCCATACCTATAGAGAAGGCAATAGGGTCACTGATGCTTGTGCCAACCTTGGGAAAAAAATTTAGGTTTGAGGGTGTGGTAACAAGGTGTTCATATTCTCTTAAACATTAGGGAGATCATTTAAAAGGAGATGACTTGTCAAGAATGAGGCGTATTGATGACCCTGAAAAGACCCCTATTGATACTCCTGGCTCCTTTGTGAGAAAGAAGGGAAAGAAGAGAAAGGTTGATGAAGAGGGAGAAAATATTAAAGAGACTACAAAAGGGACCCACAATAATCTGGGCAAGGCCACGGGGGGCCAAGGTGGCAAATCTCACAAGCCTTCCAAAATTAATAAGGAAGGATTCCCCTTCAAAGTGGGAAGGTCAAGGCAAATTGCTGGTAAACTAGCCCCAAAGGCCAGATTGATTGATTATTCAGAGAGTGTTTCAGAAGAAGAAACCTAGGAGGAAGAGTCTGAGGAGTTGGAAATCTAGGAAATTTTGGAGGACACTGGAGGGAAGTAGGCTACTAGGGATTTTGAGGTTATTGAGGAGCAGGGTGCTGACACTATGGGAACTACTAACAATAAGGGGAAAATGTATGTTGAGGAAGCTGGTGAGGGCACTGAGAATGAGACTAATTGGAAAACTGAAATTGGGGCCCTAAAGGACCACATTCAAAAGTTGGAGAAGGTCTTTGCCAAAGGGTTTCGTAATACAATTATGCTGAACATGTCTATGCTAAAAATGTAGAGAATGAGAAACTCAATGATCTTATCAAATCAATAGTTATGTAAGGGGATACCTCTCCGACTCTAGTCTTCTTGTGGCTTGTGTTTTATTTCTATTTGTTGTTCTTAGATGTGCCCTCATCTCTCTAAAGGCATTTTTTGTTTGTTTGCCTTCTTGTCTTTTTTGACTGTATAGGGTTCGGCCCCTAGTTTGCCACCTTACTTTATCAAAAACAAGTTAACTAATGACAAGCTTCAGATAACATGGAGAAATAATTGATCAAGATATTAATGGAAGGCCAAATTCTTGAGCTCAAAATAGTTATCCTATCACATTTGATTATGGCTTTGATAATTTTGATGGAGAAAGTCAGAGACATGATAAGTGGTCTAAAGGCATGGAAGGATTTACAAATGACTTTAAACAGATAGAGGGAAGAATGGTTTAGGTATTAGTAAGTTTGAATAAGGATCTAACCATCCTTAGTCATATTGGCTTGATAATTGATAAAGAGTTCCAACATAGAGATAATCAATTCATCCAATAGGTCAAGAATAAAATCTAGGGTGCCATAGGGGTAGATAATAAGTGTATCTTGAATATGATCCTTTCAGTAGAAGAGAAGATAGGAAATGTTAGGAGTACTAAAGAAGCTTTGGATAAAGATGATGGAGTCTTCAAAGATATAACATGTCAAGAAGAGGATTTATTCATAGAACCAATCATCAATGTTAAGTTGATTGGTGAGCAATATGACAAATCCATGAAGATCTTGAAGTAAAAATAGAAGGTTAAAGCAATAGGGGCATCTCAAAGTCAATTGAGTTGATTTGGAATATTATTTACACCTAATTATGTAAATCATTTTTACATAATATTTTATTTTATAAAAGCATGTGCAATTTGTAAAGCACATGACTTATAGGTTAGTCCACTTGAAAAGTGTCATTAGTTCTAGAATGTTGTAAAAGGACACCTATCCTTGAGACTTTTCTAGTTCTAAAATGTTGTAGAAGGACAAATGTCCTTGACACTTATTTAATTCTCATTTGATAATGATTAACTGGCATACCTCATAGGTTGCCTATATAAGGGGGTATTGTCATTATAAAAATGGAGGAAGTTTTTAGAGAAAAACTTTTGTGTAAATTTTGGAGCAAGTAATGCAAGTAAGGTAATTCTACAAAGATTATCTCATATTTATTTGTGTGTTTGTTATCATGGCTACTTCCTCATGTATCTAGTTTGATGTTTAGGTTTGAATTGATTTTATGAATTCTAGATGTGCATATGTTAAATGTAAAGTTGTTAATTTGAGATTATTCTATGTTGACTAAAATATTTTACATTCATTTCATTTTCCTTGCTTTTCTTGAATATGTGTAAATGCAATTTTCTTGCAAAAAACAATACTTAAAGTGAATTTGATTTCTAATTTGCATTTTTAAAAATATCTTTAGACATTTGCCTAGTATATGATAAGATCTATGCTTTTGGAAATTTTATGTCATATGATGGTTTGATTGCATGTCTTTGATGAAATTTAAGATTTGTCAATATGTCTAGACTAAATATCAGTAACATACTTATTTATAACCTACCCTGCCTATTTTCTTTGTTTTTTATCAAATCACTGTAATTTAACTTCCCATTGTAAATATTCATGTTAGATTAAGTTTTAGACATTAGGTTTTGATCATTATTAATTAGACTTACTTCAGATTACTTTCATATTTCACAAAATATCTAAGACCATGGTTACTCCTAACAACCACTTACATTTATTTTTTGAAACAGTTAAATAGCTTGGACACAACTCCACCACAGAACTCAGGAAGATTAAAACCAAAAACTCATGTAAAATATTTTGAATCTCGAAATGAGAAGTGTTTTCAACACTATGAGAACTCTATGATACATTTTCATGCATCAACATACAAGTTCTATTTGGTGCTAAAAGGAGGTCTTGAGCTAAAGATTTGTGAAATTGAAGTATCATGAGCTAATTTTAGTGAATTTTGTTCAAAGATCAATTGATCCTTTGTATATTTGTGTTATTCTTACATTAATTATGTAAAGATAACTGATATCATAGTTTTACACCAATCTTTAGGCTTATTTATCTAAAGATAGCTATTCTTTGAAGATTTATGTGAAATTGTTACAAAGATTACTTAAGCTTTGGGAATCTGACATATTTAAGGTAATTTTGTTCAAATATTAATTTATTAGCTACAAATTTAGATTTATTTGAACTTATAAGTGTAAAGATAACTCATATTCATAAGTTTAGATATATCTTTAAGCTAATGTAATCAAAGATAGTCATTATTTATAAATATCTATATGAATTTGTGAAAAGTTTGCATTAAGATCATTTGTATTTGCAAACATAAGTTTTATATGTCATATTTTAAAAAAGAATTATATCTTACAAGATAGAACTACCATGAATAAGAACTAGGTAAAGGTATGACACAAGGCTACCTCTTCTTTCCTTGGAAATTCATAAGAAAATAAGAGCAGATAAAGGTAAATGCAGGTTTTCTAAATCTCATCCTACTTCACCTATTTTTGTTTTTATGTTCAATGCTCATCAATGTATGGCTTGGTTAGATGGATCTTCTATCAATATGCCTATTCAGGTACATGATTTACCAAGGAATCTAAAGAACTATTTACATTCATTTAGTCCTATAGGTGTTATTATTGTTGAAGAACATATCAAGTATTTAAAATTTTCCTTAAGATTGTTAAATGTTGTTCATGAAGATGTTGTAGGTTATTTAATTTTAATTTTAGAGATGAAACATATGATTAGTTTATTAATATTATTGAAAATTAGATTACCAATTGTAATGATTTTAACAATTATTTCATTGATCAATTTGGAAATATCATCAGTCCATGTGTCTTATATAAAAAATTCACTATGACAAAGAGATATTCAAATGAAACTATTAGATATTTCAATTATATATTTCAAAAGATGTTTATCAAAACTATATCTCCCTATAGGCCTAATGAAGCCTTATCCTTGGATATTTATAAGGATTATTTATATTTAATGACTTATGTATTTGTGAAAAGATTTGTTGGAGTCATAAATACATTAGATTTATATTATGTTGAAGCTATGTAAATTAATGATCAAATACTACCCCAAGGTCAATTAGCATATGTTATTCCTAACATCAATATTAATTTTCCTATGTTTAATGTCATCTCAAATTCTAATAATAATATTCCTACTTTGAATCAAACTCTAGTTTTAAACCAGTTGCCTTTGAGTAATGCTCATCTTGGTCAGAACCTAGGACTGGTAAATAACTATAAAAGTAGATCACATTCACAATATCAATAAGATATGATGTTAATATATAGTAATAGTACTCAAGTCCACAATTCAAAGTCACATAATAATTATAATGATTCTATATTGAAAATGGTTCAAAATCTAAGTACTAATTTTCTTTAGTTGCAAAGATAGGTAAGTAACACTAGTGAAAGCTCTAGTAGGAACTATTATTATTAGAAGTTCAATAGACCTAAAAATATGTTTCAAAATAGAAACATCAAAAATAATAATGAGTAATCTGTAAATAAGAACACACCTAAAATAAACATTTGTGATTTAGCTTTAACTAATTATTGTAGGGTTCACAACACTGCAAAACATGGTGAGTTAGATTGTTTTGAATTTTGTAATGCTTTTGAGGTATTTTATGATTAATTGGATACATTTAAAGTTGTTCCTAATAAAGATAATGTTTTAGGTACATATGGATTTTCAAAGGCATCTAAATATTCTAAAATAACTCTTAATGTGGAGACCTTTGATTTTCCATTTCAAGAAGAGAATAAACTTGAAGATACTTTAGAGGAGATTCATGCTTTTCAAAAATATATGAATAACACTTATCCATTGAGGAATAGATAATAAAATCAACTAATGACAAGTTCAACTCTACCAAACAACTTTGATACTTCTCTTAATCCCAAAGCAAATAACAATAAAAAACCTTCAAAAGTAAGTAACACTAGGAATAATATTGATTCATCTAGTTATTTTACTAGGAGTGGATATAACATAGTAGAGGACATGAAGAAAATCAAAGATAATATCACATTAAATGAATTGACTCAAATAACTGAACAAAGAGACTTTTTGCTATAATATTTAAGTAATAAACCTATTAAATTACAAAATCTTGCAAATGAAAATGTAATGATGTATAAGAATAAAATAGAGGTTCTACCTTTCTTACTAACAATAAATTTTTTTGGTAAGAACTTGCATAATTGTCTACTAGATTCTGGTGCCTTTGTAAATATCATGCCAAAAGGTATTTGTGAAAATTTTGGTTTAAATCCTATTAATTTCGATAGATTAGTGACTCAATTAGACAAATATAAATTTAAACTAATTGGTGAATTGTTTAATGTGCATATGTAGCTTTCTTCAAAACCAAGAATCTTTCAATTCATTGACATTCAATCTATGGGCATTCTAGATGTTTATGGGATGATGCTTAGTAGAGATTGGACAAAATATTCAAATAGACACATGTCAAATGATTATTCTCAATTATGGCTACCATGGAAGGGAGTCCCTAATCAAATTCAGATTGACTAGGAACTTAAGATGAAATATATGATCACTGAATACAATAAAACAAATGAAAGGGTCGATATGGTTATTTTTGATTTAGGGGTTTACACCCTTGACACTCCTTAGGTATGTAATTCTAAAGACTCTCATGTTATGCTTTGAATTTATAATTTAAAAGTTGATTGTGTTAGATGCAAATATAAATCTGGAGTAGGAATAGTTCTAATCAATCCCATTAGGAAAGTATATAATTCCTCTTACAAAATTTAGTTTAATTACACTAATAATTTGGTAGATTATGAAGCATTAATATTGGTATTAAAATTTGTTATTGAACACAATGTTAAAGAAATACTTGTATATGGTGATTCTAAACTAGTAGTTAATTAGGTCAGAAATAAGTATCAATGAAAATTGTCTTATCTGAATAAATACAAGTTTAGAGTATGGGACTTGATTGAGTATTTGGTTTCTTTCAACATTGTTTCAATATCTAGGGAAGGAAACTAGGTTTCTAATGAACTAGCTTCAGCTAAAACTAACCTGATGCCAAATCAAGATTCCTAAAGGATTAACATTGAATTGGTCCCATGTCCCTCATTTTCAAGTGTTTAGTGATTACCAATAGATCATTGAATTCATGAAAAACTTAGGATTGTTTGAGTTTAATATTATTTATGAGGTCAATGAAAATTCTCTTGATGATGATAGGATTAATGAAAAGATAGTAAAATTGAATGACAACAAGATTCTCAAAGGCATGATTTCCTTAGAAAGACTATTTGACAAAGATAAGCTAGATGAAACTATTAAATTTCCCAAAGTAAATGTGAAGGATATTAATGTTGTTGACATAATAACTCAAGGCCAACCCCATCTAGTAAACATTGGTACAACATGCACAAATGAAGAGTTTATAAAGGATAGAGACTTACAGACCAAGTACAAATATATTATTACATTGTCTTATGAAAACTTAAAGATCTTTGATCCTTGAGTTATCACCCATACCATTCCTTTGAAATAATCTTGTAAACCCTTTAGGTAGAAGCAAAGACTAGTTAATCTTGTTTTGGAACCATTGATTTACAAATAGGTTAAGAAATTATTTGATGCAAAAATAGTTTTTCCAATTAGACATTCTACTTGGGTAGCCAATATAATACTAGGTAGAAATAAAAATGGAGAGATTAGATTATGCATAGATATTAGAAACTTGAACAAATATTTTAAAAAGGATAGTTATCCTTTGCCATCCCTTGACCAGGTGATTCAAATGTTATTGGTTATACCATGATGTCTTTCCTAGATTATTTCTTAGGTTATAATCAAGTACTTGTTAATAAGGAAGATAGAATGAAGACTGAATTCACTACTAAATGGGGCATTTTTTCTTACAAGAGAATTCCTTTTGTACTCATCAATGGAGGATTTACCTTTTAGAGAGTTATGGACCATGATTTTTAAGGTTTCTTAGGTAAGTGCATTATTATATATATGGGTGATCTGGCTATGTTTTCCAAGAATAGGGAACATCATATAATGTATTTACAACAAGTATTTGAATGTCATAAAAGGTATGGAATTTCTATTAACCCTAAGAATAGAATATTTTGTGTAACTAAAGGGAAATTTTTAAGACATGTGATAACTAAATATGGGATTTATATAGATCTAGATAGAGTCAATGCTATATCTAAAATAGAAACCCCAAACATAAAATATTTATTTGAGAAGATCAATTTTGTAAGAAAATTCACATTTGGTTTTGCAAAGATTGTGAAACCACTCAATGACATGCTAAAGAAGGATGCAAATGTTGAATGGAATGAAGAAAAAAATAAAGCCTTAAAAGATATAAATTAAACAATAAGATAGGCACCTATATTGATAAGTCCTAATTTTACAAAAGATTTTTATCTTTATTATTTTGCTTCTAAGCATACTCTAGCAGTTATTTTAACTTAGAAAATTGATAAATGTGATCATCCAATTGAATTTGTGAGTATTAACTTTAAGAATACTGAGTTTATTTACTCTTTAATTAATTAAAAAAACCATTTTCTTTAGTTAAGGCAGTTAAAAAGTTTAGAAACTATATTCTTTGGAATAAATTACATGATATATTTTCTAGACCCTACTACCAAACTCATTCTAAGTCAATGTGAGTTAGGGGAAAGAAGAGGTAAGTGGATGTCTATAGTCCAAGAATATGATTTGAAATAAAATATGCTAAATTGGTAAGGTGTAAGGGATTAATTCAAATGATTTCCAACACCAATCCTAAATTGAGTATCATGTAGGTTGAATAACAACATTTTCAACCAAATAAATGGTATGATGCAATAATCCACTTCTTGATCAATGGTTCTTATCTTGTAGGAATGAGTAGAGAATAGAGAAGAAATTTGAGGCTCAAGTAAGCTCACTTCTTGATCAAGGATGGGATACTTTACCATGAAAAAATATGAATGAATATATTCGAGATGCATTTCAAAGTAAGAATTAGCTGAAATATTAAATACCTTCCATGAGAAACTTGGGAGTGAACACCCCTCTGGGAAAACAACTACTTTCAAATCATAAGGATATAATATTATTATCCAATTATTATCATGGATTGTCATAAGCATGTCAAATAATGTCATCAATGTCAAATATTTAAGATAAAAAAGCCTAAATCAACTATTCCCTTGAGGCCCATTTTAATTGACAAACCATTTGCTCAATGGGGTTTGGAATTTATAGGATTTATCAACCCTAATTATTTATCTAGACACAAGTATTTTCTAATTACCATGGATTATTTTATAAGATGGATAGAGGTATTAGTAATAAAATAATGTAGAACTAAAGATTTTATCAAGTTCTTGGAAGGGACCATCTGCACTAGGTTTGGGACACTAGTAACATTGGTCTATGATAATGGATTAATATTTGCATCTATAGAGATCACTGAGTAGGCCTATGATAATAAAAAATAAATCTTTAGTTTTCATTTAATCATTATCATCAAGGTAATGGATTTTTAGATTCTATAAACAAGAATTTGATGAAAGCTATAAAGAAGTCTGTAGCTCAAGAACTAAGAACATGGAATAAGTTATTGAAGTATGCTCTATGGGAAGATAGAATAGAGTGAAACAATCTATAATAACATCACCATTTATACTAGTATATGGAAAATAACCAATCTTTCCAATTACTCTTAAATTGATAACTTACAAGTCCATACATGAGTATATGGAAGAAGATCAAGAATATGTCAATTCTAGGTTGTTTGATATCATACAAATGGAGGATGTGAGAGAATAAGAATTTTCTAACTTCAGAAAACATCAAACCACTATCAAATATGCTTTTAAAAACATTCAAAGATCAAGGTGTTTAGATAGGGAGACCTAGTTCTCTTATGGGATAAAGCATCTAAGCCAAAATGAAAACATGGGAAATTTACTCCTTTGTGGATTGGGCCTTACAAAAATTTTGAAGACATTGGGAGAAAACACCTTTAAGCTCAAATACTTGTAGGGAGTAGAGTTCACTTTACCGACCAATGGGTAATATCATAAGCATTACTTCTCTATTTTTCTACCTCAAGTATTTATGGAGTAATCTATAAGATTAGTTAGAGTTAGTGTTGGTAGGTTTAGATTAGTTTAATTTTTCTCCTTGCTTTTAAAGTGTTTGTGAATATTTATTTGCTTGTTGTGTGTTTGCTTTCTTTTTTTATTCTATAGCTTCCAATAAGTCTTTCTGAGATAGGTCTCTAAACTCCAAACCCATCTAATTTCTCAAAATAACTTCATGAACCAATAATGTAGATGCGACTCTTAAACATTGGTTGATCATGGATCTTAGAAATTTTGAGTTTAATGTTATGATTATAAGAAATTGATAAATATTAATAAGTAGATTAGTTATTCCTTAAAATATTAAATATTATTTTGATATAAGTTTTATTTCAATAAGGATTTCATGTGTTGGAGTGAAGGTTCTATTTATTAGAACAAAGTCATGTTAGCACTTAAAGAACATCATTGCCTAAGATGAAGTCTATGACCAAGGATGAGTGTCTAAAAATAAAAAAATTGACAAAAATCCTAAACACCTGGATAATTTTGGTTCCCAACCTTTGTTGGTAAGATAAATATATGAAAAATAAAAAAATAAAATCCTTGTGGAAAATCTAAAATCATTCTAATCAAAGGTGATTCAGGTAACCTCCATCAGGACTATGGATGCCTAGCTGGTAATGGAAGAAGGCCTTGAATAAAACTTGAGGTGTCTCTATCAGGGATATGGACACCTAGATAGAATCAAAGTAATGTCCAATCATTCCCCTTTCATAAATCATGATTAATAATTAATATTTAAATATGATACAAGTCTATTTTGATGATTAAAGTCATGAAATTTAGAAGTAGTTCTCTAAATTCCTATGGCAATCAGTAAGTGAATCAAAGCACACACTCAACATGACTGAGTTTTTCTATTTAGGATTCAGTGTTAATTTGAACCTTAGTTAGTTAATTAATATGGTCACATTCAAAACATTATTTTATCCTTTGGTCCTAATTGATTAATTGAATCTAAGTTTAAACAATGTTTAAAACTTTAGTCTAAATTACTTTAGCCTAATTTTTTATTAAAATAGATTTATATTTTCCACATGTCATTTTATTACATTTTATCTTAGCCTAATTTTCACCAAATTTCTAATTGATTTTATTAGTTTATTAAAAATTTATTCTAAAATTACCCTAAGTCTTTATATATCCTGAACACTTACTCATTGATTTTATTTGCTCATAGTTATGAATTGAATGTAGGACTAACAAGTGGTGAAATATTATAAGATCGAGTCTAATATCAACACTACTTAAATAATATCCCAATTCAACAAGTCAAAGCTCCCCCAAATTGAAGATTGATGGAGCATGTTCCTACATACAAATCCCAATCAGCAATCTATGTTGAAGGCTAGGGTCAAAAAGTCAAGATAGGAAATTAATGGAGCACATTCAATCATGCAATTAGAGATCTAATGGTGAGCACAAATTCAACATGTCAAAGGATATTAAGATCAAACATGATGATGATAAGTGTCACACTCATAGTGAATCAGATGCATATCAATGATCTACATTTAATCAAAAGAATAAGATACATATCGATGGTCTATGTTTGATCATGAATTCAACAGATTAATGATGACTATTTAATTGATTAGATCAAGATAAATGGTATGCATTCAATCTTGTAGATGAAGATCAATAGTGTAAAGCAAGTTAGAGAGTTAGAGATATTAGATTACGCATGATGTCACCACATGGTGTAAGAGCGTTAAAGCCATATAAACTAACTAAAAAGTACATAGATTATAAGTGATGCTACTAAGTGGTATAATATTATAAGCCCAAATCAAATATCAATGGCCATGGTGAAAGTCAAGGACAAAAGACATGAAAATTAATGGTGCATGTTTGATCATGAAAATCAAGATCAATGGTACACATTCAATTGAGTAGATAGAGATTGATAGAGTAGATTTGATCAAGATTCAAGAGGTATGAGATGATGACATGTGTCCAAATGACAATAATCATATTTTAAAAATAAATAAGTTACATAATAAGGTGATGCCACTTAAGAATACACATCATATTATAAAATCTTGTACACTCAAACATGTGAAGGTATAAATACAAGATCCAAATATGATCTAAGTTACCAAAAAACACACTTAAAATTTGATTGCCACCATTAAATATCTATTTAAACCTCCAAAAAGACCTAAAATATATGAAAATCCCTAAATTGTCCCTAGATTCATTTTGTTGATCTGAAAGAGTTGAATTATCATTTGAAAAATGATAATTTAATTAAGATCATAGTAATGGAAACATACAAAGCTGATTCAAAGAAGGCAGTTGAACTATACCTAAGATCAGATGTAGAAGGCCAAGTTTAGAAAGACACAAAATTGGTAGCTGCTTTAGTAAACATAGGAGATAATAATTTCTCATTTTTTTTGTATAATTGAAAACTAGGGAGTGTTTACTAAGGAAGAGGATAAGTTTCTTCTAATAAAGAGATTATATGATCACATAGTGTCAATTTAGATGACTGTACTCTATTATGTTACTGCTAAACCATAGGTACTACATTGTATTGATGTCTAGAGTCCTATTTTCAAAGATACTAAAATTGACAAGGGTATGTTGATTCATGATCCTAGTCTAAGGAAAATTTTATATGTATCCCCTATTACTTTTGAGTCTTACTATAAATTGCCTAGGCCCCAAATAGACTTATCCTCCATTAATTCATGGGATCAAAAACCCACCATGATGGACATTTTGGCAAAATGGTTAGAAATTGGTAATAAGGTCATTATAGATCTTGCAAAGAACATCCCTATGAGTCAATTTAGACTCATAATGAGGATGGTCATGACCATGTTGAAAAATTTATATGGATGTGCAAATAAAACACATGTTGAACCAATGTGGGTCCTTGTTGTATATTTCATCATTGAAGAAGTGGTTGTTCCTCTATTGGGTGAAATCATTAGTATTTACCTAAGAAAATATATATATGAGAATAAGAATAATAAGAATATTAAATTCTACATGATTTCCTATTTGTTATATTCCCTATGTGCTACCATAAAAATCTCTAATAAAAGAGAATGGTCTCCTAATGGTACCTAGACTATGTTTTATTAATATTCAAAAATACACATTTACAAGTATAGAGACCATATCTAGTTCATTTTTTATTGTTTTTACCCTAGATTAAGTCAAGATATTGATGGTATTTCTATGATGAGAATAAAACCTTTAATCAAGAAGTCAATTAAGGCAATGGGGGACATATGGTTATATCCTAATTGTATAGTCATAAGAATTGAAGGAACCCAAACTACCCCTCTCAAACTACCATTTCATGTGCCCAACAAATTATAAGAACAAAAAATTGCATGCCAATTGTTTAATGGGATATATGGCCTTAGTAAAACTAAGAGAAAGTGACTTATACACATTTTTCCTATGATAATTGGCAAGACCATTTTCAAGCAATGGTATCACACTAAAGTTACTTCAAAGCATAGACTCTTTCAATTTGAAAGTAGATGACCATAGACAATGGGATCCATATGGTAGGGTAAAGGAACATTTAGGATCAAAGGTATTTTTACTATGCCATATGAGTACGAACCCAGTGCATTAACTTTATATACACTAAAGCAGCCTCTTAATATGAAGTCACTAGAAGGTTGAAAGAACACAATATAAAGCCTGAGTCTAGATTACCTAGGGACAAAAATATGAAGGATAGATGGTAGTTGGGTCCAATACAGTATCATTTGATAGATGTTTATTCCTCTAGGCTTCCACCAACATATATCCAAATAGATCATAATATTGAATAAATAAGTCTAGGAGAAATTATTTCTAGCTCCTCAATCCTAAATCATCTAGAACAATAGAGTAAGATCTATCTCAATAGGAGGTTCATATGATAGCTCTAGATCCTCAAGAATCTATGGAGGATGCACTAAGAATCTTATCCATGACATATGAGATAGAATTATAAGTAGATGAAGATAAGTTTGAGTAATCTAAGAAAAATAAGGGGAAAGAGAGGTCATTGGATTTGATAGTCCTTGATCCTCCTAAGAGGAAAGATGAGACTAAAATTATCTCAAAAGACAAGAAATAAAAATTTTCCATCACTCCTTTGAAATAGATCAATCTCTTAAGTGAAGATAATCCAATATATGGACCACCTATTCATGAATGGTTCATATATGAACCAAGGTTGGAGAATCTCCCTACTTATCATTCATGGGCTATAATAGAGACTACAAACATACCTATGCAATAAGAGTTGAAGCCATTGGATCCTAAATTTACAAGAATAATAAGCAAATATATTGGATACTCCAAGTTAATCAGTTGACATAAAAATAGGGGTACCAAGTAAATAAATGGGCCAATCTTCATTTGGGGTCAAATACAATCTAGATACTATAGGTTTACAAAGAGTCACTAAGATAGTGGTCGTGGATGGTATTCAATAAGTGATACATAATTATTTTGAAAATTTGACTCCTTTAACTTATAATAAAGGGAAACGTCTAGGGTAAGACCCTGTATTTGATGAGGATGTTCTAGAGTTAGCACAATCCTAGGTAGAGAGGTTGTAAGCTACCATCAAAAGCCTAAAGTAGGAGAAATTATTTTTTGGAAGAGAAATCTATTATATCAATCCTAGGGAACATTATTAATAGATTTTATGACACCATATACTATACATTAAATTATTTTAAAGTAATAAGTTCTAAACTAGATGTGGTGAATAATCAACATTCCATGGCTATGAAACAAGTTAACCAATGGCAATCTTCATATGATAAGTTGAAATAATTGATCAAGATATTGATGGAAGGATATTTTATTAAGCTAAAAATAGTTATCCTATCACATTTGAATATGGATTTGATAATTTTGATGGAGAACATCAGAGACATGAATAAGTGGTCCAAAGGTATGGAAGGACTTACAAATGACTTTAAATAAATAGAAGGAAGAATGGTTTAGGTATTAGGAATTTTTGTCAAGTATCTAACCATCCTTAGTCCTATTTGTTTTATAAATAATGAAGAGTTCCAATACAAATCTCCTCAATTCATCCAAGAGGTCAAGAATAAAAGTTAAGGTGCCATAAGGGCAAATAATAAAAATATCTTGGATATGATCTTGTCAGTAAAAGAGAAGATAAGTAATGCTAGGAGCATTAAAGAAGCTTTATATATAGATGATGGAGTCTTAAAATATCTAAAAATATAAGAAGAGCTATTCATAGAAAAAATCATCAATCTCAATTTGACTCATGAATAATATGATAAAGCCATGAAGATCCTGAAGCAAAATATAAGGTTTTAGCAATAGGGGCATCTCAAAGTCAATTGAATTGAATTGGAATATTATTTGCACCTAATTATGTAAATCATTTTGAAATAATATTATATTTTGTAAAATCATGTGAAATTTGTAAATATTTATAGGTTAGTCCACTTGAAAAGTGTCATTAGTTCTAGAATGTTGTAAAAAGACACCTATCCTTGACACTTGTCTAATTATATAATGTTGTATAAGGAAAAATATCCTTAATACTTGTTCAATTTTTCATTTGACATTAAATAACTGACATACCTCATAGGTTTCCTATATAAGGCGGTAATTAACATCTAGGTTAGGACTTAACCATCCTTAGGGGCAAGTGCTCTTTGTGAAATAGGTGTTTCACTAAATTCAAGTTAGAGTGACTTATCCATCCTAAGGGTAGGTGTTCCTTGTGGAACATGTGTTTAACTAAAGTATAGTTATAAATACATGACCATCTTAGGGGTAAGTGCTCCCTGTGAAGTAGACATTTTACTAAATCTAGGTTAGAAGGACTTGACCATCCTAGTGGAATGTGCTCCTTTTGGAATAGGTGTTTCATTATAATATCATGTTTGCATACTTATTAAATGACAAGTACTCAATGTGTTTTCAATCTTGAGAGTGGGTTTTATTACCCAAGAGGGTTTCCCATATATATCTTGTGTTGTGTATGTAATCTTACATTATCTATTTGTTCATTTCTATAAACATATTGAATGCTTAATTAATGGTTGTATTGAATGCATAAGTGTTTGGAAATTTAATTGGATTATTTTCTACCACTGATTCATCCCCCCTTGTATTGGTTTATACCTCTAATAATTGGTATCAGAGTCGGTCTTTTGGTAAAGGCTTGACAACTTGAAGGAGATCTAAGGTACAATATGGGTAGCCATCAAATTCAAGAAGGTTTTTCCACTAAGAAATAATTTATCTTTAATGGACCCAATTATGCCTTTTGGATTGTGAGGATGAAGAAATACATCATGTCCCTAGGGTTTGACACTTGGAAATCTATTTTGGATGGCTATTTTGAACTTACTATTCCTCCATTTAGTGTTGTAGATAAGAATTTGTTTGAGAATAATTCCAAGGCAATGAATGCTATCATTTATGGTCTTTCAGAGACTAAATACACTAAGGTAATCCATTTCATATCTATCAAGTAAATTTTGGAATAAATTGAATATTATTTATGAAGGAGATTTAAAGGTTAATTTGGCAAAGTTATAGACTCAATGAAGATAATTTAAGAGTCTTAAGATAAAGGAAGAATATCTTATTACATCTTTTATGTAGAGATTTGATGAGATTTTGAACATCATTAGAGGTCTTGGAGAGAAGCTTGAAGAAGATAATGTAGTTCAAAAGGTATTAATTTATCTCTCTCTCAAGTTTGATTATAAAGTAGGTATTATAAAATAAAGTCATGATCTTATTAAGTTGAAGATGGATGAATTGCATGGAATCATTATTGCCTATGAGATGAGAGTAAATGATGATATACCACCAAATAAGGAAGCAAAAATCAAGATATAAATGAAGCCAAAGAATTTCCAAGGTAAGAAAATCAAGGAGGATGACATATATGATATTGATGAAGATGAACTAATTGCTTTGTTTACAAGGAAATTAAAAATAAGGTCAGGCAAGTATAAGGGTAAACTACCCTTCAAATGCTTCAATTGTGGAGATGTAGGAAATTTTTATAATAAGTGATCTCATAAGCATAATAATAATGATGATGAAGAGTATGGTGAATGCCAAGACAAATACAAGAAAAAATATAAGTCTGCTAAGAGGAAGAAAGGATTCAGAAAGTATGACAAAAAGAAGAGTCTCTACACCAATAAAGATTATATCACATCAAATGAGAGTGAGGATAGTGATTTTGAGTTTGATAATGAATATGATGGTCATTTTAAATATAAATCCCTCTTCTTGGATAAGGAAGTCTCTCATTTCAAAAGGAGTCTACTTGGAGTGATTTAGATGATGATAAAGATGAGGTGGACTATGAGACTAAATTGATGAATGCTCTTGAAGAATATAAGATTGAGAATAAAATTAACAAAAGGATGAAGTCACAAATCAAGGAATATGAGGATTAATTTAGTGTGTATGAAGGAATAATGAATGAAGACATCAAGGAGAATGAATATATAGTCAAGCATCTTAGTTGTCAATTATAAATCCTATTTACAAGATCGAAAGCTAAAAAAGATGAAAGTTAAAGGTATGTAATTGAAAATGAGTCATTAAAATCAGAGTTAGAGAAGACATCTAGTAAGATGAATTCATTTATGAGATTTTAAAAGATCTCAAGTGATCTATACAATATTTTGAGTGGTCAAAAGCATTTAAGTGATAAAACTGGTCTTGGATACAGAGAAGAACCAAAAAATGCAACTCAAGAAAAGATGAAGACAAATTTAAATTAGACATTGAAGGTCAACAATTAGTCAATGAATGAATATGTTGGTAGAGTAAAGACAAATCAAAACAGACAACCAAATGCCATGAGGTATGCAAGTTTCAATGGTTACTATTACACATGTAATCAATTTGGTCATAAGGCTAGAGTGTAGAAGACCTTTAAGAAATTAGTTTATATGGAAATATGATGTGGGTCATCAATAAAAAGGTGTGAACAAAGTTAAGTGATTTGACTATCTTGATGAGGGACATTTTGCAAAGCATTGTCTAAATAAGGTAAGACAAGGTGAGTCTTCTTCATAAGGAGTAGTTTGTTTCAATTATCAAAAGAATAGAAATATTTTTAAGATTTTATTCTAATCAAGAAAGGTAGGATAAGATTCTTGTAAAAGGTGTAGTTTGCTTCAACTATCAATAGAGAGGTCATATTGCTAGATTCTACAAACAAATGAATATAAGATATAATATGTTTAATCAAGCTCTTAGAGTACAAGAAAGAAGGCAAGTTAATTCATGGAAACAAAAGGTGGTATGTGTGAGTCATGATGATTCTACAGGTCCAAGTAATCTATTTGATATGGTGGAGAATGCTATAGAAGTTAGAGAGTGCTAATAGCTCTCATTTTGTACTCATGTTATGAATGAAGAGACCAAGCTTAAGGGGAAGACCAAGGTGTTGGTTGAGGCTAGTTCTAAAGTGTGTAGGGATTCAAGTGAACATCCTACTATTGCTAAGAAAGTATCATGTAAATAAAATCAATATTCAATTCCCATTGATGAGGTCCTTTATTTAGTTGAAAAGGTATGTCATGAATCTTTGTTGTTTCCATATGTTGTCAATCTAATCTTAGAATAAAAGGAGAATATTATAGTGAATTATCATGTTTCTTCTCTTAATCCTAGGAAGAAGAAGAAATATTAGTATTAAATGACCAAGGAAGAGAAGTAATATGAGGAGTTGTGGGTAACTCTTGGTTTCAAATTATTTTAAGACATTATCAGTTAGGGTGTCTCTATCTAGGCTTCAAGGAGACACTTGTCAAATAAAAGGAAGCATGTTGGATGCTAGTTGATATTTGGTTGATGTTTTAGTAAAATAAAGGTCATGATAAGATGTGCTTGGTTAAGAGGAAGCAAAAATTTCATAATCCTACTTTAGATGTTGTAGTGAATTGTGTGTTTTAAGAGTATTCAATGACATTGGTCATAAAGGTGAGTTGCCATCATTTTTTAATAGATAGAGTAGTTGGTCAAAGGTAGAGAATGAAGACTAGAATTATATGGTGTATAATAATAATGATTTCAAGTTCATTCAGAGTGGTTTCATATGTTTATTTGGTTAAATAAAGTGTTTTAAAACCATTTGTCTGAGATGACCATTTTATTTAGTGGTCTCTACCTAGAAGGAGCTTGAAGTGTAAATTTAATGTTTTAAGGTCTAAGAAGGAAATATTTTGGTGTTTTCAATTAGGTCAAGTATTTCTAGGTGGAAGATATGCTATGGTGGTGTCATAATGATGCCATGGTATGTTTTAGCCATTTTGTCTTGATGTTTGCTATGTATGCTCAGTTTGCATGGTCAGATTAAAGGTTTATAGGTGGAAAAGGAGGATTTATGAGTTGTCAAGATGATATTTTTATAGAGAAAAGTCTATTGACCTTATTATAGAACCCTCTCAACACTTATGTTATGAATATCTCTTCATCACTAATTGCCTACCAATCTGATGGAGATACCCTACAAACACAACCCCCTTCACTTCTTCACACACTCATAGACATACAAAATCACCTTTTAGATCACCCTACACTTCTCAACAACAAATATATCACAACCTCAACAATATGAAAAAATGGTTATACACATAGTCCACACTCTGATCTACCTCTCAAATCAACCACCAAGCTCACATAGACAACATCTATCCTTCACTCACTCTCAAGGCATCCAAAACATCCTTTTGGATCACTCTAGACCTTTTTTCTCATCCTCAATATTCAAACCTATGAGAGCACTATTATTGACATCATAATATGACCTACACGTCAGACACATAGTCATCAAGATTTTATTCTCTACAACCCATCCACTAGGCACACACCCTTTCTTCTTTCCTTTTCTCTTCAACTCTCACTCTAACCTCTTCTCTTATGTCTTGAAATCACCACCTTTGGTTTCACCTTTTATATATCCTTAATGATTATTATCTTCTAGGTCAGCTATAATACTTTACTTAGCCCTTAATGAATATGACATATCTCAATACCATCCACATAGGTTGGCCATAACATCCATGGGTCACCCTTAAGTAGCTACACTTTCAAGCAGGCCTTAATAGCCCTTATACGTCTCATGGAGACTTATTCACCCATTTATCACTCCATTTAGTAAAAAAATAACACAATATCACTTAAAAAATCATTGGTCCATTCCACATGACCTCATATACATCCTCAAATGATTATATTCATCATTACACACCTCTGTGTATGCTTAATCTACTCAAACATTAACCTTGTACACAACACCATGAATGAATAAAAATTCAACTTTTAAGCATTTGTTAATACTAAATATGTATTGGTAAAACATAAAAAATACATAAATATGATCCTCATGGACTTTAAAACACTCTCTAATAGCTCAGTCCCCTTGAAACATCCAAATACCATTAAAACAACTCAAATATCCTTCTTGGGTCACTTACAGAACATGGTCAAACACACAATCAACTTTGGAGCTTAATAAATTTGACTATAAAAACATTAAGACCTTATAAATATATTTAATAGATTCACATTTAATTCCTATACAATTTTATTTTTACACCATGGTCAAATTATATATATATCAAAAGTTATAACATAAAAACTATAGACTGGTCTTCCCTCACAAATTCAAATATTTGAATTCCAATGACCATTGAGCAACTGTTAAACTTTGAAAACTTTGTCAACATCTTGTGCCCTATCATATATTGAAAAAATACAAATAATAAATCTCCCTCAAAATTATGGTAATCTATTCCTTTGATTTACCTTTAAACATTGAGTAATTGTCATCATCTTGTTGCTTCCTAATAATTTAGAATAAACATGATCGATCAATCTTTGTAGATTAACCAGGTCTTTATCTTACAATGTTCACCATTGACATAAGCTCTAAGATCCCATGATTTTATACTTGGTATACCCATGATACTTATACACATTTGACTCATTAACTTTAATGTGCATCATTGATCTTTTGTGTGCATGATCATATGCTCACCATTGATCTTCTATCCAAGCTCTGTGAATGTGACACATGTCACTAGCACATTCATTCTTTGACATATTGAATTTTAGGCACACCATTGGATAAATATATATGATTTAAAATGAATCATTAGATATACTTAGTAGATTCCCTTAAACTTTAATGTAGTTTAACTTGATGGTGTCTGTCCCATCATAGTCTACAAGTGCAACTTTGAAGATTTATATCTTGAGCTAGAAAATACTTAAGGACTCCAAATATTTAGGGTACCTTCTTGGAACTAAAGATAGAATCTACATGAAATAATTTGACCTTTATTGAATTTTTATGTGCCTAAAATAAATTCACTAACTGTTTGGTTCATTCATGTCTACATGACGGTCTGGCTAAGTATAAGAAAACATTGCAAACTCCCTAGGAAGCCAACTTTGCATAGTTATATATTTTTTTCTACTCAACTGCATGAACTAAAAATTGGACCATATAAAATTTTAACTAATTTGATCACACCCATATGACCATATCCCCTTAACTCATCCATACATGATGATGGTGATGTCAACAAACTACCTACTTAGATTTTTTATACCACTAGACTCAAAATGTCTAGATGAAAACTATGAACTATTAGATGAAATCCACTAATTCAAACGAGAATTGAAAACCATATAATACCTCTTATGAGACCTATTTCACATCCTAAAATCATCATACTCATCCATGAACATTCCAAAACTAAATATTAACCAAGATTACTTCAAGCATACTAGGACACACACACTACACACTTTGTCATTGACATTTAGAATTTCAAGACACTTCATCCACTCACTTGGACACATCCATGACATCACTAAAAACTCTCCAATAGTATTTTAATTGTAAAAATGGAGGAAGTTTTTAGAGAAAATTTTTTGTGTAAATTTTGGAGCAAGTAATGCAAGCAAGATAATTTTGCAAATATTGTCTCATATTTGTTTGTATGTTTTGTTAACATGAATAATTCCCTAATTATTTGGTTTGATGTTTAGATTTGAATTAACTCTATGAATTATATATGTTTATATGTTAAATGTAGAGTTGTTAATTTGAGATTATGATAGGTTGACTAAAATATTTTATATTCATTTTATTTTCCTTGCTTTTATTGACGACGTGTAAATGAAAATTTCTTGTGGAAGTAAATCTTTAAAGTGAATTTTATTTCTAATTTTCATTATTTCTAATACACTTAGACATTTGCCTAGTATATGATAAGATATATGATTTTGGAAATTTCATGTCATATGTTGGTTTGATTGAATGTCTTTGATGAAATTAAAGCTTTGTTAATATGTCTAAACTGAAGATTAGTAACATCCTTCTTTCTACCCTACCCTACCTATTTTCTTTTTTTTAATCAAATTATTGTAGTTTAACTTCTCATTGTAACTATTCATGTTAGATTAAGTTTTAGAATTTAGGTTTTTATCATTATTCATTAGACTTAGTTTAGATTAATTTCATCTTTCATAAAATATCTTAGACCATAGTTTCTCCTAATAACCACTTATATTTTATTTTGTGAAAAAGTCAAATAGCTTGGCCGCTACTCCACCATAGATCTTAGGAAGATCAAAATAAGCAAATCATTCAAAATATTATTTGAATCTTGAAATTAGAAGTATTTTCAACACTATGATAACCTTGTGATACATTTTCAAGCATCAACAATAACTTTTAATATCACCCTATAAAAAAACACATTAATATGCAATAACATTTTGTAAATGAAATGGTGGAGGAAAAAAAGACACTATTGGAGAAAGTGGACACGTGAAAACATTTATGATTCATTAAAAAAGGCTATGAGTACTAATAAATTTTATTGGTGTCAAAAACCAATGGGCATAAATTCTCTTAGCTATTGAAGTATCTCCATGTGCCCCCTTATGTAAATTATTCAAAAAGTGGGATATTGTTGGAAATGTTTTGTATATTTTCCATGTTTTTGGTACCCATAGTTTGCTTATGGATTTTCCTATATACACTTGCACATATAATTGAGGAAAATAATAACATGTTAATATATTATTATATTGTAAATGATGAAGTTAATACAATAAATGAGTTACTATGCTAGGTTTTTTAATTCAAAAGGGTTTTCCCAAGTGAAATCATCTATATATTGAGTAATATTGTGTGTATTCCATTTATTTTCTCTTATTAGATTAAATATTATATTATTAATAATTATCTCATTTCTATTTTATAAAAATTATTTACTCTTTAATACCATAAAAAGATACCCACAATGAAAAACCATAGTTCCTACACAAACCAAATTTATATCAAATAGGGGGAGTGTGTGTCAGAGAAAGGGATTGAGTAGGAATGACCTTGGTCAATACCCATTAAATGACCAAAAATTCCAATAATTTAAAGAGGGATCAAACTAAAATAAATTTATCCCACTAATGTGTGTGCAAAATTCTGAATTTAAGTATAGATGCTCCTCCTATTTTACCCTTGACATAAGCATGATAATGTAAATTTACCTTTTTAAACTTTTAATCTAGCTTCAAAACTTATATAGACACAATATGTAAGTCTTTTTTTAGATTTAGAGAGTGAAAAAATCCATCCTAAATGCATTAGAGTAGCTTTGTGTATATATAGGTTTTGAATTCAAGTTTTGTAGACCTACTAGTGCACCAAATTCTAACCCAAGTAAAATGGAAAAAAGAGGATTCAAATGAAACATGACATAATATAATCTCTATAAATTATGATTATACATATCAAGAAATGTAAAATAATATAATTGGGTATTCTCATGAAAAATTATAAATATGAATAACAGATGGAAAAATATACGATATATATAGAGAAGACCCAAACAAAATGTTTCAATATATACTTGATTCATCACAAATAGTCTATGTGAAAATTAACAATAAAGGATATTAAATATGGTTTTTTTTAAAAATTCTATATTTACACCTTATGGTGTCATAAGATTAAAATTAAAGAACACTATCAATCTCATAGAGTTAAATTTCATGCTTGCATGCATTAGTTGAAAATTAGGGATAGAGATTTGAAATATTATTTTTCCCTCCTCTATTCTAAGAAAATAAATGATTGTGTTAGATCCATTAGAGAAGTTGGATCTTGGCTTATACATCTTATTGATATTATACAAGCCTTTATGGTTTATTATCATGGTGTGTTTATGGCAAAACCATCCACACCTAAATGAGAATATTCTATCAGCAAATGCTTCTAATTAGTTCCCTATAATTTATTTGAAGCTCAATGGGTGGCATGTGATAAAATTTTATCTATTGAAGATCTTAATGAGGTGGTCATGTATATGGCCACTGATAATCCATAGGTATTGATGGGTTACCATATGAATTATATCAAAGACTTTGGGGGTAATGTTGGTCCATATTTGCACAAAGTCTATCTTAAATCCAATTAAACCTAATCCCTTTACAATATTATTAACCAAAGTAATATTAAATTCATTCCCAAGCCAAGAGATTTCAAGCTTATATATATTTGGCATCCTATCACTCTTATTAATATTTCCTATAAGATTATTACTAAATTTATTTCTCTTTGGGTTATATATCTTCTTCCCATAATTGTTTTCCCTAAGTAGACATGGTTTATACACAATAGATACATTTTGGACAACATCATTTCTCTTTGGGAAGGAATGGAATGGGCTTGTCAAACATACCAAAAATATCTATTCATCAAGATTTAATTTGATAAATCCTATGGTTGTATTGAATGGCCTTTATATTTGGCTATGCTTCAAGCCTTAGGGTTTGGTCCTAATTTTTAGCATAGTTAAAATGTTATTTAAAGATCCAAGTGCCTAAATTAACATTAATGGGGTTAAATTTCACCCATTTGGTATTTTATACACTATCCTTCAAGCCTCTTGATCTTGACCTCTATGTGATAGCTACTAAAGGATTCAACTACTTATTGGCTAGGTGTTTTTTCCAAAATTCTAATCAAAGGTATATTCCTTCATAAAAACAACCATAAAATGGTTAATGGTAGATTTTATAATGAATAATTACTTACATTGTAAAAATATGAGTATTCTATAACCAATAATATAAATCTCTTGATGTGTTTTGTTTGGATTATGGTTCTTCCACTTAATGTAAAAAAAACATAGTGCTATAGAGATTTTATCTACCCATTACCTTCTTGGTTATTGTAGTACAAGTGGAATTGGATTAAACATGGAGAGTATTTAACATTTATAGGCATCCCCTTTGTCTTTCAAGCATATCCATTTAATTTATGGTAATATGCGATGCAAAGGGTGGATTTGTTTTTATTATTAGACATCCAAACCACTCTCATTAGTAGGAAATTCCAAATTTTCTATAATTTTATTACTACCAATCATGTTTACTACTTTTATTGTTAGGATATATCTAAGGATACCTATGCTAAATTATTAAAAAAAATGAGGGATTTTATATGTCTGAACTCTAAAAGTAATAATAGATTATTTAATCACCTAAAAATGGCACTTGATTTTTAAGAGTGCTACTTCATACCACCTATCCCTAACTTAGCCCTAGACCTATCTTAGGGCCTATTTTCACACTTATCTAGCCTTTGTGTAGGCCAAAATCATCCTTACTCATCCATAAGTTAGTCCCAAACCCTCATTCTTACATCTTGGCCCTTCATACCTTAGATTTTACCACTTAGACACTAACACCATAATAAGGACAATAGCACCACATGGTGCTAGTGTCCCAATTTTGTTGCTAGTGTCCTTTCTCTTTTTTTAAAAAAAATAGATATATTTTCAAATCTTAGACATCAAATGGTCAGCCTAGACCTCTTTCAATACCTACACAAGCACCAAAATAGTATATATACATGAATTTTATCCCTCTAACCACTAGATGGAAAGGAGATGTAAATCACACATAAAAACTCATAACAAGTTATGAAAAATTAAGATTATAAATCTCTATTCTTCCCTAATTTTGAATACGACCATCTACAACATTCCTAAGCTCAAATTACTTAGATTTCTAGTCTTAAGCACTTTTAAAGAACTCAAGTCTATAATCATAATAGCTTCACTTATACTTATACTAGCACTTTTGAGGGGAGAACTACATTGGGATTGATCCCTCTTTAGAGTATTGGTATATAAGAAACTATCATCATAGTGGGTCATTAAGGATATCTATCCTACCCCACTAACAAACACACTTTACTACTTGTATAAATTAGATTCCCTAATAACATATAAGATTAGGGTTTGATCACAAAATTAGTTAAAATAGGTAATATACATGGTGTTAAAACTTATGCATGCAATAATAGGCTTGACAAACCTAGACACAAGTGCATCTAGAAGCTCAAAACAATCTTGTACAAAGGACACTATTACCAAAA
Organism: Torreya grandis; assembly: GCA_037957365.1. Lineage (NCBI taxonomy): Eukaryota > Viridiplantae > Streptophyta > Pinopsida > Cupressales > Taxaceae > Torreya > Torreya grandis. The sequence goes on along the minus strand of JARHVA010004290.1, from coordinate 1,273,656 downwards.
TGGGGACACTAGAACCACATGGCACTACTATCTAATTAGGGCACTATTATATAGAATAGGTTTTGACACCTATATCCTATTTGTGACACTAAAACCATCATCTAACTCAATTTCAAACTTTATATCATCCATCTCAATCATTTTCTTGCTAAGTTCTCATTTACATTATTTATTACTATTTTTAGAAAAGTTAAATTTAGTAAATTTTATAACAAATCATTGGCTATATTTACTAAGTATTTCTACCATAATTTACTATACTGATCCCTTTAACAACATAATATCTACTTCACCTAAGTCTTACAAGGTTAAAATATTTGGTGAACTTGACTTACTTCAAATACTATTCAAAACCTAACCATATATGCTACTAGGGTTTTCATCCTTATTTTTCCTATTTTCATTGGATAAGTTAAGATTTTCAAATTTCATACATTCTATTTTAGTAAACCCTCTTTCACGTTGTTTACTATATGCCATCTAAAAAAAATTCTCTCTTCCCTTAATAATAAGTGTTAGGCTTAGTGGAAATCCTATTAAGCATACTCAAATTCCTTCTATTTGAGCTTATACCATGGACAAGGGGAAAATTACAACTCCTATAAGTGATCCTTCACATCTTAATTATGTGTATTTAAATGATAATGCATCCAAATATGAGAAATATAATAAAGATCGAGATAATCGTGAGCTAGAAATCAGCATACTCTCCCCCACTTAACAATGAAAACCTAATTGTCAATAATGATGAGATTATACATAGCTTCAGAGATAGACTTCGAGAGAAGCCCTATGATCATTCATATATTTTACAAGACATAATGGAAATAAATAAAATAATTAAATAATGGTCAATCTTATACTCCCCAAGATAATAACATTATTAAACCTACTTTGGGGCCAAATTAGTTAGTATAATAACTAGTTTTAACCTGACAACCTTCAGTGGTAGCTACACCTCCTATGGCTAGTTCTTCCTTTCTAGATGTATGATCCCTTATGTAAGAGGTTCATTATTTTTAGGCTAAAGTGTTACATCTCAAATAGGGAGCTATTAGGACATCACATGCCTTGGATTCTCTATTATTTCATATACACCTTTGACACATCACATAGTGGCAACTTATTTTCCATCTAGATTCATGGTACCTAATATTACATTGTATAATGGTAAGGGTGACTCAGAGCACCATCTCCAATCTTTCCACATAACATGTTTGGACTATGTGTCAAATTATTGGATCCTCACTAAGTTATTTCCATGTAGTCTAGAGGAATATGGCTTACAATGGTTTTATGATCTATTTAATCTATCTATCATCACATTTAATCCATTAGAAGATATGTTTTTAGAAAAATTCTCAATAAAGATCAGTGATAAGATCTCATATGCTCAAGTATCACAACTAAAAATAAAATAAAATGAGCCTATTTCAGAATATGTCTTATCATATAAGACTATATTAACTAAGTTTATAATCCCTATGAGAGATAGAGATCTAAAAGACATATTCAAATAGATCATATTACCAACATTACATAAAGCTATTTTGTTTAATAAGTTTCTAAACTTCACAAATTTATGCAACACAACAAAATAAAGAGAAGTCAAGGTTCTCTATATGGGTAAACTAAATTATACAAGTGGATCAAATCAACTAATAAGAGTTATAGTAAGCCTCCATACAAGGTAAAGGCCAATAAAAACAAGAATGATCCAAAGGCCATAGTTAACGCAACTTTAGAGCCATATCCTCACCTAGTTTTATTAGCTCCTCCATGGAGATTTTTCACCAACCTTATAGAATCACCATCATGTGATTTAAAACATCTCCTAGAATGTAATGTCATATCTCTCCCTTCCATAAAATAGGTTGCTACAACATGGCCTCTTCCAAATAACTATGATTCTAATATATTTTGTGACTATCACATGTCACTATGCCATATAACAAATTAATACATCACATTGTAACATAAGATACAATATTTGATAGAGGCTAAAATTATTAATGTGGACACACCCATAGAGGCATAAAAAGTTAAACAAATGGAAGCTAATGCATTGAAAATATTCTCAGATCCATTTTTGAAGTATACAACAAATGAGGTAGGGGATACTTTAGGAATTTACTACATGTATTAGGAACATACACCACCAACATCATATCACACTACTAGAGAGGATGCAAATCCACTACATAATATTATTGGTGTGTATAATATAATAGTTCTAGTTGGACCACTCATCACCTTCTTAGAATAAGATATTGTTGATGATGATTTAGATTTATATGCACTCTTTAAATGATCCTACATAGATCATCATCCTATTTAAAGTGTTATGGTTGATAATGGTTCAAGTATTAACATGTGAACTATCACACTTATATAGAATTTTGGGCATTCAAATCAAGATATATCTCCTATAGACACAGTTATTCATGGTCTTAGTGGCCATGTTAAGAGCTCCATTAGGGAATTTTACTTCCAATATAGGTTGGACTAGTACATGTGACCACTAGATTCTTAATAGTACCTAATGTAGGAACATTTAACATGTTATTAGGTAGGCCATAGATACAATATTTATGAACCATCCCATCTACTATGCATATATGCCTTAAATATATACATGTAAATTAGGTGATCAAAGTTGATGGTCTTTCATATGAGTATCCTCTACCTATCCCATAGAACAATACATCATAGTTACCAATTATAACTCAATTAATAGTTATAGCTTCAACCATATTTCCTATCAATACACCACAGAGTTTAATGGAGCACTACTATAGGTGAGGTCTACTTCTATAGTGTTTTCATGTACACATACTCTCCCATGGATACCATTATTAGTGACCCCTACATCATAGATATATTTCATATTCTAGAGGCCCTCTCTCTACTCACTTTCTTCCAAGATTAGTATTATTGATTTCTTAGGGTTCTCAACATAAGGAATCTATGCTACTTATAACATGTTCTACTAAATGGATCCTATTTTTAAGACCAACATTCCCCTTTTTTATTGCTTTGTAAAATTGGGCCCTTGTTAATATTTCAAAGAAGTCATATCCTAGCATGGTTTACATGGTATTGTTATTTCTTGAATTAAGGTATCATCCACCTAGAAAGGGAATGGGTCCTTGCCTGGTTAAATTATGTTTTATTAACTAACCCTATTGATGATAAATATTTAATGATGAAGTGCAAGTTTCATGGAGGAAGGTAGGGTTCCAGAGCAATAAACCCTAGGGGTTTGAATTTAAATTTTTGTGAGAGAAAACTTAGTAATAATTGGTCCTTTTAAAAGACCCTAAGTTTAATTTTACATTAAGGCTCAGTTATGTTTTTAAACATTCCTAAAGATTGACATAAAATTATACTTAAGTCCCCTTTTATGTCCCTTCCCATTTTAAATTCCACCTAGCCTTATTAAATGTTATATCCCTAAAGCCCTTTTTCATCCTAAAAGATTTATAGGTCTTATCAATGTTTCATCCTAAGTTCAATCCTGAAGAGAATTCATTTTTGTTCAACACGAATCAATGGTTAAAATTCACCTAGGATCCTAATTTGATGGCACAAGATCCTTCTAAGATAAACTACATGATAAACACCACTCATTACAAAAGTTTCTATAGTATTTATTTTGATGACCTCATTCCCATCATTTGACATTTATGAGGATGTCTTTGATGTTAGCGAGGCCTTCAAAATAAGCTCCATCCAAACTTTTATCTTTAGTCCAAAAGGGGACCTTCTAAGCATTAAAACTTAGGCTTATCTCATTAAAACTTAGGTCATAGTGTTTTTTAATACTATTGATATAAGAATTAATCCATTGGCCTAAGCCTATGTATATTATTAATTGACTTAATGTTTGTACATCTTGCAAAATCTGATGGCCCACATTCATCCTAGGATCCTAATCTAATGGTATGAGATCAAAAGGTTTACTGAAGGCTAAACCAATCAAAAATGACCTCATGGATCATAATTGATGGTTTATGCTTCATCACCAAGCCTGATCTAATAGCATGTGTCGACCCCAATGTCTTGAGAGCATCGATAATGTGATGCATGGCATGCCATAATATAGCTAAAGGAAACTCATAAGATTAAAATTGATAGTTGTAATCTCATCATTTGACATTCATGAGGGCATCTTTGATGTTAGTGATAACATCAAATTTAAACACAACTGACCTATCAACCAATTAACATCAACCTCATGGATCATGATCAATAGATATTTCTTGATCATTGAACCTAATCCAATGGTGTGAAGAGGAGGTATAATTTTCAACTCAAGACCTCAGAGCTCAATGGCTCAACACCTAGATAAACCACATATAGTCATTTCTTAAGAAAACCAAAGTGTGCCACTTGGCATAACCCAATCATCTACAACTTGAATGCCCAATCAAAATGGACTTATAGATCTTAATCAAGGGCTTGATTTCATTCTTGGATCTTGATCTAATAGAGAAAAATAAAAGGCTTTATTTAAAAATAAATGGCTAGTCTTAAAAAAATTCCCATGATATGCCATGAAAACATGCTTATAAAGGTCTATATAAGCACCATGTAAGCACTAAATGGGAATCCCAAGATATGGTGCATCTAAAAATACAAGATTTTCATGATTGGTGCCATCTATAAGATTTTAGGAATGAATACATTTATGAAAGCTATCACCTTTGCCATTAATGCCTCAAAAACCCTACTAGAATAGCTTAAGGCCTTAAAACTTGACTAATTGAGGACCGAACTGCATTAAGTAAGCTCAAATTACCATCCTATGTATCAATTCTAAGAATATTCCAAGGTAATTAAGATCATAGTAGTGGTAAGGCAATAATGGAAGGAAGAGATAGACTTGTATCTGTCTATAGACCAAGAAGGGAGACACTTTGGGGACACCAAATTAGACATAGGGGCATTAGCCAATGGAATGAAGAATTGGTCCAAGATTTTCTTTGTCATCGAAGAGTTGAAACCTTTTTCATCTAGTTAGTAAAGGGTAGTAGTAACCAAAAGGAAGTTTGACAACCTGGCTGTAGTCCAAATGATAGGTCTTCATCAAACTACAACCAAACTAGAGGTACTACATTATATTGACATTCTTGCACATTTGTTTATGGATTATAGAATTAATAATGACTAGATTATCAAAGAAGGAGAGTTAAAAAGGATTTATTATGTTGCCCCAGTGGTCTTTGAAGGCTATTATAAACTCCCCAAAGCCCATATTGACCTCCCCTCCATAAAAGAGTGGACTACCTAACATAGCCTAGATGTCATCTTGAGACCATGGTTAATCTAAGGGACTCACATGGCTATAAATCATGATGGTATGATACCCATCATAAAATTTAGGGAGGGAATTAGGATCATTATGACGTTACTAAATATAGCCTCTAGAGTAGCCACCACCACCACTTGTGTTGACCTTAGGTGAGTTTCTTATGTTTACTTCATGATAAGTGAAAAAATGACTCCACCTATTGGGGAAATAATTAGTATCCACTAAGTAATGTAGTTTTATGGCATTAAGAAGAAGACAATGCATAAATTCATCATGATGTCCTATCTACTAGACTCATTGATGGCATCTACCCATATTCCTAGTGTTAAGAATTTGTCCTCCCACAATAGAATCACCATCTGTCATCTTTACTCCAAGATTTATATCTTCAAGTATAGGCATCATATTTAATTCATCTATGACTACATATATCCCATATTGTCCCAGATCATCATAGGATATCCCATGCCTAAGATGTACCCTTTTGTCAAAAGATATGTTGATCTCATGTGAGACATTTGGTTTTATCAATACTGCACTATCCTCAGGATTGAGGGTAGCATGACCAAACCATTTATTTTTCCTATTTATGATACCCTTAAGTTGGTTGAACAAGAAATTGCATATAAAATTTCCCATGGAGTTGATAACACTTGTAGAGAGAAGAGGAAGGGCATTCTACATCCCTTCCCTTTTTTGATTGGGAGAACCTTGATCAGGGATTGGAAGCAATTGGACATTATGTCTAGATAAAGGGATGCTTTCTAATTTTATAAGGATGAACTAAAATAATGGGACCCAAACAACAAAGTTTTCCCTCACTTACAATTGAAGTAGCTAGCCAAGGTGGCTTATGAGCACATGGTTGGTCTTTATGACCATTTATATACTAAAGTTGAAAATTTTGAAGAGGTCCTAACTAGATGAAAACAACATGGTTTTAAGATTGAGCATATATTTCAAAGGGATGAGAAACCATCTAGGGAGAGATGGCAAATGAACTCATCACAGTATCATCTATTTCCCTCTAATTTAAGTGCACCTCTAAGATAGCCATCATAGCCAAAACTCCAAATTTAAGGAGCAAGTGAAAGAATATTAGAGGAAAGGCTAGGTGAAGGCCCTTCATCATCAACCTTGCCTCCAAAACTATCCCCCCAGTAGAGCACATTGATATGGTTACCTTTAAAACCATATGAAATAATGGATGAGGTCTTTAAGGAACTTGTAGAAACCTATGGATCTGACCAAGAGGGTGAATAAGCCATAGCTAAGGTGGCACAAATTTAAGGACCTCAAATAGGTGAAAAAGAGAAAGTAAAAGAAGTGGCATTAGAATTGGTCCCTATCACTCAGAATAAGAGAGAATTTGAGATGGCCCTTGTTCCTAGGTCCTCCAAAAGACCAAAGGTAAAATGGATCCATATCACTAGTGAAGTGAACCTATTGAGTGATGAATTCCTAATACATGGACCTATCATCCCAGACTAGTTCATATATGGGAAATTACAAAAGGTTTTATTCCACTCTCATTCATGGGTAATCACTAATACTTCAGGTATAGACATCCATGATAATATCAAACATTAGATCAAAGACCTCTTTAAGGAGAAAGAAGAGAAAAGAATTATTGAGGTTGTAATAGAAAGTGGAAAGAAAATGAAAGATCAAAGATAATTAATTGGAATTGGGATTGAAACCCTAGAGACACCCAAACTATCTAAACTAGTGACCACTATCATGTATAATCTAGATACAACAGGGTTTGAAAGGGTGAAAACCAAGAAAGCCACCATTGGCATTGAGGAGTTTACCTTTCAAACATTGGAACCTTTTGTAGGCCTAAATCATATATAATGACAAGTAATAGGGGATCATCCCATCCATTAGGAGGATGTGGAAATTTTGGTGGGGGCCCAATCAACAATGACCTTGGATGGAATCTAGGGGATGCAGTAGAGGATCACTAATATGGAAAAGGAGAAGAAAGACTTAGAAGTATAGGTTACATTTTCACTCCCTAAGGATTTAATGAAGCCAATAGATAAATCCTTCTTTGGAACATTTTAAGGGTTAAAGGTCTTGAATATTAGATCAAATCCCTTAGCCCATAAAATTGAAAAAGCACAGATATCAATCACTTAGTGGTAGAACTCTAGAGATCATGTAACTAAATTGATTAATGTTTATGACAACAAATAGGTATGAGGATTCAAAATCATCAAGTTGAAGCATTTTCATGCCTTCTTAGGAGTAATTTAAGATAACATACTAGACCTAAGCAATTGGTGTGATAGTGTCAGTAGCTTCATATAGTAGGACAAAGGCTTGATGATGAGGATGGAGGAGCTCTTGAAGGATCTATTGGAAAGACCATCCAAGAACAATGACATAGGCTTGATGGATGATGAGGAGTTCATGTAAAGGTTTAATATCAACATCCAATGCATTAAAGACAACCAAGGCCAGCACACCAAGGACAATCAAAAGGTCCTTAGTATCATCATAACATATAAAAAGTAGATTACAAAGGCCCAATGCATCCAAGAACTCAAGGTCAAAGGCGATAGAGAATTTGACACATTGGCATATCAAGAAGTGGATTGTTTGATGAAGCATTTTGTATATTTTGAGATCATCAATTAAAAATACACTAAGGCAAAAAAACATCCTCAGACAATGACTCAAGGCTCCCACCAATGTAGCATAAATGAATATTTAATTCTAAAATATATGTTAGTCTATTAGCATACATTTATCCTTTGTCAAAATTGGCATGAAATCCTTTTTCATTGTATCTTTGTATTAAAGACAACTATCCTTAGCTTGCATGTGGGTATTTTGAGAGGGTTAACTATTAAATTTCCTATGTTTCCTATAAATAGGTGGGGATTACCATTTTGTAAAAGGAGAGACTCTGATCAAGTTGTATACAAAAGAGCATTTAATACAACTATGGAATTTTAAAATATGGTTTGAATAGTTTGTTGATAGCCGATGATGTCTCTCAATTGCATGTTATTGTCTTAAATTTGAATGGTTATCTACATTTTGAGCTACATTTTTTATCATAGGGATGTTAATTTAAGCTAATGCTTGACTAACTAAAAATATCTTAAGTATACTTTATTTTATTTAATCTACATTTGGATGTGCATATGCTATTCAGGTTACAGTAGCAAACTTTTAAAGTAAGCTTTGTTCTTACTTGTGATTTATATATCTTCTTTGAAGCTTGCCTTGTTTGTGATGAAATCTGAGTTTATACTATTTTACACCATAAATTGGTTCATGTATGCTCAAAGTAATTAGAATTTTGTCATGATATTTGAGATGGTAATCTATAATTAGGTTCTCTTTTCTACCTTATCCTTCCTTTTTCTATTTTAACTCACCTAGTTTAAAGATCATTGTTAATATTCATTTAAATTAACTTGTAGGCTTAGATTATCACAAATATCTAGAGCTTAGGATTCCCAACCACCAATTTGAATAAATATTGTGGATAGTTCCCATACTCTACTTCTATTCCACCATAGACATCACAAAATTATCATAAACTATAACTCATACCCTAGATTCTTGGAATCCTAAAATGATAAGTGTTAATCAACACTAAATAACACCTATGAGGTAATTAGAAGCATCAATAGGGAGCCTCTCATTGGTGCTAAAAGGAAGGAATGATTAATCAATTGAAATTATTCTTACATTAAATATAAAGGATTATTAGCCCTTATGAGTGATTCTTCACTCTAAGTGTAAAGATCATTGATCTAGGTGGTTTTTCACATATCTTTGCACTTTTTTAGGCAATGATCTTAGTTCTCTACAAGGAAATGGTTACATTCTAGTCAATATGGCTTCTAGATTTAAGAATTCATAGTATTTAAAATTAGAATGGTTGATTTTGATTGAAGATTGACCATTCTTGGTGCTTAGTTTCATTTGAGTCATAGGTTGCAAAGAATGGCCATCTTTGCATAATTCAACACATCTTTGAGCTTACTTAGTCAAAGATCAGTGTCTTTTATCTCTTTACGAGTAAATATTCAACAAAATTGGCTTAGTGTGTAGGTTGATTATAATTATTTGTGAATTCTAACTTGTTACACCATATTTTGAATAGGATCCTTATTATTCAAGCTAGAATTACCAAGGATTAGGACCAGATCACATTCACAAACAAGAGAGCCCTTACTCGAGATAGAAACTCATAGGAAAACTAGGAAGGATAGAGGAAGGTGTAGACATTCTAAGTCTCTACCATCTTTACCCTTGAAAGAGGTTCTTACATTCAATTTTCACTGAGATATGGCATGTCTTGGAAGCACCCCATCAATGTACCAGGTGTAGTTCATGACTTGCCTCAAAATATTTAAAAGTATTTACCAATATTTAGTCTAACTAGTGTTACAATAGTATAAGAAGATGCTAAGTATTTTTAGGCTGACTTAACATTATTAAATGTCATCCATGAAGATGTAGTTTATAGATTATTTCCTTTTACATTCAAATATGTTGTATATGAATGGTTCCTTAATTTTATTGACAATTGTATCACCTTGTGGAATAATTTTGACACTATATTGATCAATTTGGAAAAATCATAAGCCCATGTGTCATTTATCACCAATTTACTAGCATTAAAAGAGATGCAAATGAAACTATTAGATCCTTTAACATTAGGTTCCAAAATATGTTTAGTTGGACCATGGATCCCTAAAAACCTAATGAGGCTTTAGCTTTAGAAGTTTACAAAGATGTTATTGACCCTATGACTTTTGTGTTTCTTAAAAGGACTATCCCAGCTATCAACACATTAGCTCAAGCTTATTATGAAGAATTGGTTATTAGTGACCAAATATAGCCTCAAGGATATATGGCTTATTCTATCCTAAATGTTAATCCTTAGATGCATGTATTAAACCTTTTTCCAAATAATAACCAAAATGCTCCAGCATTAAACTAGCTTCCTGATTTGAATGTATTACCTACTAGCCATGCTACCCTTAATCAGAACCTAGGTTTATTGAGTCATGAAGTTAATAATGGATATCACACCAATGACCAAAAAAATTTAGTACCAGTTAATAGAAATAAAAAGAACCAAGTCCAAAATTATAAGACCCCAAATAATGAGAATGAATCTATAATAAAGATGGTCTAGAATCTCAACTCATATTTGTTGCAATTTTAAAATCAAGTTGGAAATGCTAATGACAAATTTACAATAAAATTCAATTTCCAAAAGTTCAATAGGCCTAGAAATAGATTTTAGAATGACAATTTCTACAAGAATAAAGCTAATGAGCCTTCCTCTAGCAAAAAGTCTATGGACATCAATCTCATTGATATTGCTTTACCAGACTATTGTAGGGTGCATGCTACCTATAAACATAATGAGATTTATTGAATTGAGTTTTATAAGGCCTTTGAATCTTTCCAAGAATAACTCGACACATTTGAGGTAGTCCCAAATATAGGTACTACTGCAATTCCTTCTGGATCCCAACCATCTGACCAAGTGCACATGGTAGAGACATTTTAATTCCCTTTCTACGAAAATAATGAATCTGAGAATATTATTGAATAGATTCAAGCATTGCAATAATTATTGAATATGTACCCTCTAAGAAATAGGGAACAAAAATATCCATTGACTACTTCCACTCCCCCAAACAAGTATGGGACCCCTCTAGACACTAAATCAAGGAATGATCCTGAACCACCTAAGGGTGGTTCTTCCAAATTTACTATTGAAACTTCATGAAAAAAAGGTTACAAAATTGTGGAAGATATGAAAAATATCAAATCCAATATTACTCTACATGAGCTAACTTAGATTACAGAATAAAGAGATTTACTCTTGGAATAATTGTCCAAAAAACCTGGGAGACCCCATAAGAGTGATAGTACAAATGTAACTATGTAAGTAACCAAAATAGAGTCCCCACACTTTTTACTTATAGTTAGGATATTTTGGAATAATGTCTAGTGTAACCCTAACTCTTTTTTAAACCTTATTTTACCTTCTTACTCGGTGTCAAGATACTAGTTTGGTCACCAATGTTCCTATTGGTGACATAGTTCTATATAAGAATCTTCCTATAGACTAAAAAAACCATTTTAAATCAAATAGTACTTTTTTTCATGATGTAACATATTTTATGTATTCTATAGATCTTAACATACCTATATAGACCCATGTATATCTTCATTCCTTTATTGAAAGATCTATGTTCTTCATTTGCTTGTTGGCTTGTGAACCTTTCCTTGTAGCCCTGTAAACCCTAATTTTTGACCACATATTTATCCACATTAGTTAAATCATGAATATGAAAAAACTTTTTGATACCCATTAAGCCCTTATGTAACATACCTAAGATTTAGCTAAGCTTCCTTTGTATGGATTAACACATCCTTCTTTAGCCTCTGCTCTAATTAACCCTCCTTTCATGCAAACCTCCTTGTCCTAATCACTGTATAGACTTAAAATACAAAAAATCACCTTTTTATATACCCATTACCTCTTTATAGGTGAATAAAATGTTTTTTAATGCACTTCTTTGGAGAAAATAACTTTTCTTATATTATCCTACTCCCTTTACCTTGCATGCACCTCGAATTCACTTTGCAATTGAAATTTTATGTAATTATCCATACTTCACAAGTTTTAAACCACTTTAAATATTTTATTAACATCTCAAAGGGTATGATTAAATTTTTTTAGGAATTTCTATGGGTTAAAACTCTTTCTAGCCCCTAAATCCTAGTTTAGGGCTTTCCAAAGGCCTACATAAGTTGAGAGCACAAATAATGGATATGGGAGTGTTTTAAGTTATTTAAATGGTTATAAATTATTTATTATAGTCTTAAAATGTACCATATACCTTCTCCAATCATTATCTAGATCATATCAACCTCTTATGCATTTCAAGCAAGAAATCTCAGTTGCCTTTAACTGTATATGCATGACAGCCAATAGGGTATAAGGTTTTCCTTAATACTTGATTATAATAAGTGTTAATATTTACAAAAATTATCTCCTTTCTCCCATAATATACTTATATACCCAAAAAATGGCTCTTAGTCCATTCATTAAACAAAATACACAAATTCCTTAAAGCTATCTATGCATAGTCCTTTATAGGCTGAGAGTTAATAATTCTCTTGAGAACATTTTAGAAGGTTAAAAATGATCTAGTTTAGTTTTTTTGGTGTATATATATATATATATATATATATATATATATATATATATATATATATATATATATTTCATTTTTTTCATGAATTAAATTTTTCAAGATAAGCCTCTATTCACTCCAAACAATAGGGTTTAGCTTGTGTTTCTTAATAATGAACAAGGTTCATAGAGTTTCCTTCACCTTTTATTTTATCAAGAGACTTTCAACGTGATTTTAAGATTTTTAATAATATAACACATTTCCCACTCATTTATTCATGAAAAAAGAGTCTAATCCATTTATTTTTTTCTCAAAACATGTACTTCTCTATGTTCTTTGTGTACCCTATCATCAACAGGCACAAGGGTCATCTTTTATGATCTTTAGGCATATACAACATATATACACCAAATTAATATTAACCTAGTATCATATTAATCCCATAGACCTATTCCAATTATTTATTTAGTTCCATGAAATCATTTACATGTTCTTCTATCTTATAATAGTGGACTGTGCATTTGATTTGAATACCCTACCATGCCCTGTTTGTATTCCTTATAGCATTCAAGTTTCTTTAAACCTCTTAATCACATAATAATAGTTTAAATTTATTATTGGAATATGAATAAAGGTTTCTCATGTATATATTAAACCATAAGTTTATCATTTTAATCTATTAATGGAATACACACACAAACACAGGCCTGTTCACTATCTAGGCCAAAATTCTACACTCAAAATCATTGTTTACATGATATAGTCATGAAATTTGAATACCATTATTTATTAATCAAATAACATTACTTAAAATATTTTTCAAAGTTTCATGATCCATAATCAATGGATTTTAAAACCTTATTTACATTTTCATACTTCTCTCTTCACATCTATAGTCTCCACCTTCCTTTTCTTCCTTACATCCTTCTAGTCATTCTTCTTTCTCTCCTTGAATGAGCTATCCTCTCTTTATTTCCTCTACGCACTCCTCTCCTCTCCTTTGATTAATTCATATCTTCCTCTATTTAAAGAGTCTTCAATGCTAAATTGGGCTTTGAAACAAGAAAGGAGGATTTTTCTAAACTAATATCTAAGTTGAGAGATAATCTCAACTAATATCTTATGGTTGAAATATTTCAACCATCTCCCCCTCTTTTACTCAACAAACTCCCAACATGGGGATTCCTTTCAACCAACAACATTTTGGAGGGAAAATACAACAATATGAATTCAAATACAAAACTAAGACATGACTTGATCTTTGTATGCTTGATAGTTTTCAACTTTGAATATGTCCTCATGTAGCCATTGTAGATGTTTTTGAGATGCTCTTGCATCAATTTCCATAATTTTCTTTTAGATTCTGGATCCTCAACCAATATTATGCTTGATGAAATATGTGAACAACTTGGGTTAACTCTAATCAATTCTAATAGGGTGGTTACTCAATTGGATAAATATAGAGTCAAGGTCATTGGGAAAATATTAAATGTGCATATGCAACTATCAAGTGAACCAAGGGTTTAACAATTTATTGATATCTAAGTGGTATATATTCCCAATGCTTATAGGTTACTCTTAAGTAGAGAATGGACTAAGACCTTTAATGGTTACATGTCCAATGACTACTCCCACTTATGGTTACCATGGAAGGGTGTCACAAATTAGATAATGGTAGAGAGGGAGCCTAGGATGAGACACATGATAATAGAATATAATTTTTTAAATGAAAAGGTAAACTTCCTAGATTATAACTTAGTATTTTTTTCTCTAGAAGTTACAAAGGAACCTTTTTCCAAAAATCCACCTCTAGTACTTGGTTTATGGAAGTTTTATGTGGATGGTGCTAGGTGTAAATCAAGATTAGGAGCTGGTATTATATTGATAGACGCAATAGAAAATCAATATCATGCTTCCTATGGGTTACAATTATCATGAAAAAAATAATGTAGTTAAGCATGAATCTCTCATCCTAGGATTGCAACTTACTATTAAACATAAAGTTAAGTAACTCATTGTCTATGGAGATTTTGATTTGGTGGTTAACCAAGTAAGAAGCAAATACCAATGCAAGATATCTTAACTCAAGAGATATAAGTTTAGAGTTTTGGTTTTCATAGAATCTTATGATGCTCTCAACATCTCATTTATTCCTAGGGAAGAAAACAAAGTTGTTAATGAGCTTGCCTTTATTGTGGCTAATCTCATTCCTAATCATGGTTCCCTTAGAATTAGTATTGAGCTAGTACCATGTCCCTCAGTCCCTAAAAACATAAATCACTTTTAATTTTTCAATGATGATCAACAAATTATGGATTTATTGACTAATTGTAGAGCCTTTGATACTCACATCATTGATGAAGCTGATGAAATTTCTCTTGAAAGGGAGCTTAATGGTAAAATCATCCAACTGAGTAACAATAAGATACCTAAAGGGATGATTTCATTGGAAAGGTTGTTTGATCATGAGAAAATTGTTGGGACACATGTGATGCCTAAATTAAATGGTAAAGACTATCAAGTGGTAGATCTTGGCTCACATGATCAATCCTAATAAGCAATTATAGGAAAGGCTTGCACTAAAATGGAAAATAGAAAAGTTAGAGAGCTTCTTATAAAATATAAGGATGTCATTGCTTAGTCTTATGAAGATCTAAAAATATTTGACCTAAGGGTTATCACTCATACTATCCCCTTCAAAGGAAATTGTAAAACCTTTAGATAGAAGTAAACACCTACCAATCTTGTCCTAGAGCCTATGATCTTTAAGGAAATAAAAAAATATTGTATGTAAGGATTGTGTTTCCTATTAGGCATTCCACTTGGGTTTCAAACTTGGTCCTAGTTAAAAAAAAGAATGGGGGAATAAGATTATGCATAAACTTTATAAATTTGAATAAATCATCTAAAAAGGACAATTACCCCTTGCCTTCTCTTGACCAAGTCATCTAGGTTGTTTTAAGATCCACCATGATGTCCTTTTTGGATGGTTTTTTTTGGATATAACCAAGTGATTATTACTCTAAAAGATAGGATAAAAAAAATTCACTACTAAATATGGAACATACGCCTATAAAATAATTTGATTTGGATTAATTAATGAAAGATCCACCTTTTAGAGGGCCATGGACCATGCTTTCAAAGGTCTAGTGGGCAAGTGTATTATCATTTACATGAATGATCTTACAATTTTCTCTAAGAATAGGGAGGAATACTTTATGAACCTGAAACAAGTGTTTAAAAGATGCAAGAGGTATGGAATATCCCTCAACCCCAAGAAAATTATCTTCTATGTCACTAAAGGAAAACTATTGGGGCATGTCATTACTAAATATGGGATTTATATATATCCTAAGAGAGTGGAATCCATCTCAAAAATTGAGCTACCCAATAGCCAAAAAGAGCTAAAATCATTCTTTGGTAAAATTAACTTCGTGAGGAAGTTCATCTTAGGCTTTGCTGAAATTATCAAACCTCCGAATGATATGCTTAAGAAAGATGCAAAAATTCTTGGAATGAAGAATCAAAAAATCATTTGCTAACATAAAAAAGGCAATTGGGAAATCCCCACTCTTGATAAGTCCTGACTTTTCAAAGGACTTTTACTTGCATTCATTTGATTCTGACCACACCATGGTTGTTGTCTTAACTCAAAAGGTTGATGGGAGTGACCATCCTATAGCTTTTATGAGCACCAAATTCAAAAATGTAGAGGTAAATTATTCAATTATTGATAATCAATCCTATGTATTGGTAAAGGTACTAAAATATTTTAGACACTACATCCTTAGAAATAAGGTACATGCCATCTTACCTAACCTAGACACAAAGCTTATGTTGAGATAGAATGAGCTTGGATAATGAAGGGGCAAGTGGATGTCAATCTTATAGGAGTAAGATAGTGAAATGAAGATTTCCAAATTGGTGAAATGTCAAGGATTAGTCCATATGATAGTTAATACCAATCCTAAACTCCATATCATGCAAGTTGAGAAGTATAAATTCCAACTTAATGAGTGGTATGACTCCCTCATCTACTTACTTATCAATCGTAATTGCCCTCCAGGACTCACTAGGGATTATAAGAGAGCATTTAGACTCAAATAAACTCATTACCTCATCAAAAATGGAGTCCTGTATAGAAATAACTTTGAAGGAATATACTTGAGATGTGTGTCTAAAGAAGAGGCTTCTTAAATCATGTCTAATTTTCATGAAAAACAAGGAAGTGGACATCCTTTAGGGAGAACCATAGATTACAAAAACATTAGGGTTGGGTACTATAGGCCCACCACATTCAAGGATGATCAAAAACATGTGAGAGAATGTCATTCCTACCAAATATTTAGCATAAAATAACCAAAGGTAGCCATGCATTTATAACCTATGAGAGTAGATAAACCTTTTACATAGTAGGAATTAGACTTTGTGGGGGTGATCAACCCTAATTCTTCTAAAGGTCACAAGTATGCCCTAAATGCTACTAATTATTACATAAGGTGGAATAAATATATAGCCACCAAATAATGTAGGATAGAGGAAGTGATCAACTTTGTGGAAGAAAATATTTGCACCAAATTTAGAACCCCAATTTCCTCAGTCTACAACAATGGATCTACATTCATATCCATAGAACTGATCGAATGGGCTTATGATAATGGAATATCTTTGAAGTTTAAATATAACCATTATCCTCAAAGAAATGGAGTTTCTGAATCTACCAATGAGAATCTCATGAAGGCCATCAAAAAGTCTATTGTAGATAAGCCTAGAACATGGCATAAGCTCCTTACATATGCATTATGGACTGATAGAATAAGTATCAAATAGACATTCAATAATTCACCATTTGTGTTATTATATGGTCAATAACCTATCTTCCCCATCATCCTTAAAATTCCTATATTCACATTCATGCAAGAATACATGGAGGAAAACCAAGAGCTTACTAACTCTAAGCTATTAGACATCATTCAAATGGAAGATGCCAGAGAAAAGACATTTGAAAACTTTAGTAAGCATCAAGAAACTTTAAAAATATGGTTTGAAAAAAGGTCCAAGGTGAAGGTATTTAGATAGGGAAACCAAGTCCTCTTTTGAGACAAGGCATCAGAACCTAAAGGCAAACATGGCAAGTTCACCCCCTTGTGGATTGGCCAATACCAAATTGCAAAAATATTAGGCAACAACACTTTTAAATTGAAATATATTCAAGGGGTAGAGTTTACTTTTCCCATAAATGGGAAATATCTCAAGCACAACTTTCCTACAAGCCCACTAGGGATCTTCATGGAATAACATATGTAATATTGCTTAGAGTTAGAGTAGGTAGGCTAGTTAGTTTCCTTTTTTAATTTGTTTTCTTGCTTGGATTTTTTTTATTATGCTTGTTTATTTATTTTTTCTCTTTGTTTTTATTTTTTTTTCCTTTTTTTTTGGTTTTGTTCCTTTGTTTTAATAAAATATCAAAGACTATCCTTGCTCAAAATTACTCAAGATTCAAATATTTCAAGTGAAGGCATGAATCCTACACAAGAGGACCTAAGGCTATAATATAGTATTATGCTACAATATAAAGACTTAAAAAAACTCACATATAAATTAGTTACCCCCAAAGAATTTAAAACATTACCTAAGATTAAATTTTTTTTGTAATAAGGATCATGTATGTGGAAGGAGATTTCAAAATTTAAAGCATAGGCATGCTTGCACTTAAAACACATCCTTGTCTAGGATGGAGGTTTCAACTAAAGGTGGGTATCCTAAGGCCAAGACATTTGACCAAATCCTTAAACCTAAGTATCCTAACTCCTAAC
Source organism: Torreya grandis (assembly GCA_037957365.1). NCBI lineage: Eukaryota > Viridiplantae > Streptophyta > Pinopsida > Cupressales > Taxaceae > Torreya > Torreya grandis. The sequence goes on along the minus strand of JARHVA010004290.1, from coordinate 1,255,336 downwards.
CTTTATTAAAAAAAAAGAGATTTAATACTAAATCAAAAGATTCAACAGCCAAAGGTGTTTTAGGTAACCTCCATCAGGGCTATGGATGCCCAACTAGCAGTGGATCAAGGCCATGAGTGGAGTTAAATGTATCTCTATCAGGGATATATATGCCTAGATAGTAGTAGAGCAATGCCCAAGCCTCTCCTAAATTAAGAGTAGTTGTTTCTAAGAGAATATCTAAATATGCACAAAGTTAAATGTAATGGTCAAAAGGATATGAACCTGGATGTTTTTTCCCTAATGTCTTGTGAAAAATAGTAAGTGGAATCAAAACATGCACATAGCATGTTTAGGCCATGACTTAAAGATTTTAATTCTAAACATTTAAAACTTTTTCCAACCTAGAATTAACTTAAGTAATGATGTATGGATCATAGGGGATAAAGGATTTATGTGTTGGTTTAAGCTAAAGTTTTTGGGTTCTAAAATATTAATATGTTTCCCTTGTAAGTCACCATTGTTTTTGGGACCAAAATTCCCCTTTTTTTTACTGATTTGCAAAATGAGGCCCTTGTTAATATTTCAAAACATTTATATCCTAGCATGGTTTACATGGTATTTTTAGTTCTTGAATTAGGGTATCATTCACCTAGAAATGGAATAGGTCTTTGCTTGGTTAATTATGATTTATTAACTAACCCTACTAATGATAAATCTTGAATGATGAAGTGTAGATTTCATATAGGAAGGCAAGGTTCTAGAGAAAGAAACCCTAGGGGTTTGAATTTAAATTTTTGTAGGAGAAAATTTAGTGAGAATTGGTCATTTTAAAATACCCTAAGTTTAATTTTACATTAAGGCTCGGTTATGTTTTTAAACATGCCCAAAATTTGACATAAAACTATACTTAGGTCTCTTTTTATGTCCTTTCCACTATTAAGACCTTCCTAACCTTGTTAAATGTTGTGTACCTAAAGCCTTTTTTCATCCTAAGAGATTTAAAGGCCTTATCAATGTTTCATCCTATGTTCAACCCTGACATACCTTCATGTTTGTTCAACATGAATCAATGGTTAGCATTCACCCAGGATCCTAATATAATGGTGAAAGATCTTCCTAAGATAAAATACATGCTAAACACTACTCATTACAAAATTTTCTATGGTATTTATTTTGATGACCTCGCTCCTATCATTTGATGTTCATGAGGATGTCTTTGATGTTAGCGAGGCCTTCAAAATAAGCCCCATCCAAACTTTTATCTTTAGTCCAAAAGGGGCCCTTATAAACATTAAAACTTAGGCTTATAATATTAAAATATAGGTCATAGTGTTTTTTAATACTATTAATATAATAATTAATCCCTCAGCCTAAGCCTATGTATATTATGAATTGACTTAATATTCGTGCATCTTGTAGGATCTGATGGCCTATGTTCATCATAGGATCCTAATCTAATAGTGTGAGATAAAAAGGTTTACCAAAGGTTAAACCAATTGTAAATGACATTCTGGATCATAATCAATGGTTTGTGCTTCATCATCAAGCTTGATTTGATGGCCTACATTAACCCCAAAGTCCTAAGAGAATCAAGAATGTGATGAGTGGCATGCTACCATTCAACTAAACAAAACTCATGAGCTTAAAATTGACAGTCATGCTCCCATAATTTGATGTTCATGAGGACATCTTTGACATTATTGAGAACATCAAATTTAAACAAAACCAACCTATCAACTAATCAACTCTGACCTCACAAATCATGATCAATGGCTATCACTCAATCATTGATCCTAATCCAACAACATGAAGTAGAGGTATATTTTTTAACTCAAGACCTCAAAGCCCAATGGCTCAACACCTAGATAAACTGCATCTAATCATTTCTTAAGAAAACTAGAGTGCACCACTTGGCATAACCTGATCATCCAAGACTCAGATGCCTAATCAAAATATACTTTTGGATCTTAATCAAGGGCTTACATTCATACTTATATCTTGATCCAATAGAATAAAATAAAAGGATCTATTTAAAAAAAATAGCTAGTATTAAAAAAAATTCGCATGATATGCCATGAAAACATGCTCAAAGACATCTACATAAGCATCATGTAAGCAATAAAAGGCAATCTCAAGATATGGCATGTTTGAAAAGACATGATTTTCATGAGAGGTGTCATCTACAAGATCTAAGGCATGAATACATTTATTAAATTCATCACCTTCACCATTAAATCCATAGAAACCCTACCAGAATAGCTTAAAGCCCCAAAAATTGACTAATTGAAGACCTAAATACATTAATCAAGATTAAATTATCATCCTAAGTATTAAGGCTAGGCATATTCTAAGGTAATTAAGATCATGGTAGTGGCAAGGACACAATGGAAGGAAGAGATAGACTTGTATTTGTCCATATACCATGAAGGGAGATGTTTTGGGGACATCAAATTAGACATAGGGGCATTAGCCAATGGAATGAAGAATTGGTCCAAGATTTTTTTCACCATTGAAGAGTTACAACCTTTTTCATCTAGTGAGCAAATGGTGGTAGTCACCAAAAGGAAGTTTGATGACCTGGTCACAATCCAAATGATATGTCTTCATCAAGCTACTACCATACCAGTGGTACTACCTTTTATTAACATCTTTTCACCTTTGTTTATGGATTTTAGAATTGATAATAACTAGATTATAAAATAAAGAGAGTCAAGGAGGATTTCTTATGTTAACCCAGTGGCCTTTAAAGGCTACTATAAACTCCCCAGAGCCCATATTGACCTCTCCTTCATAAAAGAGTAGACTACTTAGCATAGCCTAGATGTCATCTTGAGACCATGGTTAATCCAAGGGACTCACATGGATATAAATCATCATGGTAGCATCCCTAGCATATAATTCAGGGAGGTAATCATGATCATTATGACCTTACTGAATAGATCCTCTAGAGTAGCCACCACCACCTATGTTGACCCTAGGTGGGTTTGGTACATATAATTCATAATAGAAGAAAAGTTGACTCTACCTATTATGGAAATAATTGGTATCCACTTAGGAAGGTAGCTTTATGGCATTAAGAAGAAGACAATTCATCAATTCACCATGATGTCATATCTATTGGACTCATTTATGGAATCCACCCATATTCCTAGTGTTAAGAATTGGTCCTCCCATATTAGAATCACCATCTCCCATCATTACTCCAATATTTATATCTTCAAGTATAGGGATCATATGTAGTTCATTTGTGACTGCATATATCCCATATTATCCTAGAGCATCATAGGATATCCCATGCCCAGGATGCACCCTATTATTAAAAGCTATGTTGATCTCATGGGAGACATTTGGTTTTATCAATACTTCACTATCCTTAAGATTGAAGGTACCATGACCCAACCATTTAGGTTACCTATTTACATTCCCCTTAAAGTTGGATAAATAAGAAATTGTGTACCAAATTTCCCATGGAGTTGATAACACCTATAGAGAGAAGAGGAAGGGCATTCTACATCCATTCCCATTTTTGATTAGGAGAATATTGATCAGGGATTGGAATAAATTGGACATTGTGTCTAGATAGAGGGATGTCTTCTACTTTTAGAAGGATGAACTAAAACAATGGGAACCAAACAACAAAGTTGTCCCTCACTTATAATCAAAGAAGCTAACCAAGGTGGATTATGAGCACATTGTTGGTCCTTATGACCATTTTTATACTAAAGCTACAAACTTTGAAGAGGTCCTTATTAGATGCAGACAACATGGTTTCAATCTTGAGCACATTTACAAAGGGAGGAAAAACTAGTTGGGGAGAGATGGCAAATGAACCCACTGTAGTATCATTTGTTTCCCTCTACTTCAAGTGCACTTCCAAGTTATCCATTGTATCCAACACTCCAAATTTAAGGATTAAGTGAAATAAGACTAGAATAAAGGCTAAGTGAAGGCCCTTCATCATCAACCCAACCTCCAAAACCATCTCCCCCAATAGAGCACATTGATATGGTTGCCTTAGAACCATATGAAATAGTGGATGAGTTATTAAAGGAACTTGTAGAAAACTATGGATTAAACCAAGAGGGTGAGAAAGCCATAGTTGAGGTGGCACAAATTAAAATACCTCAAATAGGTGAGAAAGAGAAGGGAAAATAAGTGGCATTGGAATTGGTCCCTATCACTCAGAAGAATAGAGAAGTTGAGATGGCCCTTATTCCTAGGTCCTCCAAAATACCAAAGGTAAAATGTACTGATCCCACCAGCGAAGTTAACCTATTCAATGATGAATTCCTAATTTATGTACCTATCATCCTATACTAGTTCATAGAAAGGAAATTATAAAAGGTTCCATTTGACTCTCATTCATGGGTAATCACTAGCACTTCGGGGGTGGACACCCATGATAATATCAAACCTTGGATCAAATATCTCATGAAGAAGAAATAAGAGAGGATAATTTTTGAGGCTACAATAGAAAGTGGAAATAAAATGAAATATCTAAGATCATCAAGTGGAACTAGAATTGAAACCCTAGAGACATCCAAACACTCTAAACCAGTGGCCACTGTCATGTATAATCTAGATACATCAAGTTTTAAAAGGGTGATAACCAAGAAATCCACCATTGGCACCGAGGATTTCACCTTTCAAAAGGTGAAACATTTTTTGGGCCTAACTCTTATACAAGGGCAAGTAGAAATGGAGCATCCCATCTATTAAGAGGATGTGGCAAGTTTTGTGGTGGCCCAATCAATAATGACCTTGGCTAGAATCTAGGGGATGTATTAGGGGATCACTAATTTGGAAAAGGAGAAGAAAGACTTGGAAGCATGGGTTACATTTTCAATCCTTGAGGATGAAATTAAGATATTTGATAAATCCTTCTTTGACACATTTGAAGGGTTGAAGATCTTGAAGCTCAAATCAAATACCTTGACCCATAAAATTGAGAAAACATAAATAGCAATCACTTAGTGCTAGAATTATAGAGATCAGGCAACTAAATTGATTAATGTCCATCACACCAAGAAGGTCCAAGGTGTCGAAATCATCAAGTTGAAGAATTTGCATGTGTTCTTAAGAGTTATTAAAGATAGAATACTATACCTAATAAAATGGTGTGATAGTGTCAATAGCTTCATAGAGGAGGATAAAGGATTTATGGTAAGAATGGAGGAGCTCTTGAAGGACCTATTGGAAAGACCATCCAAGACCAATGCCATAGGCCTGATGGAGGATGAGGAGTTCAGGCAAGGGGTTAGTCTCCACATCTATAACATTAAAGGTAACTAAGGATAGCATACCAAGGACAATCAGAAGGTCTTTAGTATCATCATCACATTTAGAAAGTAGATTGTAGAGGCCCAATGCATCTAATAACTCAAGGCCAAGGGTGATAGGGAATTTGACACATTGGAAAGTCAAGAAGAGGATTATTTGATGAAGCATACCATATATTTTTAGCTCATCAATGAAAAATACACTAAGGCAAAGAACATCTTCAAAAAATGACTCAAGGGTCCCACCAATGTAGCATAAAAGAATATTCTTTTGTAAAATATATGCTAGTTTATTAGCATACATTTATCCTTTGTCAAAATTGGCTTAAAAGCCTTTTTCATTGTATCTTTGTATTAAGGTAGATATCCTTAGCTTTCATGTGGGTATTTTGAGAGGGTTAACTGGTAAACCACCTATGTTTCCTAAAAATAGGTGGAGTTTATAATTTTGTAAATGGAGAGAGTTTGAGAAATTTGTATAGAAAAGAGCATTTAATACAACTATGGAATTCTAAAATATGGTCTAAATAGTTAGTTGAAAGCCAATGCTATCTCTCAATTTCATGTTATTATCTTAAATTTGAATGGTTCTCTACATTTTTTATCATAGGGATGTTAATTTGTGCTAATGCTAGATTAATTGAAAATATCTTAAGTATAATTAATTTTATTTGCTCTACATTTGGATGTGCATATACTATTCAGGTTACAATAGCAAAATTTTAAAGTAAACTTGGTTCTTGTGGTTTATATATCTTCTTTGAAGATTGCTTGGTTTGTGATACAATATAAATTTATACTATTTTACACCACAAATTGTTTCATGTATGCTCAAAGTAATTAGAAATTTGTCATAATATTTGAGATGGAAATCTACAATCACGTTATCTTTTTTGCCTTACCCTTCCTTTTTCTATTTTCTTTATCAAAACTCACCTAGTTTAAAGATCATTTTCAATATACATTTAGATTAACTTGCAGGCTTAGATTATCACAAATATTTAGACCCTGGTGGCTCCCAACCACTAATTTAAATAAATATTATGGATAGTTCCCATACTCTACTTCTATTTTACCACATACATCACATAATTGTCACAAACTACAATTCATACCCTAGATTCTTTGAATCCTAAAATGAGAAGTGTTCATCAACACTAAAGAGAACCTATGAGGTAATTAGAAGCATCAATAGATCCTTAAGACCCTTATAGTTCACAAGACACCATAATCAATTTAATAGATTCTTAGCACCACTTCATAAGTAATGCTAGTTATATATTACTTAGTATAGTAGGTTTTAGGACCTAAATTACCTTTTTATATAACATGCACAATCATTGTTCCTTTATTTGACACATGCCACATTTATAGTGAGTCTGCAATGAGACTCAATGGTTAGTATATTTCCTCCATACTTTTACATACTTTCCTTATCTCTTGATCCTTTTACATAGTTTCTTGTACATATCTTATATCCATAAAATATAAAAAATATATAATATGCCAAAAACATAAAAACATTCAAATATTTAATAAAAAAAACATAAAATTATAGAATGTATGCATTTACATGTTTAAATTTCCTATATTTACCAAACACTACATATGTTAGTTTAATATAGTTAGTTTTATCATACATACATACTTCACTTGTTCTTGTCAAGTGCTTGCAAATTGATATAGGACTCAGGTCTACTACAATGATCTATATTTACTATTATCTACCCACCTAGGGCATATAGATAGATACATAGGTTCTTAATTTGGCACATTCACCCATTTAGGGGAACCTTATACATAGTTTTAGCTACTAGGTTACATCTTTATAAAATATACATAACAAATTTAACATTGTTATGTATTGATATTGATCATGCTAAACTTACTCATATTTTTTATTGGCTATTACTAATTTAGAATCAATATATGTATATCTTAGCTCTTACAAAAAATTGTATTACATGTTCATGTATACTTTTTTTTCTATATTTCTTAGTTTAGATTTTATTGTATTTATATGCTTCTTTTATTTAAGGGAATTGAATATGCCATTGATCTTTGGATCTACACCACTTATTTTCAAAGTATGTATGATTTGGACATGAACCCATGTCCTTGTGTGTGCCTTCCTAATTATGTATGCAGACATTTAAACATGTCCTTCTATGTGGATCTAAGCCATCTTGATTTTTGTTTGCATATGTCAAATTTGAACATGTCCTTGTATATCTTGTTTTATTAGATCTAGTGACATGTGTCCATATACCTTGTATTTTGGCCCCTTGGCCTTATTTTCATGCCTCATGTGCGTTTTATGTATGATTTTCTGTATGCATCATGGTCATGCCACTTGTCTCTTTATTATTACATAATCTAGTTTTAGATGTCATGAGGGTCCTCATGCATCTCCTCTCCACTTGTCTCTTTGTTGGATGCCATGATGGACATCATGATCCATCCCCCTAGGTGGATACTTAGTTATTACTTAGATTTTATATTACATACATTGTTTTATCTATCTTGATATCCTTGTGAATAATATACAACATACAATGCACATTACAAACTTATGCTCAGATTATCTTACGTTATGATGTTATATATGCACATTATATTGAATTATTACATACATATAATATATTCTATAACTAACACACATTATGTAGAGATTTTTAGTTTTAGGATATTTATTGCATAGGTATAACAATTCCACTTAAAATAGGGGGCATTCACAAGGGTTTGCCATAGAGATCAGGCAATCAAAATGCACTTAGAGTATAATTTTCAACACAAGATTATATTACATAAATTATAATTAGATAAATATAGTGGGAAATAGTGACACATATATTAGTTATAGTTGCATAGAAATTAGAGTATTCAAACATTAGCACCTAAATTGGGACACTAAAACCACATGGCACTACTATCTAGATATGGTGTTATTGTCTAGTAGCCTTAGTTTCAAAAAATCTAGATTGGATAGAAAAGTATAAAAAGTAAAATATAGGTTTTCACAAGTTCAATTACATATTTACTATTTTAACTTATATTCATACCTATTTATCTCAGATTCATACCATTTTTCTTAGATTGGGGGCATCATACATGGCATGATCATTCCCATTTTTAGTTTAGACACTTAGATGTAAATTAATATACTAAGTCCAAAATTTATATGCTCAAATATCATATTTAAGGGTATGTGCATGAAAAATTATTTACATATTCTCACTTACACACTATTTGATCAGATTGAATGATAAAATTCATGTATTTCTCAACCTTAAGTATATATAATTTTTTGACCCACCTACATGGACACACCATACATCCAATCTAAGTTATTCATAGGTCATGATCCACCAAGTAGGGGTGGGAAATGATGGATTCAAAAACATATTGAGTTTTTGAGTCACCCACACATGACGATTGAGAAATCCATCAGCTTAGTCCAATATATTCACTAATTAATCACTATATATATGCACACACTTGGGTTATCACCAATTTTATGCATTATTTTATTTACCTAATAGGTTGTATTCATTACTTTACTCTATCTTATACCTTTAATTAGTTTTAATTATTTACTTAGTTTTGTCTTTAATTTTTATATATCTTAAGTAAGGATTGATCTATGAATGTTTCACTTGAATGACACACAATAGATCATGCTTCACATACTCAAATCCAAACTCATAGGATTTGCCTCTTAAAAAAGTCTAGTTATGATTCTTTTTCCTTTATCATTTCTAGAATAAGGGGGGGGGGTGTAATCAAAAATGACACTTGAGTGATAGGAGTGATACTTGAGATCACCTATCCCTATCTTATCCATAAACCTATCTTAGGGCTTATTTTCACACTTATCCAACCTTTGTGTAGGCCACAAGCATCCCTAGTCATCCCTAAAGTAGTCCCAAACCCTCATTATTTCATCTTGGCCCTTTGTGCCTCTAGTTATACCACCTAGACACTAGTGCCATAATAGGGATAGTAACATGGTGTTAGTGTCCCAATTTTTGTGCTACTATCCTTTCCCTTATTTTACAAGAAATGGATATCTTTTTGAATCTTATACCTCCTAGGGTCAGCCTAGACATATTTTATCACCTAGAAAAGCACCAAAACAATATATATATATATATATATATATATATATATATATATATATATATATATATATATATATATATATATATATATATATATATATATAGACACACACACACACATGAATTTTATCCCTTGAACCACTAGATGAAAAAGAGATGTAAATCACACATAAAAACTCAGAATAAGTTGTGCTTAATTAAGGTTATCAATCCATAGTATTCCCTACATTTGCATACTACCATATACAACATTCATAAGCTCAAACTAATCATGTTTATAGTCTCAAGCAAATTTAAAGCACTCAGGTCTACAATCATAATAGCTTCACTTTCACTTTCACTTTCACTAGCACTTAAGTGGGGAAAAATACATTAGGCTCGATCCCTCTCTAAGTATTTATATGTATGCAAATCTAATCACAATGGGGTGTTTAGAATGTCCAACCTACACTTTATTTCTTGTATCAACTAGATTCCATAGGAACAAGGAAGAATAGGGTTTACTCATAAAATTAGTCAAAATAGGTCATCTATAGGGTTTTAGAACTCATGTACATAGGAATAAGATTGATAGACCCAGACCCAGGTGCATCCAAAATCTCAAAACAATCCTACATTTAGGACACTACCACCAAAATAGGGATAATAGTGCCATATGGAACTACTATCCAATTAGGGTGCTACTATCTAGAAAGGGTTTTAATACTTAGATCCTATTTGTGATAATCAGACTAGCCTCTACCTTAGTTTTAAACATCCATACCATTTGTCTCACTCATTTTCTAAGTTCTCATTTACATTAATTATTTATATTTTTATAAATGTTAAATTTATTCAATTTTATAATAAATCAGTGGCTATATTTATTACATATTTATACCTTTATTTACTATACTCAACCCTTTAAAAATATAATAATTACATTCACCTAAGTCCTAAAAGGATAAAATATATTCCATTAGGTAGCCTATTATATCTAATGAATTATAAGGTCCCTAGGAGGGATTGGTATTATAGATATCCAAATCCAATGCCATATTTTATGTGTAGATAATTCATACCTTGTATGGTAATGAAAACTATAAAATCTTTCTTATTAATTGCATCATTTAGGGTAGTTCCCTAGGAAAATGAGTGTAGAAGGGTTTAAACCTTAAAATTTTATTTCTCACTTAGGTCTCTATCACCATTATGGGTGACTTTGTGGCTAAGAGTATCTACAAGGCCTGGGATCCTCATAAAATACATTTTATTGGGATGGATATGGGTTTTGGTTTGGGATATATCTCAAATCTAAGTCTGTATGGTGGTCCCCAATTATTATCATGAATTTCCCATTGTCATTATACCCTAGGTTAAAAGTATTTAGATTTTAAGAAAGGGAATCAAAATTATCTCATACCTTTTTTGTAATCAAACTAGATACTAGATTCCTTGGTATATCTTATGCCACCAATTTCAACTTCAAGATATAATCATGAGTACATATTAGAAATTCAAAATTCCATACATGATATCCATATCCACTATACTAGAATACAAACTCCCTATAGGTGGTGGATTGATTGGAAGTGTCTCATTAAGACCCCCTTCCATCGATGTAAACCCTGATTAGGTTAACAACTCCTCTCTCCATTATATCTTCTTGTAAAAAATATCAATTCTAAATGAAAATTAAATTACAACAAAAATTATTAGAGAATAATATTTGATTATGCATGGTAAGCTAGCATTGATCCAAATTAATCACACTTATTGTAGAGTATTATCCATCAAGGCCTACATTTTATCTATCACTTAGTGCACCTTGGTATGAATCATTTAGTTTGTTATGTGTGTCAACATATAAATTACTTAAAAAATATTTTCTAGTTTTGTAAGCTTGCTTAGTGTACTTGGTAGTGGACTCACACACTCTTATAACCCTTATGTCTTGATATATTTACCTAGAATATGGTTATTTTAGGGGAATCAACCATGATTATTGAAAAATTATCAAAAAATTGGCATATTTTCGAGCTAAAATTCTCTTTAAATTATGTAATAGTAGAAATGATGTTACTTTTAACAAATTTTTGCTAGAAAATTTCTTTTCCACTAAAATTGGGAGTATTATGCTATCTAATGTTATTTATTAGATTCAAGTGAAAGCTAAAAAATTGTATATGGAACTTACCCATCTCAAAACGTTACTTGATTATTTTGGAAACACCCCTTGTGTGGTTAGTAGAGTCCATGTGGAATCCACCCCAGTTATGATCTCCCCCATGGGATTGTAGACATGAGTCACAATAGAGAAACAAATATCATAGATGACACCATAATGGTCATTATTGGAGATGTTTCCCATATTTGAGACCTCAAGCTCATGGATGTAGAGGTGATATTGGTCATGGTTGGGATGGTATAAATGGTGATACCAATGGGGATTGTGGAGGGAGTGGTGCTATCCACTTTGGGTGGTCTACACCACTGCAATGAAAGTTTTCATACTTATCCCTTGTTATTTCTCCCATTAGACTAGACAATGCTAAAGATTAAAATAAAGATAACGAAGAATATATTTGAGGTTCTTTACCTCATACTATAGACCCACCAACTTTTTTAAGTTATGGAGGATGGGATGACAAGATCAACAATCCCCCACCTCCTCCTTATCCTTTATCATTTCTCCTACTATTTAATGTCTACTATGTTTCTTGGATCTACTTTATAGCTCTTTGGTTTCATCATATTTTTTATTGAAAATTATTTTCAAAATCTATTAATCTACTAATGTAATTTATTAGCTTCTACTAATGTGACTCTTTGAGTGTGACTTATTCAACTCACTTTTTTATAAGAGTAACTTTCATAGCTTATTATTATTTTAATAAAATTTGATTGTATTTTCAATTAAAAAAAAAGATCAAAGTAGAATGATAATCTCAAAAAAGAAATTTAATATTTGTATTGTAATATTTGTAAAAATTAAAAAGTGTTTATAATTCACCTTTGTTTTAGAGTGTACATTGTAAAATATTTTTTAAATATATCCATTCTAGGAAAACTTTGGTCTCAACAGAGAGTCAAGTCATGTAGTGGAATGATCCCAAGCGTAAATAAAAATCATAGCATCCCAATGGTTTCTAAATTTTTTTATCATTTCATTGATAATAAAAATAATTACGTTTGCTCATCAAAACTTTAATAACATTGTAAATCATTTGACTTCATTTCTTTTCTAAAAAATAATTTTTTTTGCTCTGATTTCATTTTTTTAAAATATTTAAATATATCATTAATATTCATTGTAATTTAATAATATAAATTTAAAAAGAACATAACAAGTGCCAAAGTATTACTTAAAGAAATGAAAATAAATAAAAAATGTAAGAATCTAGTTTGTAGATTTTTCATGTTGTATAATTTAATTATCTCTTGCCAAGGAAAAGTATTATAGATTTCAATCAAAATAATTAATTTCTTGTATATATTAATTTAAAAGGATTGATCTGATATATTACTCTATAAATTGTAAAGTTTGACATGCTAATAATTAAGAATATTCCTTGAAATGTTATTGAGGAATATTAATTTTTCCAAAAAAAATGCTTTTTAAGATAATATGATAGTCTATTTTAACATGTCAAAATTACAAGTCACTCAAAGATAAAAACGTGATATAATAACTTTCTAAAATCACTTAATTACTATTCTTATATTATATATAACTCATCCTTAACTAATTTTAAAGGTGATATACATTATAATTATATTATATATATGGTTAAATTTTTATTTTAATAAAAAAAATCATGAATAAATAATAATCTTCACTATAATTTTTTTAACTATCTATTTTAATTAAACATCAATATCTTGAGCACAAAATGTTAACTTATTTCTTAACTCAAAGTTAATAAGTTTTTATACTTGACTTCATACTATGTATATGATATAATACATGTTGGAAATTTACATTTGCAAGAAAATCTCCATCACTATACTGATAATTTTTTTTTATGTTCATCATACCATGATTGCATTTGATGAAAGTGTTAATGTTTTAATGAAATAATTTTTGTGTTTTCTTCATGCTTGTAATGTATTCATATCACATACATATAATTTAATTTAAACATAATTTGGAATACAATGCTATTAGTTAATGATGATGACTCTTTATTTTCCATGTTAATTTATAATATTAAAATTCAAACATATACATGACAAATTCATATTTGACACATTTTTTTAGGTTTGATAATTGTACCAAAATTGATAAACAATTGAACAATTGACATAATAGAGGTAAGGACTAGCCGTTATGCTACCCTTATTTTAAAGATATGCTTTAAACATTTTTTTTAAATGACTTGTTTATTAAATATTATTTATTTTATATTTCATTTATATTTTTTAAGTTAAAGATCCCAAAGATCATTTAATTAAAATACACCTACAAATGTATATATTTAGAGATGCTACAATTTTTTTTTAAAAATTTGGTACTAAAGCTACATCATGACACTTATTGTAAATGCAATGAGATTTGAGAGATTTCTTAAGTCAAAAATCTCAATGACATTATATGATTACATTCTATTTGTAAACATATTTATAGTGATAGTATCAAAATATATAGATACAAGGTACAAATATTTATCTATATTTAATGATGTTAAGTTTTTTAGTCCCCATAATTATTACAAGTAAATGGATGATATATAATAAGACAAAAATAGGGTTAATAAGTTTATATAAAAAAAATAATTTTGAAAACTCACATATGAGACACTAGATGTGTAGGTGTTTTTAATGTTTATAAATCATATTGAAAAAGGATATGTTTGGAACTTTAGATCTATGTGGAGGTGAAATTAAGTAGTTTAAAGGATTTTCATGCTATATGTAGTTACAACAAACAATTTTTATGCTAACACAACAATATGTGAAAGTGGATTCTCAAAATTAAATGAGTAAATAATGATGATAAATATATATTTTATTTAGATTTATTGGATATGTTAACTTTTATTTGTTTATGCACCTTATCTTCTAAATAACGTAGATTGGAATGTTATTCATAATTAATAGAAACATATAAAAGTTTGAAATCTTATTCCTCTAAATAAATAAATTAAAATGTTTAATTATGTATGTTTTAAACATCTTAAAAATATTAAAAAATAAAAATATAAAATTTATTTTTAAGGTTGAATAAGATATTCATAATTTCTAGAGCCCATATAAGATGAAGGGGGAAAATTATTGTTTTATAAAAATAAGCCATTACTTATAGAAATCAAAACAACCTCGACCTTGGATTTTGGAGTGACATGGGGTACCCTTTATCTCCAAGTAAATATGCCCAAATTTTCTTAGACAACCATTCTTGATTCATCATTTGTAAGTCCCATTACACATCTTCTTATGATGTTTAGATTTAGACCTCTTGTTTTTGATGTAGTATTATTATCTGTAAAATAATGAGGAAAGAAAATTAGGAATGGTGTATGGTTGTCCTACCTATAAAATATATGGCTGGTCTAAATTTTTAGTCTCTCTTTCCCTCTTATCCTTGGCTTCGATCTCCCATGCATCGTCACTCATATTCTCATGTCTACTCTCACGCTTTGAATTCCATCCTTGGCCCTCCCCCTTCCTCTTTCCTTCCAATTCCCTTGTACCATATCTCATTAACCAACTCCATACTTGTTTACACTTTGGTGTCTATTGGATATTATCTACCCATCCTCCTAAGCCTCTCATTCCTCGTCCTCATAAGGCCAAGCTAGAAATTATTTTACTCTTCCATGTTTGCTTCACATATGTTCCTCCATATCATGTTCTAAATGATATTTATTGAGGCCCAAACTTGAGAAAAAATTACCTTGATTGGAATATTTATAGCATCTTGACAACATTATTTTCTCTAAAAGAATGGATATATTAATATTGGGAAATATTTAGCATTTACACCATCAATATTATTCCAAAAGGTTCTTTTCAAGTCTCATAGAGATGAAAGTTCATGTGTAGAAATCTTGTCAAATGGACCATAGTTTGTCAAAAGTATTATTGTATGCATTAAAACTCAAGAAACACATTTTGATCCCACCAATAAGACCAAAATTATTACTCCCATCATTGTTAAATTATATTCATACTTCCACCCATTTATTGGAAGCCTTCCATCCTCAAAGGAATCACTTAAAAAATAAAATATTTTATGTCATTAGACTTTGAGGAACCACACATTGCCATATATGTAAGAATATAAATGAATTTAAATGTTTCCATGACCCTCATAACTCAAATTATTATTTGTTTTTCATTATCCAAGTGGAAAAAAAAATTTGGATTTTGAAGGTCTTCCCTTTAGATGTTGTCAGTGCCATTCCATGAGCCATCTTGGAAGAGAATTACAAAAAAATAACACTTCATCTCTAGTTACGAGCCTCTCCATAATTATTTACCGTGACCCTTATTTCTCTCCTCTAACCATGCTATCTCCTTCTCTTCACCCTCCTCTCCCTTCATGATCTTCCCCTAGAGTTTCTATATAGACTCATTTGAACTTGAATTAATATATATATATATATACATACATATATATATATATATATATATATGTATACATACATACATATATATATATATATATATATATATATATATATATATATATATATATATATATATATATATATATATATATATATATATATATATATATATATATATATATATATATATATATATATATGTATACATACATATATATATATATATATATATATGTATACATATATATATATATGTATATATATATATATATATATATATATATATATATATATATATATATATATATATATGTATGTATATATATATATATATATATATATATGTATATATATTTATGTATATATATGTATGTGTATGTGTGTGTGTGTGTGTGTGTGTGTGTGTATGTATATATAGTGAATAGAGGTAAATGGGTATATGGATAGAGGAAAAGTGTGTTCAAGAGTAAAATATATGTGAAATGTCCAAACATGTAAAATTATGTCAAAATTTATGTTTAAAATTTTCCAAAGACTAAATTTTGGTCTCTATATATGCCCCCATTTTAATCTAGTATTGCAAATTTTAAATTATAATAATAAAATAAGTGAATTTGGTACCTATGATAATTTTTTTTGGTGTTAAGAGGTATAGACTAAAATGTATCATTTTATCTACATAAAACTTGAAATAAACATGTATAAATGAATTACTCTTCACGGTAATATATATAAAATAATTTGAATAATTAAAAAACTTGAAATTGAAAAGCTAAAAAATGAATACATGAGATAGTATGCAAACCAATCTACCACTTATTAAAATTAATAGTAGAAAATCATGGGGTGATTATAACATAGTGAAATGTACATTTTAACTATATATTTTAGAAACATAGTATTATAGTTTGAGATACATAAAATCTCAACCATATTGCCCTGGGTAATAAAATACCCTTTTTAGAATCCCAAAATTAGGTTCGTATGTAAAAGGATCAACCATTGTAGATGGATATAAAATAAAAATGCTCACATAGTAACATTCATCTCTATTTTACAATAATTCATTATTATATAAAAATATTAAAAGTGTTCACATGAACAAGTGTCCATGTCCTATGTGATCCATTAATCCCTCAAAATAATGTGGAATGCAAAAATATATCCTAAAAAATCATGTAATGTATCAATTATTACTCAAAATCATGTAGAATGCAAAAGCCCACCCAATTTTACCCATTTGATTATATAATATATCCTATAATGTGAAATTATCTATTTTACATATGTAAATATCTGAAACAAACCCAATGCATGCCCCATTTTTGATATGAGGGATGTAACATGAAAATTAATCATCTCAAAAGTAATATTCATCCGTTATATATAAAATTATAATAATGTACAGCATATATATAAACAAGACAAGATACATCCTAATATAATTTTTTTAACACTATAACATGCATGAATAATGTAATCCAATAAAAAATTAATTGTTTATTATTCACATCAAAGATATAATCATGCAAATTCATTTGAAAATGGTTTCGAGATGTAGCTTGATATGTCAATGAAACACATAATGATTAGAATTTTAGTAGGTGAAAGATAAAAATCATGTTAACATCAAGTAAAAATAGATACCACACAAAATAAATATGTGTGATAGAGATAAACCACTAAACACATAGTGATAGTAAAAAAATTTCATATAATTTTTTTTAAATGTATGTATATATGTAACACACATTCAAAATCATAGTGAAACAATCATAATAACATAATAATATAAAACAAAACTCAACTCCTACCTGATGCAAACACAACATGGTCATAATATGGACTAGAGGATCTTCAAACAAAATTTACACATGACATGACATGACATAATATATGTACCCACAACAAAATATAACATGTAATATATAGAAAAAATAATGATTAAGAAATGTCATAATCATCAACATCAAATGAGCACATAACAAATAATGTTATTCCACATAATCAATTAATGTCATTATATAGTATAACAAAGCATGATAACCATAACACTATAATAAATGTATTAAGAATATAAATTTGTGTATAAAAAACCTAAGAAGCCCAAAATAGTTAATGGAATGACATATAAATATATAACTTGAAAAACATACCAATATTCCCCCAACATGGGCATGCTACAAAATATGGAAAATTTTCCCATGGGTGTGATTAATTACATGCATATATATGTCCATGTCTCATGTTTAACCTATATGTCTTATATTTGATGCATGTCTATCATGAAATTAAATTCCATTAAAAATGTTTATGTAACTAACCATGTATATGGAAAATGATATCAAATAACTATATGTATTGTCTTGGTTTTTTATTTTTTGAAAATTTAAATGTTTTTCACTTTTTGAAATATTTGAAATAAACAATAACTCTATAAATTAAAAAATGAAAAAGTCTAAAAAATATAAGAATAAAAAGGATTTAAACACTCAATAGCATCAATTCATAGTGTGTATGAAGTGTAGTAGTAAATTAATACCAAAAATTTGAAGGCAAGTGATACACTACTATTCCATGGTAAAGTCATGTCTCAAATGAGTACATAATCAAACTCATAATAGGTTCATTACACTAGTGATAAAAATTCAATAGGTAAATGTCATAATGTGTGAAGTCATATAATATATGTGATCATAAAAGTTCAACATGTGTCATTAAAAACTCAAGCATAAATAATCAATATGGAGGGATGGGAACATAGTATGTCATATCAATGTGTAATAAGTCTCAAATAATATAAAATAAAATCAAATTGTTATAAAGGATATATGTGCATATTTCATCATAGGATAACTAGTGTGAATAAATAGATTGGGACAAGCAATAAAAATGAAAGTTACAACAAAATATGATAGTCATATGAAAAAATAATATCTAGAATATTGATCAAAGAAACCACTTATTTACATGTGGATATATAATAATGGATAAACAAAAAATTTAAATAAAAATAATGTGATCATAAAATTAAAAAATAGGAATCTTGGTACAATAAAGTGATTCAAAGCTAACTTAGGATATCTCTAAGTGGGTTCCATAATGGTATTGAAAAATAGTACCTAACTCTAAGTATAATACCACATAAAATGTACACATGTAATCCTAAATTAAATTTTCATACATGAATATATCATTTGCCTTTTTATATGCATCTTATAATAATTTATGCTTAACCATAATATCTCTCTCAATTATACTTGTAAGTCCTAATCTCCCTCATTATGTAGTGCAATGTTTTTTGTTCTTAGATTAATAGCTTGTTGCCTATAATTATTCATCCTTGTATCATTTGTATCATGTTATTTTAAAATTTGAATGTAATGTATTTTTTTATAAACATTAATGATAAATTAAATTTTCTCTAATCACTATTAGTCAAGTATAGTTTGAAATTATTCTATAATAGGCATAAAAAATATTATGTGTCCATAACTTTGAGCCCATAAGTAACTAGTAATCTAATATCACCAAGTGATCCACTAAAATTGAGCATGTTTTATATATTTTATTGCAAGACTTAATTATTCAATAAATTGGATACTACATGTATTAAACTCTTCTTCTTTGTCAATCCCAAAATATTCCTTGTAGTTATCTTCTACGAACTCATATAGTTATTGGGTCCTTTTACTGACACTTGTATGGTTGTTTTACCCTAATTTGGATTAATAAGTTATATTAATATATAGTTTTTGACATGTTATTTAGATAAATAGATGTTATTTAACATAAATATGAATGTAAAAGAAATAAATTGATTCTTTTTATTTGATAAGGGCATAATTTGAGTATAGACAATACTAAAGAGATCATGATACTTTTATGTTGTGGTTGATTGTCTCAATGTGAATATATTTTAGAAGTGAAAATTTGAGATAAGTAAGAAAGTGGTTCATTCAGTTCTAGAACTAATTCACTAGCTATGTCAAGTTAGTTTTATAGGATAGGGTTAGTATTACCTGTTGATATTGACCTATTGGCTAGTAATGACCTATACAGAATTAGGGTATAATGATTGTATGGTCATTTATGATTGTATTTACTTTTTATGTATTTGTAATCCTAAACCCTGATGGTGAGTGTAGATCTAGAAATTAACTTCCCTTGCCTTGAAACCTTATATGTGCTTGTGAGGGATAAAATCCTACAAAAAAAGAGGAAGTGTAATGTGTTGAGTTGAACCCAAAAACTCCCTCCTAATGAGTAACTACTACCTAGGTATATAATACTCCAAGGAGGGAAATCAAGCCACACATAGTTCTCCCACCTAGTGTGGTTGTTAATTTTTTTCCTTTGATATGTATATGAAGCTAATGATTGATCTTGATACTTTGAAATACTTACTTCCACTTATATTTTGAGTGCTTTATCCTTGGCTTGTGACTATGACTAATGATAGGTTTACAAATTGGGAATAATAGGGTAGATTTTATAAATGTAAAATAGTGTATTTATGTATAATAGATAAGTGTCAAGTCACTTTTGAAATAGACCTTGATTTTTTTATATATGAATCCAATTAAATAATTCCACACATCACCAACATACTAGGATTATGGGTTGACCCTAAGGATGTGTTTGATTTTATAAAATAGTCATTGATCAAAGCAAGTTAGTTTTTACCAACACAAGTTATTCTTAGCTATAAATAATGAATGTAAATGGCAGAATTGACTGGGTACATGTGGACTTATCTAAGATTCTATAGATGTTTGTGCATAATATTTAACAGGTTTAAAAAAATAATGAGGTTCTGATAGGTGTTTAACAACATAATGGAATTTTTGTTTCATAAGATAACATGTAAGCATGATATGATGGTGAGTTTGGAATTTATTTGAGTGCTCAAGTCATGTGTGGTAAACGTGTGCCAAGCTTGTTATTGTTAATTACCAAAGACAAGATTTTAGTATCTAAAAATGACCCTATTTTATTCTAGTAATGAAATTAATAGATTAAAATGATAAAATATACCCAAGTGTGTAAAACACACATTGAATTCTAGGATATGAATTAAATGTAAATATTTACTCCATGAAAAACCTATAATGAATGTGTATTAAATGTTAATGTCAATGTTCATTCCCCCATGATGTATAATAGTTTTGACTATGTAGTTTTTATCAATGTAGATTATATTGCATGATCTAAAGAGAATAGACTTATGTCCATGTATCAAACATGAGCATAGATATGATAAGTGATAAATGGAATGAAAACCAATTTTCTATTCAATTTTAACTATGTTGTTGTGTATATGTGCATTAAGTAATATCATGACCCCTTGAAACTAAATCAATTGATATAGAATACTATGAATATATATGCTAAACTTGAGAACCCATATCTCAAATGTATATGTGAAAATAGTAATTATGTTCCTATAAACTATTGTGCATATGACCATACATATGTACCCAAATGTGTAAAATTTATGCTCAAATGTTTGTGAGATGAATGCATATGAATGACATATGCTTATGTACCCTATATTAATGTGACAATATATATCATGTAGCTTAAACAATATTATATTTGAGTAATTTGAATCTTTTAAATCTATAATTTACTTTAACTTTATGTTCATGGAGGCTTATGTCTCTATGGAAATACCATTACAATTCCCCCCTTTTGAGATGATGGATGTATCTTGTAAGTCACTCTTATGAAAATAAGAATGGAATATATCATGTGATTTATAAATGTAGCATCTTTTAATATAATTTGACCTTGTGGAGAATATGTCATTATAATAATGTATGTATCGATCAAGGCATGTATGTAACATATGGAATGTAGGGCATGTAAATGTTATGTATATATAAATATATCAATGAATCATGAATTTTAAGTGTAACTAAAGAGGACTAAATAAAAATCTCAAAAATCACAATGTTAGTGTCACACATAAGGCCAATGGATGTATATAAGGGTCATAAAATGTCAAATACACAATACTAAAGATACACTAGCAATGGAACATAAAATTATTGAAAACAAGGGACATCAAGGATGCCATATCAAGTAATGGTAATGGCCACACACAATAGTCACATAGTAGCCTATCATGTACAAGAATAAAAATAAGACTAGAGCATAGAACATGGAACTAGTCTACACCATCCATATGTATGAATGTCACATCATAATAAAATGACATAACATGTATTTATTGACCAAATTTGACTTTTAGGTCAAATTATGGCATCCATAAGTAAAAAATTGAATTTTAGGTGTTTTAGGGGTCTAATATAGATGTCACAATGTGTTTTATAGGTTAATTGATACCATTTAATGTTGTACTAGTATTGGTATTTAGTCATTTTAGTCATTTTGGGTCATTTTGAGGTTAAAAAGGTGAATTTAATGACTTTTATGGATTTTTTGGGAAGTGTGAGGGTTATAAAATATTATGTCATATACCACGTGTCCTAAGAGGTCTTAAATAACTGAAACCAACTAAAAAGTGGTAGGTTCCTCATAAAAAGGGTAGTTTTCTTAAAGAAAAGAAGTTTGGCACTTGTTAGCTCTTTGGGAAGTGTGCCATGTGGGAAAGGATCATGGTATGTATTTTAATATTCCCCAAACTCATCCCAATGTTTGTTTTGATTTTTAAGTGCCATTTTTGTCCCAAAATCATTCTACTCCATCTTTGCTTTCCTAAACATCTAGAAATGACCTTCAAGTTTTTGGTCAGTATGGAAAATTAAGAAGGTTTAAAGTTAAATGATTTTGGTAGATTGTATTACAATAAAATACCTTCATTTTAAAATAATTATTTTGAATAATGGTATGTTATGCTTCATGAGCCATCTTCATGAAGCTGACTGTACTTTTTTTCTAACTATTTCATACACCATATAGGTTTTGATCCATTTTGGTCAAATTAGTATGAACCAATTGGTGATATTGAATACATAATATTTTTATACCATATAAAAAAATTTCCATTATTATTTTCAAATATCATGGTGTTTTGGTGAGCAAACCATCTCAAGTTGTAAATTAGTCTCATTCGGGATGACAAGTAATTTTTTAACCATTTCTAGAATCCTCATGCTATTTCATGGCTTAAGGAGGGTGTAATAGTGTATTTAATATGTTTTAAAGGTTTTATTTACCATATAATAACATTTAAAATCCATTATTTAAATTAATTCTCATGAGTGCAGTCATGGAGCATCATACAATCAACTTTTGCTCATTGTTTACTTACAACCATGGTGAGGTATGTGTTTTGAACTTATATGTCATATTAAAAAAGGTGTATTTAAGGGTTTTAAGCCTTTTTTGACCATTTTTAAGCATTAAGGGGTGAATAAATCCTCTATTTGATGTAAGGAAGAGAGACTATGCTATTATGCACAATATCCTCACACATTCTGCTATAAACACTCATCTACAGGTTCCCCATAGAAGATGAACACTTTGAAGGAAGTATTTGAGATAATAATGGAAATAGATAATATAAATAATATTATTTAAATAATTTTTATACACATAAAACCTAGAAAATTTCAAGGATAAGGCATACTGCTCGTGTTCAACTCACTGCCTATGCATCAAAATACACACTTACATGATTTGTTGATAAAAAACTAAGAGCATTTTTAATGAGATTTGAACAAGTGTTGTAACTATTTTTAAATAATAATATTATAATTTTACAATAATATACCATGTTGAAGTTCCAATATGGCAAGTATAATGTAGATCACTTGCAAAGATGAGAAAACTGAATTCAGGGAAACCTTCCCAAAAATGCAAAAACAAAGGTCCCAAGGGTTTTGTGAATATCATATAGTATGTTTTCAAAGAGAGTTGGAGAATATATATAAGTTTAATTTTTATCCTATATCATAGAGATTATCCATTACAAAAATTTTAGTCAAGGAATAAGTGGAAGTTAGAAATTTAGAGC
Source organism: Torreya grandis (assembly GCA_037957365.1). NCBI lineage: Eukaryota > Viridiplantae > Streptophyta > Pinopsida > Cupressales > Taxaceae > Torreya > Torreya grandis. Next base: position 1,231,419 of record JARHVA010004290.1, on the reverse strand, counting down.
CTCAAATATGTCCTTAAAAACACTGGACTCAGGCATTGTCATCTACAGGTCTGAGGATAAAAAGAATATTTTTCATCCAAAGTTGAAAATTAGGTATATACACATATTTTAGTGGCTCAAAATGACTCAAGTGGAATCCATAAACTAAAATACCATCAGATATAATGGCACTTTGTGTTTTAGTTCCCCAAACACATTTCTAGTGTGTACACTATGGAGATGTTGACCTATAAAATGGTATAGGGAAGTGACTCAAATTTGATGCCCAAGTGTTGTCTTAGGATAATAAAGTTGAGTTAAAGTGTATAGAGATATTATAATATCTTATGTGATTTAGAGGGATTCTTTAATTAGGATAACTAGACTAAATTGAAGTCAATAAAAACCTACAATAGTTAGGAAAGGTAGAGTATACAATCATTTACCTATGATTGGTCTTAGTGAGATTTTCAACCTAAAAAGTGATGATATATCCAAGTTTGGTGAGTTATCAAGTTCAAAAAAAAAGGTAAATAATCTTATAAGGTTATCATAAGACTCATGACCAAGGTAAATCAAGACTTTCAAGGTCCAATCTTCCTCAACATAGTTGACTATGTTGATTGAGTAGGTAGGAAGAAAGTAAACTAGGCTCTTGAGGGGATTATAGTAATATTAATGAGAAAATTTATTATATATAACACCATATGAACCCAAATGGATTAGATAAGGTCTTGAAACTTATATTCAATGTCAAGGCATGCATATACACCTACAACTATGGTGTTTTAAAGAAACACAGTCAAGAATTAGAAGGCAACCTTAAGAGTTCAAGAGTGTGAGAATTTAATGAAGAATTGGAGGGATGATTTAGGACTAGGATTACATAAATAAAATAATCTAAGACTAAAAAAACTCTCTTAATTTATATATGATAAAATAAAGGAGCTCTAAACATGAAATATACAATGTAAGGTGAATTTCTTCCATAAAGTCCTTGCCTTGTAGGTCAATCTTGAATTTTTAAATGTTTGGGAGCTCAAATAATATTTTTAGGAGCTAAAAATTAATAAAAATAACATTTATTACTTTTATAACCTCCTTAAATATTCAAATTGGTTTGGGAAAATAGGGTAGTTCCCTCTATTCTATCTCAAATAGGGAACTTCCCTAGGTGTATAACTTTATATTTTTGGACAAAAGAGGTTAAAGGGTGGAACAAGAAGATTAGGTAAATTTAAGGAAATATTTATAATATACATAAAATATATATAGAGATGAAAAACCAACCAATAGGGATTGAATCCATATAGGGTGTCCTAGACCATTAAGTTTGCAAGCAAGCCTAATAGGCAGAATTAATGCCTATAAGCAAAAAAGAGAACCACTTCCATTTATAGCATGAGATATAAATTAAAACTTGCTTTATAATATATATGGCATGTATTAGGTATTTTTAATCTATCATGGGGCTAAGAAAACCATCAAAAGTTATTCTGAGCTCTAAGTTACAGTCAGTCTTAAGGGTAGGGTTTTGGCCTAAAGCCCATACAATAGGTCATTTTAATTTATATGGAGAGATTTATAACCTATATTAAATTTTTTTTGGGACCACATAAGATGTTTTTGAGACATTTTTATATATAATAAGTCATGAAAATGTCAATTTTTGGCTTTAAAATCACTCAGGCTAGCTGGAATCGAGAGACAAGCTTGAGAAGGCAATTTTAGAAGTTCATATTTTCTTGGAGGATATGCATGGGAGCCAAATAATTTTTTAGGAGTTATATAGGGTCATTAAAATCAATTTTGTGGCATTATTTTTATATTTAGATGTCATACCTTTATGAAGCATTACTAAATGTCAAAATTGCTTAGAAACCCTCCAAAATCCTTATAATGTCCAGTCTGAAGAAATGAAGATGGAGATGAATCATAATGGAATATTTTTACCATTAAATATATTTTAAGTTGTATAAAACTCACTCAATATCCCTCTCATGTTTTTTGGTTGTACGAACCTATATAGATAGGGTATAAAATAGGCTATTTTTTACCATTTTGTGTGTTTTGTAGGTTACAGGAGGAATATAAATATGAAATCAAGTTTGGATGGAATATTATGAATTTTAATAGATATATGTGTTAATTTAATTCCTTTAAGAAAACTTTAAGGTTTTGAACAATAGCTCTCATTTAAGCCATTCAAAATTGGCCTAGTGGATAAGCTACTGAGAAGGGTGGAGATCTTTAAGTGAGGTGATTTTAAAGTGTCCTGGATGATTATAAGGAAATTTAAGGTATTTATAGGTTTCACACACTCCATCTCATTGAATTTAATGAGAAACTGAATCCAAATTTGAATACAAGTGTGTAGGGTGTATGAAGAAGGAGGTTTTTGGACTGCAGATGATGATGGCTCACTTCTAGGTGATTCCAGATGATCAGGCCAATAAAAAATACATGTGTAAGAATTAATTAAACCCTTAACCTTATTTCCAACCATTATAGATATTCCTATTAATTTATGAGGTTTTAAAAAAGGTCTAATCATGAAGGTAGTTTTTCTAAGCCAACACAAGAACTTTCATGCCACTTTTCATGAATTTTATGCATTATATGGACATTTGGGATTCTTGATTTTGCATGGTTAATCCCATATCCTCTTTTAATTAACAATTAAATCCTTGTATCATATTTACAAGTGTTACTATGACCCTTATACTTCTCTCTTCTTCTCTCTCTCTCAAGTTCTATAAGAACTACCCATTTTGGTATTATAATCTATGCTCCACCTGAGTATGATGAATCCCTATTCATTTTCATACTTTTTTTATAAATAATAATACTAATTTATACCTATTACATGACTATTATTAGATTTTTCATTTGAGTTTTTGATTTTGTATAAGTGAAGACTATGGATTCCTTAGCATGTTTCATTCTATCATCTATTTGCAGTTTGAAAGCTTCTTCTTGTAGGGAATGTGAAGTTCTCTAGGAAATGTCAAGGATTGAGTGAGTTAGTATTTTAATTATTGTCATTAAATTCCTCTTGTCTATTCCTCCTATCCTAGGTATTCATCCATAACCTCATAATGTAACATTGATGTGAGAAGATGCAAATTAGAGAAGTGTATATTTAGTTTGTCCCTTAGTTTTAAGTATAACATGTTTTTTTATTGGAAGTCATCATATATTTTAGTGTATCACCTCCCTTAGGTTAGTTTTATTTCATTTATCTCTCTCCCTTTTCACCCCCAAAATTTAAGTTTAGTTTTGATCCAAAGTGTTACATCAAGGGATCTATCCCTATCTAAAGATTCACCTCATCCCTAGACTACCCACAAGCCTAGACATTTTTTCATTGTGCCACTTAGATGATGAGAGCTTAGGAATCTCCTCAAAGGGTAAAAATCCAAGTGACAATAGTTTTTGGCACACTTGGTGGGATTCTTAGTCTAAAAGGTTGAGAGATTTTTATTGTTGTTTCTCAACAATTAGCCTTTGGAAGCATCTATGAAAGCATCAGTGGTGGCTCCAAAGATATATCAACTAGTCAATCAGCTTGGGTTATCTTTTAAAGATTTATGGTATCATTTTCCTTTATATTCTTGTTTTTAATGAAGTTTCATGGCTAATTTTAGTGTTGATCACTATTTTACACAAGTTGGTGAGACTTTTCAAGCTTATGCCATTCTCTATCAATATGAAAAAGTTCTTAATCATCCTTGTCATTAAGTATATCAACCCATTCATGAAGTGTATTAGTCTTATATCCAGCCTTCTCAATGTCATGTTCTTCCTAGTCAACCTAGTCACTTATAGAGACTATCCATTTCCACCTTCAAACAAACACTTTTGGGCTATGAGAGGTACATGTTAGAGCTTAATACTCTAAGGGTATGTGGTCAAGAGGTCCCTAGTCATCTTATTCATAAGGTGAGAGATGCATTAGAGCTGGTCAAAAGAGAGTGGGTACCTACTAAGAGATCCAATTGGCAAAGGTTCACAAGTGAGATGCTTGATGTGAGTGGCCTAGTTTCTTCCTTAGAGGATAGGATAAGAGTTCATAAAATGAAACCTCATCAAACCTATCAACCTTCATACCTATACCCACTTCCCCAAGTTTTATATCAACCATATTTGATCCCCACTCATGAATCCAATCAAGGATGTCAAATTTATCTTTTTCCTAATTAGTTGGAAGAAAGAGTTGAAAGGAGAAACCTTGTGTTTGAAGCTAATATTGATAGACATATTGAGTTGGATAATATGTATATGTAGCATTTCATGTTAGAAGAAAAGTAATTATAGTTAAATACCTCATTTCCCTCTCACATTACATCCCCATGACCTAAAAAAGAGACTTCTAATCCTAATGTTCTAAGCTAGAGTAAGATTGTGGAGTTATGGGGAAAGAAAGAGGAGAAAAGTCTTGATAAATATTGTGAAGTTGAGAAGGAGATTGATCCTATACAAACCCATCCTACCCTTCTTCAAGAAAATTATTATGTTTCATGTTATCCCTATTATTTTACATATAATAATTATGAGTCCTATGAACTTCAAGAAATAATTTTCCAAGAAAACCTATCCAATCAAATTGAAGAGTTAGAGTAAAAGATGAAGCTACTAAGTCAAGGTGTGATGGAAGGTTTAGACCCAAAAGAATATCCTATGCCTAAACACACCCAATACACCCTTCTTCAAGATATAACTCAATATAAATCAGATGTGAATGAAGTGGTTGTCAAGTAGAAGGGAGAAAATTAATTTGTTTTAGCCCAAGGTTTGCCTCCCCTTCCTCAAGAGCTTTCAAAATAATCTCCTACACTTCACCCTCAATCTATTTTGAGTTTTATGTACCACCTCCACCAAATAGTTCATCTTGTAGTCACCCAATCACCATTTTACTTGAAGTAAATATGGTATGGGAACCTAAAGAGGATAAAATAGTTAATAAGGAAAGAGAATTTTTTCTTGAAGAAAGCATACCTCCTTGGCAATCTCATTAGGCTATGTCACATGATTTCAACAAGCCTAGTTCTGGCATTACCATGAAGGACAAGGAGATTGAGGATCTTACAACCCTTGAATAAGAATTTACATCTGATCAAAAAAAATTATATGATTACCTCCAACATGAAGATGAAAGTGTTATTATGGATGGAGAACAATTTCAAGTCTTTTCTAAAGAGGTAGTAGTCCTAGAAGAATCTATTGAGACCAAGGTAGAATTTGTTGATCTTGAAGATGATCCAATAACTTAGCTTGATCTTGAAACACCATCAGATGAATTAGACCTTTAATAACACCATCATGATGACATAATACATCAAGAAGATAATATTGAAGAGGTAGTGGTTCAAGATGATAAAGAGAACAAGAATGATTGGTAAACTATAAATGGAATTTTTTGAAAGGTTTGAAGAGTTTTGGCAAGTTGAGAATCAAGTACATGGAAAGGTGAAGAAGAAGGTTTCCATGGATGATAATGACCAAATTGGGAATAATATACAAATCTCCTTGATGAGCTATAATAAATTACAGCTGAGAGGAAGCCCAATCTTATTGAGAGCACTATAGAAGTCAAGAAGGAGGAAATCATCATTGGTTCTTCCATAACTTTGCAAGATGTCATAGATGGTCAAGGACAAGTTATTAATCAGAATTTGGATTAATTTTTTGAAATAATTTTATCAAGTTATACACCTCTTTAATAAGGTTATGATCAGGTTAAAGATGGAGAAGATAGCTTTGACACTCAAGTAAGTATGCAAAGGAAAATTAATCTTTCAAATCTATCCTTTCAAGAAACATATAAATTTCATGATGACATGTTTGAAGTCATAAATATGGGATATCATCCTATGAATCAATTTGGAGAAACACATCAGCTCTTGAAGGATGGAATAAGCTCTTATTGGCCTCAATTTTCTAAGGAACAAGAAACCAATCCTCTTGAAACCATGCCTACAAAGAAGATCCAAGTTGACCATGAGATGGAAAGTGGGAAGTAGTATGAAGTATGTGAAAATATTCAAGAGTAATATGTCTACATTAGATACTTATTTAAGGATGATCTACTTGAGATCAGATCAAGTGAAGTGTCAAAGAATAGGCCTAATCGACAAAGTATTCAATCTAAGGAGAAACATGCTTGGAACTATGTTTCATCTCACCATGAAGATGATTCAAGAAGATTTCATTTTGATCTTGGAAATAAGGCATGCTTAGTCTCTAGTTTTGCATAATGTTTTGTTTTTAGATTCCCCTAAGTACCTTGAGCACATGTGTGTATGTCTTGTTAGTTTATTGTCTTATTTTGTGTGTGTCCTTGCTTTGAGTGGTTGAGGTAATTAGTGGTCTTGTCTTGATCAAAGTATATGGTCAAAGTACTCTTGTTGTATCTTTGAATTAAAATGACTCCCTAATTCCAAAGGACTGATAAGGCAATTGGTCTAGTTAGTATAGTAGGCATACTACCCCTATGAGTCACTAATTTGTTGACCAAATTTGACTTTTATGTCAAATTGCTGCACACCTAGGTAAAAAATTGACTTTTAGGTGTTTTAGGGGTCAAATATAGATGTTAAAAGGTGTTTTATAGGTTAATTAATACCATTTAATGTTGTACTAGCATTGGTATTTAGTCAATTTAATCCTTTTAGTCATTTTGAGGTCAAAAAGATACATTAATGAATTTTACAGATTTATTAGGAATTTTGAGGGTCCCAAAGGATTATTTCATGTCCCATGTGTCCTAAGAGGTATTAAGTAACTGAAAAGTGATAGGTTTTTCAGAAAAAGGGTAGTTTTCTTAAGGAAAAGAAGAAGTTTGGCACTTGTACAAATCCTTGGGAATTTTGCCACATGGGAAAGGATCATGGTATTTCTATTCATCTTCTAACAACTCATCCAAATTTTTTTTATATATAAGTTCCATTTTTGTCCCAATATTTTTCTACTCCATCTTTGCTTTCCTAAACATGTAGAAGTGACCTTCAATTTTTTACTTAGTATAAATAACTGAGAAGGTTCAAGTCAAATGATTCTGGGAGGTTGTATTAAAATAATATAAATTAATTTTAATATAATTATTTTTAATAATGGTATATTTTTCTTCATGAACCATCATCATGAAGTTGACTATACTTTTTTGTTAGTTTTTTCATGCACCCTATAGGTTTTGATCCATTTTGGTCAAATTCATATGAACCAATTGGTGATTTGGCTCCATATTATTTTTTATACCTTTTTATATTTTATAAATTATTATTTTAAACTTTAATTGTGTTGTTTTGAGAAAACCATCTCAAGTTGGTAGATTAGTCTCATTTAGGATGACAACCAATATTTTAGCCATTTCCAGAATCCTAATGCTAGTTTATGGCTTCTAGAGTTTGTGTTAGTTTACTTAATATGTTTTAAAGGTTAAATTCAACCCAAAAAATTCACCTTAATCCATTATTTAAATCAATTCTCATGAGTGCAGTCATGGAGCACCATACAATCAACTTTTGTTCACTGTTTGCTTGCAACCATGGTGAGACACATGTTTTAAACATGTATATCATGTTTGTAGAGTTTTATTTAATTAATTTAAGCCTTGGTTTAAAATTTTGAAGAATTAAGTTTTGAATAAATCCTCCATTTGATGCAAGGAAGAGAGTCTATGCAATTATGCATAATATCCTCACACATTCTGCTATAAACACTCATCTACATGTTCCTCATAGAATATGTCAACTTTGAAGGAAGTATTCAAGATAATAAAGGCATTGGATAATTTAAAAAATCTAATTTAAATCCTTTTTATATACCTAAAACATAGGAAATGTCAAGGATAAGTCATACTTCTCATGTTCAACTCACTACCTATGCATCAGAATACACACCTACAAGATTTGTTGATAGAGAACTAAAAGCATTTATGAGGGAATTTTAACAAGTTTTGGATATAATTTGAAGTAATATTATTCTAATTTTACCATTATTTACCATTTTTAAATCTAAAATAAGGAAATTATCGTGTAAATCACTTGCAAAGATGAGGAAACTGAATTCAGGGGAACCTTCCCAAAAATGCAAAAATAGAGGTCCCAAGGTTTTTGTGAATATCCTATAATATGTTTTCCAAGATATTTGGAGCATATGGATAAGTGAAATTTTTATCCAATATAACAAATATTAACCATTACAAAAATGGGATTCAAGGAGTGAGTGGAAGTTATAAATTTGGAGCCTCAAATGTGCCCTTAAAAACATTGGACTCAGGGATTATCATCTACAGGTCTAAAGATAAAAGGAATCTTTTTCATCCAAAGTTAAAAATTAGGTATATACTAATATGTGATGGGATACAAATGGTTCAAGTTGAATGCATGAACTAAAATACCATAAAATTTCATGGCACTTTTTTTTTAGTTCCCCAAACACATTTCCAATTTGTAAACTATGGAGATGTTAACCTACAACATGGTATAGGGCAGTGACTCAAATTTGATGCCCAAGTGTTGTCTTAGGGTAATAAATTTGAATTAAAGTTTATATAGATGTTACATGATCTCATGGGATATATATATAGTATTTAATTAGGATAACTAAGCTAAACTAAAGTCAATAAACATCTATAGTAGTAAAAAAAGGTAGAGTATACAATCATTTACCTATGACTAGTTTTAGTGAGCTTTTCAACCTCAAAAGTGATGATATAGCCAATTTGGGTAATTTATAAAGTTAAAAAAACTATTAAATTATCATATAAGGTTATAAAATGACTCATGACCAATGTAAATCAACACCTACAAGGTTCCATCTTCCTCAACATAGTTGACTGTGTTGACTGAGTAGGCAAGGAGCAAGCAAACTAGGATCTTAAGGGGATTATAGTGATAATAATGAGGAAAGTGAGTATAGAAAAAAAATATGAACCTAAATGGTTAATATAATGTCTTTAAACTTGTATTCAAGGTCAAATCATGCATATACACCTATAGGGTGGTGTTTTGAGGAAACACAGTCAAGAATTGGAAGGCAACCTTAAGAGTTCAAGAGTGTGAGAAGTTCATTAATATTTGGATGGATGATTGAGGAATATTATTCATCAAATAAAATCATATAATACTAAAAAAAATATCTTAATGGATATAGGAAAAAACAGGGGATCTCTAAACATGAAATATATAGTCTAAGGTGAATTTCTTGCACACAATCCTTACCTGGTAAGTCAATCTTTGATTTTTAAAGGTTTAGGAGGTAAAATAATATTTTAAAGAGATAAAAAAATTGAAAATATTACATTTATTAATTTTTAAACCTCCTAAAATATTCAAATTGGTCTAGAAAAATAGGGTAGTTCCATCTATTTTGTCTCAGACAGGGGGCACTTCCCTAAGTGCATAAGTTTGCAGTTTTGGACAAAAGAGATGAAAGGGAGGTCTAAAAACATGAGGTAATTTTCAGGAAATATTTATAATATACATAAAATATATTTATAATTTTAAAATAATAAATATGGGTTGAATCCATACAGGGTGTCCCAGACCATTAGGTTTGCAAGCAGGCCTAATAGGTAGAATTAAGGCCTAAAAGCCAAAAAGAGAACCACTTCCATTTATAGCATGAGATTTGCCATAAAAACTATTGGATAATTTATATGGGATGGTATTAGGTATTTTTTATCTATTAGTTGGTAAATAAAACCATAAAAATTCATTATAAGCTCTTATTTGTAGTTAAGCATAAGGGTAGGGTTTTGGCCTAAAGCCCAAACAATAGGTCATTTTCATTTATAAATATGAGAGATATTTATATCCTATGAAAACATGTTTTTTGTAACACAATATATTTTTTATCCATTTTTATATATAATAATTCATTAAAAGGTTAATTTTGGGCTTTAAGGTCACTCAGGCTAGTTGGAATAGAAAGACAAGCTCAATAAGGCAATTTTAGAAGCTCATATCTTCTTAGAAGTTCTGAATGGGAGAAAAAGAAGTTTGGAAGAGTCATATAGGTTCCTAAAAATAAATTTTGTGGCATTATTTTGATATTTGGATGTCAAACATTTATGAAACATCACTAAAGGTCAAAACTACTCAGAAACCCTCTAAAACCCTTGTAATGACTAGTCTAAAGAAATGAAGTAGGAGATGCATTATACTGGAATATTTTGACCATGAAACCTATTGGAAGTTTTATATTAATTACTTATTATCCCTCCCATGTTTTTTCTTTGTATGGATCTGTATAGATAGGGTATAAAATAGTCTATTTTTTTAACATTTTATATGTTTTGTAGGATACAAGAGGAGTGTAAAGATGAAATACAGTTTGTATGGAATCATAGGAATTGTAATATATCCATATTTTTATTTAATTATTTGAATAAAATTATAAGGGTTAGAAAAATATCTCTCATTTTAGCCAGTCAAAACTAGCCTAATGAACAAACAAGTGAGAAGCATGGAGATCTTCAAGTGACATTATTTTAAGGTGTCCTTGATGATTCTAAGGGAATTAAAGGTATTGAAAGATGTCACCCACTCCATCCCATGTATTTTAATGAGAAAATAAGTCCAAATTTAAATACAAGTGTGTAGGGTGCATGGAGTTTTTTAGACTGTAGATGATGATGACTCACTTCTAGGTGATTCTAGATGACCAAGCTTGAAACCAATGCATGGAAAGGCATGACTGAGACCCTTACCCTTATTTACAACCATTTTACCTAGTCATAGTTATTTATGAGTTTTTAAATAGGGCCAATCATGAAAGTAGTTTTTCTAAGCCAATACAAGAACTTTCATGCCACTTTTCATGAATTTTATGCAATGTATGGAAACTTGGGCTTCTTTATCATCCATGGTTCATAAAATATCATATTTTCATGAACAATTAACTCCTTTTATTAGATTTAAAAGTGTCCTTGTGAGCCTTTAACTTCATTATTCTTCTCTCTCTCAAGTCCTATAAGAACTAGCCATTTTGGCATTGTAATCTATGTACCACCTAAGTATGGTGAAGCCATAATAATTTGAATACCTTTTGATCAATAAGAATACTAATTTTTACCTCTTTTATAAATTTTATTAGTGTGTTCATTTAGAATTTTTGATTTTGCATAAGTGAAGACTATGGATTCCTTAGCATGTTGTTTCATTCTATCATCTATTTTCAATTGGAAAGCTTCTTCTTGTAGGGAATGTGAAGTGTTTTAGGAAATGTCTAGGATTGAGTGATTTATTCTTTTAATTAGTTCCATTGAAGGCCTCTTGTCTATTCCTCCTATCCTAAGAATTTATCCATAACCTCATAATGTAACATTTATGTGAGAAGATGAAAATTGGAGAAGTGTATGCTATGTTTGTCCCTTGGTTTCAAGTGTAACATGTTATCAGTTGGAAGTCATCATCTATTTTAGTGTATCACATCCATTAATTTATTTTGATTTTAGTTATCTCTCTCCCTTTTCACCCCCAAAAGATAAGTAGTTATGATCTAAAGTGGTACATCAATGGAGATAGCCCTATTTAGAGATTCACCTCATCCTTAGGATACCCAAAACCCTAGAGGTGTTTCTATTATGACACTTGGATAAGGAAATCTTAGGCATCTCCTCAAAGGGTGAAAATCCAAGTGACAACAATATCATTATGTAATAAAATAGTAACTAGAAAGGCATGTGTAATAAATATAGGTGGCCTAACATGGTATATAGGTTATAGAAATATATAACCTATGATAATGAAATATATGGAACAAGATGCCCCTAGTATCAGCATAGCTAATGGGTAGAGGGAGAAGCAACATCTATTTATCCATTTGTAACATGTATGAATTACATAACACTTATATACTATGAAATGCATGTGTGTATGTAAATAATATTTCATCTACCAAATGTGTGATAAATACGATATGTGAATAGTGTATACTAGTAATCATGTCATGCTCAAGTCTTAATTTTATATTTTTTAATATTTAAATGTTTTTTAATTTTCTAATTATTTGATTTTTTATTTATTTTGGAATATTTAAAATTTAAAAAATATAACCAATGATACACTCAAGGGGAGGGACATGGGAAATTCTTATATTGGGTGCTGGATGGGTATTATATCATAAATGGGACGTATCAATTAGGGATGGGAAAAAAATTTATATGGAGTCACATTGTGTACCATGTCTAAAATATTCAATAATCATGTAACTTAAGGTATGATTAATGGATCTAGAAGATTGGGGGATCTGTGATATCCCCTATCTAATAAGAAGGTGTATCAATACTTGTGTTTACTATGGAGCATACTGAGGTACTAAAAAAAATAATTGAGTATGTATTGTAGAATATGGGTCCCTGTGTGGCCTATGAGTAAGTATTTTAAATAATTGAAGTGGAATAGTTGGTAGTATAGATGGATCATGTATATGTGTAATTTTAAACTTTATATGTTGATCCTAGATAGGTGTGTCAACCATATATAAATATAGATTTTGAATGTGTGTATAATCTATCTATGAATAAGGATATAGAATATGTATCAAATAATCATGGTGGTTTTAGGGGTGGAAGATGAGATATCATTGACTATAGAGGATATTCATACCATAGTACTATTAGAGATGTAACCACTCTATTGAATTATATGCACTTTATGAATTAATTTACTATATATAGGACTAAATAAAGTCTCTTAATCCATGGGCATCATAATGACATGTTAAAGACCACATTACTATGTAATACTAGGAATTATGTAGATAATATGAATGATGCCACCTAAACATCCTAATTGATTATGCATCTATCCATCTAATAATTTAACTTATTTTATTATATATTTTAAATATTTTTATGTGAACCCAAGAGATTAGATAAGTTCCATCATGCAAACATTCTCACTTGAGTTGTTTCTAATCATAAAACCATATATAGGTTGTTCCTCAATGTAGGCTCAAATGAATAGGGCATGAAAAATATACTATCTTTCCATCAATGAATGTAATCATGGGTCGATGAGATGGGGTATCATTGAGTATGCCAATGATAGTATTTAGTGGATGATCATATGTATAAGATGAAATAGAAGATGAATGTTGCATGCATAATGTACCTTTAAATCATCCTTAGTTTTTGTTGATTCATTTTTAGGAAAAATATCAATAAAGATCTTAAAAATTGTTTTCCATTGTGTTGTAGTTGATATTCCTTTGAAATTCCCAAATAGACAATGCTATCATCTATGAGGTCCTATATATTATGTATTAGCCTAAACCATATATTTTTAAAATGTTGTATAATTTGATGATACTTTTAATATGCATTTCCATCATAGTTTAATGGTGTAGGTATACTTGTATCAAGTTATTATGGAAGGAGTGTTATAAGGTTACACTCAAGAAACTTATTTAGTAACACATGAGGAGGTGATGGTAATCAATAAAATTTCCTCTTTGGTGGAGCTACCAATTATAATTGGTTCATAGGTTACATCACTACATTTAATACAATCTTTATTTCATTATTTTTATTATTTGGGTTGACCTTATAATTTGGGTTGATTTTAAATTTCCTTGTTAAATTATTCATCAGAGTTGATGTATACTTAAATTTGTTCAAAGAAATTAAATTAACTTCTTTGTCCCTCACCATATTACATATCACTTTAAATGGTTTGAGGTTATTTAATATTAATTATTTGTGGAGTGGTGATAGAAAACTTTATTTATATATATCACAATTCATTTCATTCTCAGTCATATGATTGGTCATCTTGGCTAACATGGTCTTATATCAAGGCATGCATTCACATATTAGTTTATTTGAACCTTGTTTGAGCTTAAAAATTTATGTGGAGGATAACTTTTCATCAATGTTGATGGAAAAGTGCACTAGGAATTGGTCATCCAATGGGTTGAACTCTCTTATATATTTAAGATCATAAAACCATCTCAATTCATCACATTTAATACTTCTCATAAATAACTTGGTCAATAATTTGTTGCATAGTCCAAACAAGTTACATGGAATGATCTAAGATATTTCTTGGGATCACCTTTACTTTGTATAATGGTATATTTGGAGCTATGAAGCCTATAGGTAAAGGGTAGGCTGATATCTCTAGAAAGAATGGGTTATGGAGCAAGGCATGTGAATCCATGGCATGGTTAGATCTTGATACACCTTGATATAATTGAAACACCCAAGTATGTAGAGAAGTAAGAACTTGTTCAAGTGAATGTACACTAAGAGAGGATAGAAATGGAGTATTCATAGCCATCAGAGATGGGTTTAATGTTACTTTCATAGGTATATGCATTATAATCTATTATAGACCTCATGTTTCCCTCATATTTTTAGTAGTTGTCACATAGGTCACTTAAGGTGTGGTTTTGGGAGTAGTATTAATAATAGTCCATTAATATGATTTGGATTTATATTAAGGTATTCAATGAATTTTTAATCTTCTAAGGAATTTTATTGATCTATAGTAGTTGTATCATCAGTCTTAATATTCGTGATAAGTCCATAAATAGGGTGAATATGATATGTTGTAAAATGTATGGTATCAAGAACCAATGGATTCATGAAATCCCTATGGAATATATACATAAAAATAGGCATATGAGATTGGTTTTAACAAAAAATAATATTAGAAGAAGGCTTGGGATTATTCATTAGTAATTTGATTCTTATTAGTGAATTTATATTTGATCCTTGTTACCCATTTATCTACATAATTGATCAAATAAGATACACTATCCATATAGAACAATATGAAAATATTAGTTTCATTAGTTATGTTAACCAATAATGTTCATTCCACATGGTCATGATTAGTTTGTGTTATTCAAAAAAATCATAGATCTAATGTAAAACACTAAAAGGATCAAACCCTAAGGGAAAGCCTAGGGTTTAAACTATTTAATGTGTATAGTTTTGCCAATATATTTTACCCTAATTTTGATTAATTAATTATATTAATCTAATTAATATAAAACTTTGAAATGTAATTCAAATCAATAGATATGTCATTTAAACATACATTTCAATTTAAAATATAGGGATTGATTCTTCTAATTTTATAAGGGCATATGCTAAACATATAAATCACCAAAGATATCATGATATTTAGCTTTTATATTTGATTGTATGACTATGACTATGAATATATTATATAATTGAAAATTAGAGATAAATTGGTTAATGGCTTGATTAATTTTTAAATTGATTCACTATCTGCACTTGGTTAGTTCTACA
The DNA here is from genome assembly GCA_037957365.1 of Torreya grandis. Taxonomy (NCBI): domain Eukaryota; kingdom Viridiplantae; phylum Streptophyta; class Pinopsida; order Cupressales; family Taxaceae; genus Torreya; species Torreya grandis. Next base: position 1,216,172 of record JARHVA010004290.1, on the reverse strand, counting down.
AGATAGAGTCAGTATCATCGATTAATACTAGCTAACTAGTTAGTACTGACCTACATGCAAGTAAGGAACAATGACTATATTTTTACTTGAAACTACATTTACTTTCTCTATGTTTGTGATACCAAACCTTGATGGTGCACATAAATCCAAAAATCAAACTTATTTTCCTTGAAACCATTTATGTACTTGTAAGGGATAACAACCTATGAAAATGGGGGAAGTGTAATGGGATGAGCTAACCCTAATCACCACTACCTAATGAGTGGTTTTCCCTATGTATCTAATGATCAAATGATGGAAATCAAGCTATATATAGTTCTTCCATCTAATGTGATTATTTATTTATGATATATATATATATATATATATATATATATATATATATATATGTAGCTAACAATTGATATCGATACTTGACCATGCTTACTTTGACTTGTATTTTGAGTACTTTAGACTTGGCTTGTGACTGATCCTAGTGATTGGTTTAAAAATTAAAAAGAATAGGATATATTTACTCAATATAAAATAATTTATATGTGATAATAGATAATTGTAGAGTCCCTTTTCAATGAGGCATTGATTTGTTTATATATGGATATAATTAAATATTTCCTCATGCCACTGACATGCTAAGATTATGGGACAACCCTAAGGATGGGTTTGATTTTATAAAATATCTATTGTTAGGAATGGTTTAGTTGTGACTAGCACAAGTTGTTATCAATTGGATAATGACTGTAACTAATGAATTGAATCGTGTATGGGTTGACTAATATAAGAGTCTAGAGATGTCTATGTAATATATTTAGTAAGTTTGAAATAAAAATGAGGTTCATGTAGGTGTTTAAAAATATTATGGAAGGGTTGAATCATAAGATAACATAAATTTGTGAGAGGGTTTCGAATTAGGACCTTATTCTAGTGCTTAAGTCATGGATGGTAAACGTGTGTCAAGCTTGTCATTATCATATATCAAAAACTATATTTAGTAGCTATAGTGGCATGTATATATATTTATATTTTATTTTATTTATAGGTGGAGTGTTCATTATAGGTACCTTTGTCTCTAATTTTTTATTTTACTAATGTCTTAATTCTTAAGTTCCTCAATATTATTCTATAATGATTCACAATTATTCATACCATGTCAGTATATTATATAATAACTACAATATGATCTCCCATTTTAATTTGATAAAAAATTTATGTATAAATTCCTAATGGATGGTAATGTGACCAAACTCTTGGTTTTTTACTATGGGAAAAACAAAGCTTTTTGAACTAAGAAAATGACCCTATTCAAGAGACATGCAGACAAGGCAACCATAGCCCATAAAATTAGTAAAGTCTACTACAAAATATAGATTACATCACAATAGGAACATAATAGAAAAACAACACAAAAACAACAAGAACTCAACTAAATTTTTTATCCTCCAAGGGATTCTTCCCATCTATTAATCATCCTTTTCAATTTCATATCCATCCACTAATACACCTAGGGGGTTTGCCCAGTTTCCTTGGCACACACTACATTTAATATTATTTATATTAGAGGTCTCACATTTTTCATCATGTTTCTCAATATAATCCTAAGAGACTATATGGCCATTAAACTATCTTTCATAGATATTTTTATCACAACCACAAGAATCTTTAAATTGTCCTTCAACTCAATATTTTCACACTCTAATAGAGAAAATCTATCTCTAAGTATCTTTATCCAATTTTCATTCTCCTCATGATCAACCATACTCTATTGATGGTTATTCACTTGAAACAAGGTTTTGAATTTTTCCTTTATATTAGAATACTCCCACATGAACCATCTTAGAATCATTTTTTGAACCCCTAGTTATTCCTTAGTTTTAATTCATTTATTTTCTTATAAATTTTTAGCTAAGTTATCAAATCCAACATTGAGGTTAATTTTACCAATATAATTACCCACCTTAGGGGGAATGATGTTCTCATTTACAATTATGCCTTCCTTGAATTTATGTTTCCTAGGCACTTTACCCTCCATAGTTGGCAAGATAGAAACAATCTTGAGAATATGTAAACCCTCTTATTCCTTATCCTCATCATATTCCTAAATATCCACTGGATTATACTTTAAATTTCCTCCAAAATATGGATTAACTCCTCCACCTAGATCATGCTTCTTGACTTCTAAAGCACTCCTTAATTTACATTTATAGTCCACCTTAAAAATGCTCTAATTTCCCATCATAGGAAAGCATGCTTGAATCTTGTTCATACCCTTAAAATAATTATGAATCATAAAGATAAAAACTTTATGGAGGGTTTTTTTTTTAATTCCCCCTCTTGACATCCATAATCTAACTCTCAAGAGAATGCATAATGTAAAAGGGTAAACACAATGGGATGTGATGCTAAAAGTAATTTAGGAAAATATAATGAGCCAAATGAGCCAAATTATACTTATCTTCAAGCATGATATAAATCATGACCTGATTGTAAAATTCATTAAAATTTTAAGGAAACCTTTCCTAGAAGATGTTATTATGCAAAGGTATGAGTTCTTCCCCTTATAGAAAAAAATTATCCTTTTTGTCATTGAAATCCTTGCTAGTTCTAAATATCCTAGTGATATCCATTATAAGAGAAATAATTTGGGCTATAATCTCCTCCATAGTATCCACATTCACACCATTAAATACCACATTCTATCATTACACCCCTTCACAACATCCTTAGAAATGTGTTTGTCGTGCTCTTCCAATCATTGCATGAAATAATCCATTTGACCTATTTGAAGAGCTTGTCACATAGGTAGATTCTATTTACATATAAATCATATTTTAATTTCATTTTAAATTAATTGAACTAACATTACCATATAATCATTGTGTAATTTGATCAAGATTATCTAATTCATTTTTCATTTGTTTCATATCATGGGTTTTGTTTTTCATCACTAGGATGAATTTTTGTGTTACTTATAGTATACAAATGAATATATTCTAGTAATTTATCTAAAAATACAATATAATTATTTGAATTAATTTTGTCACTATCAAAATTATCTTTTATAATATTGTCATTGTCATGGTGATAAGGGAAAACATCAGAAAAATGGTCTACCAATGACATCTTAACTCATAATTTTTTTTAAAAAAAATCATACATTACATATTTTCAAGAGAGGTTAAGTATTAATCTTTTATTGTATCATCCCTTGTTTCATTTATTTTTGAATCATCACTTTTCCTTGTCTTAAATATGAGTGTATGATACAATCAATGAAGGGAATACATAATTTTTAACACCATAGCTACAAATTGCAGTTTTAAATAATTTTGAACCATAGTAAATCAAAAATAAAATATGAAACTCAAACTTTGATAGGGGATAAATTTGAAACCCTAAGAAAATTTTGAAAACTTGATGAAGACAAAACACAAGTTGTATTATCTTAAATAATGATTGGGTTTATCAAAATGTTTTATTTATTTTACACCTAAGATATATTAAATTAAGGAAACTATGTAATATTTAAATTATGTAAAATATGGCATTAAATACAATAATCTAATTTAAAAAGGATTGATATATATTATACTTAATTAATTTAGAAAGGATGGAGTAATTGAGGGATGGCATACTTATCTAATTATTCTTACAAGTTGCTCACATAATTCATCACTAAATCTAAAAAATATTTTAGTGTGCTTCATCAACTTCTCAGATCAAAGATAGGAGTTGAAAACTTAGTTGGTCAATACTCAAAAAGTTAGAAACTTATAGTAGCTATAACTATTAGGGTTTACCAAAAATGTCCCTGCACATAATGGGTATTGGATATATCTTGAATCCCTATGCCTACACCTATAAAATGATTTTATATATACAAGTATTTTATCCAACATTAAAATTGTTGTATTATATCTCTTATGTAAAAACCCTGATTATATTTTGGACCACAAGATACCTTTAAAAATGGGTTAGTAATTTGGGTTGGACTAACCCAAACTATTCCCCATCGAATGGATGAATGTTTAATATGTTACAATACTCCAAGGATAGTTTAAATCTCATGTAAATTTACCACTAACGTGTGTGTGTTTTTGTGAAACATTTTAAACAATCTAGAATGCAATTCTACCTTTTGATGTTTGATACATGGCACCATGCAACTTTGACCTCATGCATTCAAATTTATCTCTATGAATTTATCCTTTAAGTTTGTAAAAATGTGTATGCATTTTTTATAATATCTTAATAGAGTGTTAGGTGCCTACTTTATGATCCTCAAGTGTCCCAAGTGAATAATAACATTAGGGTTGATTTGTATTTATAAATGAATCTTCAATATTTCCTATTGTGAATGAACCATGAAACATGTTTAAGAAAATTTAATTGAGACTTCCCATTTAAAAAATAGACATTAAGGGCCCTTGGACATTTATGGTAGAAGGTAAAACCTATAATAATCCACATTGTCTAGGTTTAATGGTACTATCCTAGAAGTGTAAAATAAATATCTAAAATATGAAGACAGTCTATATAGGATTTTGGAAAGTTATTGTATAGACTCAAATGATCTCAAATAAATTTATCTAGTGAATAGATATGGTTAATACAATATAAAGGTATATAAAAAGAGGGAAAGTGTGCTAAAGAGTAAAATATATGTGTGATGTCCAAGTATGTCTAATTTTATGCTTTCAAAAGTTTTAAAGACCAAATTTAGGTGTCTATACATTGATATAAAATACCACTCAATTATACATATAGTGTTCAATATGAAACTCTTTATCCATAATTTTAACTTTTCCTTAGGATAGAAACAACTCATGATTCATCAGACTTAAATTTTGAACACTTTTAGATAATGCCAGAGAATTATATTATTGAGATAAAAATGACACACACTCATGAAAGTACAAATAAGTTATTTATAGTGTTGAAAAATGATAATATTTTGATTAGGCTAAGTGGTAAAACCTTTACCCAATTTGTGTTCAATATTTTCAACTAACCAAAGAGGTAATAGGGATCATTAATATTTAATAAAGGAAAAATTATCCAAATAAATCCAAGTTAGTGAACACTTTCTTCAAAAGGACTTCAATCTTCCCAAACTTTAAATATATTATGCCATGCACACCAACTTGGTGTACCATTGTGTATGCATGCAACACTTTGTTACATAAAACAAAACTCTCTCATGTCACAAAGGGTTATTTTAATTCAACATCCAAGTGATAGATTTATGATACACCACTACATAATAGGTTGAAATTATCAATTTCAAACCATATTAAATACTTTATTAGCATATTATGACTCAGACATCAAATTAATAACCATCACATGTAAAAAAAATGAATCATCACTTGGCAACAAAGTGAACCTTTTTGAAACTATTTTATTTTGTAACTATTGTATGTTGTAATTGTCTTCTTGTATATATATATATATATATATATATATATATATATATATATATATATATATATATCCATTTAACAATAAATGTTATATCAGAGTGACTATAGATGATATACTATAATGTTATCATGCCCCAAATATATAATAAATAGTATGCATCTATAACCCATGATTTAGTCTAGTAAAATTATTAATAATTTTTCCTCCCATTTAGATCATGAGAATATTTATTATCATCCTTTATGAACATTATACATCTTTGTATTTTACTTGTTCTATCTCACTATATATAATTTACACTATTTTACAAGTACTTTTGCACTTGATGTGTTTTAGTTTATTGTTGTTATAATTTTACATTACATTTTATATAACCCATAATTTTATAGATAATTTATAGGGGTATCCCCCACATAAAAATTCCATCCTAAGAATACAAAGAGAGCTATTTACTATCCAAGAATTTAGTCAATGTGATTCAAGTAAAGAAGTTATGGTAAAGGTAAAATTATGTAAGAGATCAGTGAGAAGCATATTTACTAAGTGATTGAGTTGAAGTAAGTAATAAGGATATTGAAATCCAAAGAAAGAGTTGAGGCAATGATGAATAATAAGGGTGGTTTTACACCATACATGTCATATATTGAAGAGATAAATAAGGAATTGGATATTTTTCAAGCCATTCTAGACATCATAAAAAGAGATTATTGTTTTTAGGGAGCTAGAAAAATAATAAAAGTTTACATAAAATGAATATGAGGATGAAGATGAAGAATTAATAATAACATACCATGAGGAAGGGGAAAACATAGCTAAATACAATTATGAATAAATTTGTTGTGAATATGTCATTAGAAGTATATAACCCCATGTATGGGTGAAGATGAGGAGATTATGATAGAAATAACTTTTCAAGATGCTATGGTGGTCTATGAGGTCACCTTATTTGACATATAAGAATATTAATATGATTATTTCTTATTGAAAAGGAAGGAAAGGGAATTTATAAGTTATTGTATGAATATTAGAGGTGAAAGAGGGAAGAGAAAATAATCAATGGGATAAAATTATCCCCAAGGGAAAAAATGAACTAGATTTGTCACATAGGTATCTAGATATTATAGTGAAGGTTACAATAATGAAGATTATTATAGAAGATGTCCTATTGGGAGACATGATTTTGATCATGGAATATGTGGTCTATGCAATATCAAGGTTTGGTAAAAATATGATGTTGAGAACAATATCACTCTTATATAGGATAAAAATGTTACATAAGAATCCTTGGGATTAACAAAATAATAATAAAAAAGAGAATGAAAAAAATGGATTTTCATCATGGAAACAAGGCATGAGAGCTCTTCAAGGCAACCATGGAAGCAAATAGTACAAAAAAGATGGAATCATTATTAGAATAAGCCTTAGAAAAAATTGATAAGGTGAGATATTAGTATTGAAGCTAAATGAGATAAGTTTTTTTAAATTGGGTTAAGTCCCATATAAAGACCAAATAAATGAGAATAAAATAAATGAGACAAATAAATAAGTAAACATAAAGAAAACATTTATAGAAAAGGTATCAAATATGTTAAAAGAGATAAGGAAGACACGTGAATTAAATGATAGAAAAGTCTTGTTGAATGAAAATTCATAAAACATAACTCTACATGGTACTGTAATATACTATGACATTGAAGAGATAATGAATAAGGGGCATTGCAACAAAGTGATGAACTAAAAAATACACAAGAGGAAAATACACTATGTTTTTTGAAATACTTGGAATTTTGAAAGGGATTATGATAATAGTGAAAAGAGATAGAATTTTGTATCATTTTGTTTCGAAAGAATAATTGAAATATGATAAAAATGATGGAAAAATAAAGAGCTTATATCAAAAATTAATGGTTATAAAAAATTGAGTGAAAGATGAAATCCAAGAGGTGAGAAAGGCATATATAATAGAATATGAAATCAAAAAGGAAATAAAGGAATGAAATATATAGAAGTATAAATATGGATGGGAGAAAATAAATAATTTTTTCTAGGACCCTAAAGGAATATAGTAGAAAACACCCTATATGAGAACCTAAATGTGTTACATGCATTTGTAGAAGCTATATGAGGTATAATGCAGAGAGCTTAGAGAGAGGGATAATGGAACTTGAACATCTTTGATTAATTTATGTGTTTTATACATGGAATAATATTAATAAATATGTAAGTTTTTTTATCTTCTACTTTGATTTCTCATTGAAGATATAAATGTGTATACATATATTATAGATATGCTAATGCATAAATAACTATTATATAATTCAAAATGGTTGAGATTATTTGTGACTCTTCACCTTTTGATGATTGATTTAATTGGAATTATAATTAAAACTCTACATTTTAGCATGATGCATTGCCTTGTGAATAGGGTATTATCCCTTAACCCTACATTGATTGCACTGTGAAACTAGATTTTGGCACCCAGTGGTACCATGAAGTGTGAGTTGGAATTTTTAGTGTGGCATGGAGATGTAGGACATTGTCAAAACCAATAGTGTATACCACACAATATTTGGAACATACATGGTTTATACACTATTATTTTTCATATTTATATTTTAATTATGATCTCTCTTTCAAGATTCATTAGTGCATAAATATCCTTGAGTGAACATTCTAAGTGCATTGGGAAAGTGGTGGGGTGATATTATGATAATTTACTACATATGTTCCCATAATTTTTAATCATGGGATATATTGATTCATAGTATATCATATATCTTTTACTTAATCAAATTCATTTACTTTAAATAATTAGTCACACATTCAAGATATGCAATTAAAATTAAAAGAAATAACATGCACCACACGAGAGAGAGAGAGAGAGAGAGAGAGAGAGAGAGAGAGGAGAGAGAGAGAGAGAGAGAGAGAGAGAGAGAGAGAGAGAGAGAGGAGAGAGAGAAGAGAGAGAGAGAGAGAGAGAGAGAGGAGAGAGAGAGAGAGAGAGAGAGAGAGAGAGAGATGAGAGAGAGAGAGAGAGAGAGAGAGAGAGTAGATTCTACGTGGAAAACCAAAGTGGAAAAAACCATGGAGAATGATCTCAAGTATATAAATGAACACCAACTCAAGTTTACAAAGTTATTAAGAACCAATTTTTAGGAGAAACCAACCCCTTTACTAGGCACCAACACAAAAATGATTTTTGAGCACCAACCCATAGGAACACCAAACCCTTTTTGTGTATAAAAACATCACTATGTCTCAATGTTGCTTTCTTCTCCAAAAATGATAGAACACTACTATACTACTATTCTCTCTTGTATTTTATCCTCTACTCTTATAAACTATATAAAATCATTCACTTACATACATATAACAAATGGCTTCCTAAGCCTCCTTTTGTAGCCTTCCAAATGACCTTTGGTATTTACCCTTTGAGACCTTTCAATTCAAAATAGAAAATGGTACCAAACGTGTCTTGCATGACCCTTAAAAATTCCTCAAGGTGACACTTCATGGTAAAAATTCATTCTTTCCCTCTTTTGTCTTTATTTGGTGACTCTTAAAATTCTTCAAGGTGATCCTTCAAGGTAAAATACATCCTTTCCCTCTTTTGTCTTTACTTGGTGACTTTTTGACTTCCTCATGGGCCCCTCTTTTATCTTTATGCAAACAAAGATATATTCATTAATGTTTAATTAATATTTAAAACACTTTAACCAAGATATGAACATTAAAAAACACCTTTAGACATTAAATGCTATATTTCTAGACTTTTGATATCAATGATAATATTTCCAACATTACTATCTATTCTTACTTACATTGCTATCAACATGGCCTCCCCTGGGTCTCTTTCCCATTTTATTCTATTTCTCCTTCAATTTAATTTTGTATCATCCATGTATATCCTATTATATAATCATTATCAATTCAAATGTTTCTTACCTATTAATCCATATAATAAATTATCACTATAAATACAGTTATGAGATTTCTTGTCTGATGTACTATATCATGATTGATGATATAATATCATGTCATATAATATAGTTATATTATATTTATCTAGATTGATATCATCAACTTAGTGTAATGTTTTATTTATAGTTTTAGATCCATATATATAGTAGTCATAAATATCATTTCTAACATGCACAACACTCATATGCCCTACCTGTGCTCACATTTATCCCATTAATTAGTAAAAGGATAAATTAGTGAATAAAGGCTTATTATTATGGAGGTTAAGTCTTGTTAAAGGTAATTTAATATTAATATGAGGAATTTGAACCAAGGACCTTATCCTTAGCATTTTGAGTCCCTAATTAGTGACACTTAAGTCTTCATCCTTACCATTTGAGATCTTACACTCAAATATATCTTAAGAAATGCCATTAGAGATAAAAGGGATATTTATGTGTTTAAAAGTAAACCTAATGTAATTATATCTATCCCAAATTTCTTTCCTTATTTTTACATATTAGATAGATATGTTTTACTTATTGATAAATTATTAGTATTTACATTATTATCACTAGTCTTGTCTAGGTTGCCCTTTATGTCTAAAGTTGGTATATTATAGATTGTTTATATTTATAGATTATTTCACCCTAATTTAGATTAATCGCTTAATATAATTAATATATAATCTATTATAATTATATATATCATAAATTATGTCACTCAAGCACATATATGAGTGTAGAAGATTGAAACTATTTCGATACACAAGCTTACTAAATATGAAAAGTATAATAAAGGATGTGATACTTGTTCATTGTATTATACCAGACTGAGATAGGTGGTAGGTATCAAGGAAAGCTATAAATAAGAATGTGAGTCACTCATTATATGTTATATATCTTTGTGCATTCCTAGTTAGTAATGTTAACCTTAGATTGGTAACATCTACCTCTATGGTTTGTGCTAGATGGTTCTACCCCTAAATATTTTTATTATTTATTTTATACCTATAGGTGCAACTACTTATAATAAATAATTTTGTGTGATATTGAAGTTTTATCACATGTGTGACTCCCATAAATACATTTTTTTCATCCGAAATGCTAGGTCCTCTTTTGAGGGGATAAGATTGAAACTTTTTGGGAAGTGTAATGGAGTGAGTTGACCCCGATCACTGATAATTTATAGCTACCTATGTATCTGATGCTCTAAAGATGGAAATAAAGCCAAACTTAGTTCTTCCCATTAATTTGAATGTGAAATTGTGATCTTTTGATATATGAATGCACTTAATGATCTAAATTTTGATACTTGATAATGTTTTATCTTGACTTGGCTTGGTGTGTTTTAGACTTGATTGATGACGTCTCTTAGTGACTGATTTACAATCTTGGAATAATAGGGTAGTTTTTCTCAATGTGTAGTAGTGTATAGATGCTTGATAGATAATTACCAAATATATAATAATTATACACTTGTTTTTTATTTATATATGTCTATTTGGGAAATTTATCAGGTCATTAACATTTCATATAGATGGGCAAACCATACAAATTATTTGATTTTTAAAATTGCTAATTGTTGGTCAAAGGATGAAAATATCAGATTTAGTCAAAAACATTTGGATTATATTGATTTAATTTGAATTTCTTGTCCATCTCACAAGAACACTATTTTAATGACATGGATGCCTAAGTATGATAAATAACTAGTGTCACAATGACTAGGGGAGTTCCTATAGGTTACTAACAACAAATTAAAAGGATTGGACCCATAATTATCATGTGAGTGTAAGATAATGATGAATTAAATTCATATATGTGAATATAATTAATTTATGGTGAAGTTAGGTCAAATGTGATATTTTCAAGTGTATAATACCAATTTTTAATGTTTACAAGTGCCCCCATTTTATTCTAGTATTGAAATATGATGTAAATACTATTATAAAAGGATAAAGTATAGATGGATGTGTAAAAAAATACTTTATCTTTAGGAAAAGGATACAAATTTAAAAAAATTTCTCCTACATACTTACAATTATTATATATCAGTCACTATCCATAGAGTGAAATTTGAAATCTGAACTATAATTTAAATTTAAAATGTTCAAAATCAAGGAAGGAGTACACCTATATGTACATAAACTATGTTGCATTATAAATTTATTGGATATGATGCTTCATTTTTTAAGCATTGGATAATGGTTCATATAGTTGAACCACTAGAGAATTGGGGGTGATCAAATTGAAATATTTTATAATTATTCAATCCCATGGATTGTAAAGAAAAATTCCCCAACCCTCATGAATAGGGAGTAGTGTTAAGACTATTGAGCATCATTAAACCTCAACTACACTAACTCAAATAGGTAATCTATGTCTGATATTGAACCTCAAGATGGTAAGGTGAGAGCCACACAATGTGATTTCTATGAGTAATGCCAAATCCATTGAGTGTTATTTAACATCAACATGCATTGCCTCTAAAAACATTAATCAACTAATGCACACATATTTATATATTCAAGGTTTCTCACTACTCGGTTCTATTCAATTGAATTTGCAATTAACAAAAGATAATAATGCCCACTAAAAAATGTGAATATGCACATGAAATAGTATCATTACTCATTGATTTTATGTAAACTAATATATGAAATAGTATACATGTACATGAAATAGTATCATGCACCATTAAGTTTGTTCCAATTGATATATAATGCTATGCATATATATTATAAAATATGAAAATATGTATATATAATGTGTCTATATGTGAAATATATAATTTAAGTTCTTATAAATTACATACACCTACATGGAATATACACTCAATTATGTCTAAAATGTATGTACTCTATAGCTCATGTATCGTTAAAGTGAGATGCTCAAATAATCTATATCATATATCATATATGAATTAATATTACATATAAACCATTCTAAACTCTTTCAATCCTATAATATGTTAACAAAATCCAATTTTATTGGTCATGGAGGTTTATGCCTCTATGATAAACCCACTAATATTCCTCCCTTTTGAGTTGAGGGATAAATATAGTAAGTCACTTATCTCAAATAAAGAGGTTAATAGTATCATGTCAGGCATAAATATGTATTCATGTATATTCATGTAAACATGTGGAGAATATGTAATTATAGAAATTTATATGTTATGAAAGCATTTATGTAACATATGTAATGGATGGGAATATAAGTTTCATGTCAAAGATAGATGTGTATGTTGATGCACTTAATGTTTTCCCTATGTCACTAGGGAATGGGGGGGAAAGTAATGAAATAAATTTTAAGTCCTAGAAGACTCAAGTCTTGAATTTTTAATATAATTACTAATGGAAATAACATTAATATTATAGATATGGTCACCACTTAGAAGTCTGCAAGCATTACCTGTTATAGGGATAACAGATGTTACACATTAACACTTTATTTCCTAATAATCTTTATGAAATTATTTCAGTCTTTGCCAATTATTGCCCAAAATATAAACAAACATTGGATATTTATAAAATAAACTAAGCTAAAGTGAGTCATAAGGTGGATCAAAAGGTGAGAAGGGTAAAGTAGAAAATAAGGTTTGCCTTAGATGATCAAAGGCACCGATTCTTCTAACTTATATGACAACAACACATCAAACTAACATTCACCAACCCTAGAATAATACTCAAAGATAAATTAATGCAATTGAAGCTTTAATGGAAAGGAAATACATATATCTAAAATCATACATTGTATAAAATTTACTCATTCATAGTAAATTGCATAAACACATTTAGTTACAAATAAGATGAAAATAGAGCACATATACTAATACATGCATATATTAAATGTTATTTCCAAATTAGTTAGTAATAAATAAACCATTAGTCATCTAAAATCATAATAAATAGAAATAATATAACACATGTAATAAATCACTTTGGACAAACTCGCAAATTCTTGGCTCTTTGCATTAATTCTTATAGCAATTATTTTTGATGAAAAATAAGGGGTGAAACCCCTATATATATATGCCATAAAGATGCCTAAGACAAGTTTAAGTGGGCCCATAAAAGGTTTCCAAATACAACCAAGTGGATAAAATGTTATAATGGAATATTCTAATTTTGATTTTACAAAACATAACAAAATATTCCTCATGGTCCTGAAGGAGGCTACCAACCAACTGGATAAGGTTGTCTCTGTTTCTTTTTTGACTCTTCCTTTGTCCACACTTATGCATAGGAAATGTAGCCTTGGTCAATTTGGCTAAATTTTAGGATCATAGGCTATAATAAATGAGATATTTCCTGAATCAGCCTATCATGTTCTATAAGCACAAACCTTAATGCTTCTTTGATGGCTTCAACTCTTTCTAGCCTCTGATTGGCAAATACCACACTATTCATCACTTTGATAGCCATATTTTCACTGGCCACATCCTGTTGGAACTTAGAAACAAATATCTTCATTTGGGCCCTAAATTCTTGATCATCCATGAAGGTGTCATTAGGTTTGGTCACCCTAGTGACCATGGCACCCTTCATAAACAAAGCTATTTTTAATTTAATTTTCTCCAAGGATGTAGTTCCATCCTTGACTTGATCAAGCCACCTCTTAAATATCCTTCTCTATTCATTATGATGGTGTATGTAGGAATGATATCCTCAAGTGGAAAAACCTTTAGGTCTGGGAAATTATTACTCCTTATAACTCTATCCAAGTTTACCACTTGGCATCATAGAGTGAAATATTTTGGTAAACTTTAATGATCACATTGAATTACAAAGTCCCATATTCCTATCTCATCTTCATGACTTTATACAAATTAAAAACATTGATAATTCAATTGATTACCTAAATAGTGGTGTTATCTAGAACTATAGGCAATGCTTGCTCTTTTAACTTTTTTAAATCTTGTTATATCCCCTTCATCAAGTCTATTATGGTCTCTACCTAGGCTTGGACTATGGAGATAGGGTCCTATGCATATTCATCCACCTCTCTAGGGTAAACCTTTATCCTCCTTGTCAAAGTGAAGAGGGACTATTCACTCTCATAGGCCCCAACTAAACTAGATTGTGGTTGTTCAACATGTCTCCTCACTACCCTCTTCATTATACCTTTGTTAGCATTAAACCTCATCCAAATTTGAGGTGTAGAGAGGAGCACCTAAGGCCTCTCTTGAATTATTGCCTCTATGATATCTCTAACCTAATTTGGGGTAGTAGTAGATGTTGGTTGTGTTAGAGGTGGATATAATGGGGGTGATTGAGTTAAGCAAGAGGCCAAAGATATAATAGGGATATGCAAGTTTGTTGGGTATATTTTCTTGAGTGTGCCAAATATAGCTTTTGTAGGGCTCATGTCAAGAATGAATGAAGGAAACTTTGAAGGCACACTCACCTTAGTAGCTATAGTAATATTGAGTGAATTTTGAAAGGTGAATTGATTTAAATCTAAAAGAAACACTAGATTGGTTCATGATAGTGTCAGTTGAGGATTAGGTAGTGGTAGTTGTAGTGATTGATGATATTAAATCCAATGGACAAGTATTAGTGGGAGGATAAAACATAGAAGTAGAAGTAAGAGCAAAAAATAGATGTACTAGAAGTTGGGAAAGAAGGTAGTGGGAGTGTACTTACATTTAGATCTTGAGATGTGTTGGTGGTAGAAGTAGTAATAGATTGAGAAGCTAATAGAAGAGGAATTACTCCTTTCATGGTAGTCTTAAGCTCCTTATTTATTTTGTAAACCTTGTCAATATTCTTTCTAGCCAGTTCTTGTACTTCTTCCATTAAGAGTTCAATGCCTTGATGTAATTATTTAAGATCAAGGAAATTAGAGAGAGGTTGACTTAGGATATCTAGGGAATCCCCCATAGTAGATGTAAATAAAAATGTAGGACCTTCGGAGGGGTTAGGTTCCCTACCAGATCCTCCTTGATCAAAGCTTAGAGGTAAGCCATGATTGCTTAAGGTGGCAAGGAGTGGAGGTTTACATGGTCTATTCCTGATAAAAGGAATGTCTTCCTCTTCTTATAATTCTTCATAGTCTACACCAAACATTCTTTCATGAGTTGGTAGTGGCTAAGGATTTATAATGTATTCCTTCTTCTTCTCTCTATCTAGCCTCATCCCTAGCTCAATATTCTTCCTAGCTACATTTTTAAGGACTACCTCAACATTCATAGCATCCTTGTAAATCCACTCATAGACCTCTTTTTGATGTTTATATTCCATTACTACATCTTTATTAAATTTAAAAAGGTGTTTGGAAATGACATGTATGGTTTCCCATGCCCTAAAGTCATCATTAGGCATAAGGTAGGAATCCTTATGCGTAGTAGCCATGATGACATCATGACATTTTTAAATTATGGTCCTCCCTAGTTTATATGGAACTTTTTAGGGGAGTATATTCTTATTATTTTTGAATATGCCATCAATTAAATGTATAATTTGATAAGTCATCTCTTCTTTAACCAAATTCATTAACACATATCTTGGTAACCTAATGGGAGCCACCATCACTCCTTATACCCTGATGACTATGTAGTCTGGGTATAACTTGTAACTACCCATGTCCCTCAAGTTCTACCTAACTATTTCTACACTAGATTTTTGATTTCACATTCAAAGAAGAAATCAAGAAACTAGAAGAATGGTCAAGGCTTGTATGTACCTGGATATAGTTTTGTGCACCATAATCCAGACGCTGTGGGAACTCCTCTTTGGCTGTGGAGGAATGACACCTGCAAAAGAAAGACACTAAAACATGAAAAATGTTAGATAAGGAGATGGTGGGTTGCCAAGCGAAAGCTTGATCCCAGAAGTATGAAAACTTCCTTAAGGGATGTCAACCCACTAGTCAATAAAAAAAGATGTCTGATAAAAGATAGAATGTCAAAATACTGAAATGATAACAGACTAGAAAGGAAATGGAAGACAAATGCTTACCTAAAAGAAGCTGTTGGCCTGGTCACAGTCGCTGACATCGGTGGTCCTACCGGCGTTAGTTGTAAATGTTGCCGACATCGGTTATTCTGCTGGCGTCGGTGGAGGAAGAGACCGACGTCAGTCGGGGCAGTAGTCTGTGGACGAGTCAAGCCAAGTTTTAGGTCTGTGGACAGGGTCTATGGACGCGCAAAATGCACTGTGGTCTTGTCTAAGGGTCACGGAGGTCTGTTTAGAGGTCTGAGGGATTGCTTGGAGGTCTGAGGGACTCAGAATGTTGTCTGGGACTGGACTGAAAGGCTGACAGGGCAAAAGGAAGATGAACGGGAGATAATGTTTGAGAAGGCTTTTTAGCCTCTTAGGGGAAGGATAGGGCAAGTGGTAGACAGTGGATAGGATAGGTAAATGAAATCAAATGAAATAATGAAATTGCTTACCTCCTACTTCTTGATTGAAGAATGGAGGACCCTGATGTTGGACCTACAAAAGACCTGTTGCAAGAAGAAATCACTGATGCAGAGTACCTATACCTACTGCTATTGATGTACGAGGAAGAGAGAAAGGAGAATTTGAATACCAGGAGCGTCAAGAGAATTTTGATAAAAGATAGAATGTCAAAATACTAAAATGATAACAGACTGGAAAGGAAATGGAAGACAAATGCTTACCTGAAAGAAGCTGTCAGCCTGGTCACAGTCACCGATGTCGGTGGTCTTACCGGCATCGGTTGTAAATGTTTCCAACGTCGGTTATTCTACCGGCATTGGTGGAGGAAGAGACCGGCATCAGTTGGGGCAGTAGTCTGTGGATGAGTCGGGCTAGGTTTAAGGTCTGTGGACAGGGTCTATGGACGCGCAGAATGCACTGTGGTCTTGTTTGAGGGTCATGAAGGTCTGTTTAGAGGTCTGAGGGATTGCTTGGAGGTTTGAGGGACTGAGAATGTTGTTTGGGACTAGACTAAAAGGCTGACAGGGCAAAAGGAAGATGAACGGGAGACAGTGTCTGAGAAGGCTTTTCAGCCTCTCAGGGGAAGGACAGGGCAAGTGGTAGACAGTGAATAGGATAGGTAAATGAAATCAAATGAAATAATGAAATGAAACAATGAAATTGCTTACCTCCTACTTATTTATTGAAGAATGGAGGACCCTGATGTTGGAGCTATGGAAGACCTGTTGCAAGAAGAAATCACTGATGCAGAGTACCTATACCTACTGTTGTTGATGTACGAGGAAGAGAGAAAGGAGAATCTGAATACCAGGAGCCTCAAGAGAATTTTGTTCACCGCAGCTCTGCAACGGATGTGGGAAATGACTTTGAAGGCTGCCAACACCAGTAGGATCACTGACGCCGGCCGAAGTGTAGTTGATGTCAGCAGAAGAAGAATGGGGACAGAGGTTAAAATTAGCCTCTGTCCATTCTTGCACACCGTTGGGGCAAGGGGTCATGGGGAAAAGGGTCATGGGAAGGCTTAATGGGTGTGGGAGAGAGGATAAATGGAAGATTTGGGGTAATAAAGGCTAGGAGAGAGGTGGGGGGATCCAAGGAGGGGATCCAAGGTGGCAAGGGTGAGGTGGAAAGGGGCCAAATATTTAATTATTTTAATTTGATAAATGGAGGGGGCTGGGACAAGGGTTAGGATATGGGTTGAGGTAGACAAGGGGTGAGGATGAAAGATGACCAAGGTGTAGACACATTTTTGGTGTCTACATTTGCCCCATTTTGTCTTGTTGGTTGTTCTTGACGAACTGCAAGACAAAAATAGGAGTTGGTTGCCCCAGGTATGGGATGAGGTGTTCCCCCCTCAAAGTGAGGGTCGAGGGAAGGGAACCTGAGATCGAGTGTTGATTTGACAGAGAGATGGATAGAGAGGGGGTCAGTGAGAACACTGCAATAGTCGTGATTGTGTGTATACCACTTCATGGGATGGTCAGGTCAGATTATCGCAGGTCAAGGTTGAGGAGTGCCAAAATTGAAATAACCAAGCCCCAACATTTAGTCATCTGTTGATTGGGTTATTCAATCTAAGTTGAAGCTCCAATGGTCATCATGTTCTAGGTATCTTGGTCTTAGGAAGCGCTCCTAGAAACATGAAAAGGTCACAAGTAGTGTAGATCAGTTGGCTTGCGATCCTATATTTGTGAGGGTCAAAAATAGTCTACGCACAATTTTGCTAACCAGTCGTGAGGTAGCATACATGCAAAAACAACCAAGGTGAATTCGCGTTGGAAGTGGTCGCGGTCATAGGAGATGGTCATGATCCAAGGTCTTTGGTCGAGGTGGAGGAATGGACGAAAGGATGTGGCCGAGCTAACCTCAGAAGACATTATGTGATCTGAGTGCTGCCTACATAGCCCCTGTGTGAAGGGCCTCAGGCCAATGTAGTTCTCCCTAAAAGGGAGGAAGGGTCAAAGGGATGGAATTGGTCTTAGTCGAGGGCAAGGTCATGGTCAAAAGGAGGAAAGAAGGTTTGTCCATTAGAGAGACGAACAAATGAGGGTGGTCGAGCTAACCCCAGATGATGTCATATCATCTGAGTGCTGCCTACATAGCCCAAGTCTTAGGGCCTCAGACCAATGTAGTTCAGACAAAGGGTCTGAGTGGTAGATAGGGGGTTAAAGGTAGTCGATAGATTGGTCTTGGTCATGATGAAATGATGAAGAAGAAGATGATGTTGCAGCCTTTTCCATATTGTGTAATGGTGTATTCTACAACATTGGTCGAGGGGTCTTTCATCCCTAGCAATTTTCCACAGTCATGATGGATGTATGCTAAAAATGAATTGAGGTCTATTTATGCTTTAGCAAGTATTGGTTTATGCTTAACATAAATTGTGTTGGGTCGATAGTTTCCATGTGTATTGTTGTCCACAGAAACTATGTGAAATGGACTAGGTCGTGTCAATAGTCTAAAAATGTTTGATTGGGTTGGTTGGGGTTAGGTTGGATAGATAATGATTTGGTTGGATGCATGACCAAGATGTGTCAAAAAGTGAAAGGCAAATTGCTCTTTCATTGACAAGGACCAGAATGATGGCAGAGGTAAGGGTTGTTTAGAAACAAAAGACCCATTTATGCACTGCGTCGTTGACCAGTGTTGTGTTAAAGAAGTAAGCGAATCACTTGACTTTAAGTGAACTCAAAATCCCTTGAGTATGCAGGGGTGATAGGATTGAGATGAGATGAAAGGGGGAACCCTTTTTGGCAGGAACAACTTTGCCCCTTTTATAGGTGACCCCGAGAACGACTATAGACAAGTCCATGACTCTAAAGTTTTGTCAGTCAAAAATTTTTTTTTTTTTGGGGTAGACTGATCGATACGGGAAGCCTGCAATGGGATATTGTCTTGCTTTGTGGTTAGGTCGTGAAGCTGATCGATGCGGGAAGCTTCAGAGATAGTGCTGCATATGTAGCAAAATTTATGCATAGCCATCCTTCGAGGGAGTGGTCTATATTATGCTTTTATGTTTTTGATATGATGTTGGACTAGTTATCCTTCAAGGGAGCAGTCTAGTAAAATACAGCAATGATGATGCAGCTGTCCTTCGAGGGAGCAATCTACATTTATAGTTTTATGACCTTGGAATATGTATCCCATTTTTATATATATTTGATTAATTTGTTGACTGGACTTTTGGTCATGGACTTGACTATAGAGGTTTAGAGGGTTTCCCTTTTATTAGGATAAAGCATTCATGCTTGACAAAAGGGTTAGGATTGAGGGTTGAAAGGAATAGAAATGATGGTGACAGGGACTGCTCAAGGGATCGAGCTTAAGTTAAACGTCAAATGAATAATTACTTGACTAAGAATGGACTGGTCAAAGATGCAAGACATAAAAGGGGCTCAAGTTCTGACAAAGTCCTGACCCATGTTGGTGTTATGATGTAAGGTCTGAGTCAATTGGGAGCAAACTTGCCCCATTTGCTTCGTTCCAAATTGGTCACATGTTGATTGATGTTGAAGGAGTTGGTCAATGTTTGGTCAAAGTTTGGGGTCGATGTTGAAGAAGTTGGTTGATATTTGATCAAGGTTTGATTGAGGTTGGTTTGAACGTTTGGTCGAAGATGGACTGAATGTTTGGTTGAGAGCGGGTCGACGGTCTGGTTGAGGTCGAGTTGAATGTTTGGTTGAGGTCAGGTTGACGGTTTAGGATTAAAAGAGTGATTGATATGTGGTCGAGACTGGGTTGAAAGGTTGGTCGGGGTTTGGATGAAAGTTGAATTCCCCCAGCAATTAGGGAGAATGTTTGAAAGATTGGTCAAGGTCGGTTGAGGTGTAGTGGTCAGATTGACTGTGTTGATGTCGAATAGGGGGGTTAAAGGCAGCAAAGGAACCATAGTCAGGCGTGGAGATCCCAATTTAGGTGACGATGTTTGAGAAGCATGGGTTGGTGTTGATGATTTGTCGAAGGGGTGGTCAAGAGGATCCTTGATGAGAAGGGAATCCTTTCTCTGTTGTTGACGAATGACAGCTTTAAGAGTGCAACAATGCTCAGTGTCATGTCCCAGAGTGTGGTGATAATGACAGAATTTAGAGTTGTCGAACTAAGATGGTCTTGATCTGAGAGTTGATGAGTGGGATGGTGTTAAAGGTTTGTTGACGATGTGGTCGAGAAGGGTGTCATTCCCCAGACATTGGCGAATGACAACCTTGAGGGCACAACAATGCTCAGTGTCGTGCCCAGGTGTGCGATGATATGCACAAATATGGGTGTCATTGAACCAGGGGGGTTTTGGTCCGAGGAATTGATATGGTCTAAGTGGCGGGGGATTGATACAAGAAGACTGCAATAATTGCCGTAATAGCAAGGCATAAGAACCTGCTAACGGGTCTAGATGTTTTGTTGCAGTGAGGGTTGGTGACTTTGGTTTAGGAGGTGTTGGTTGATGGATTGGGAGAGATATATGTCTGATGGGTTGAGAGAGTGATGGAGGTGACCTACCTCTGTGAGGTATGGGAGTAGGGAGCACCCCTATTAAAGTGGATGGATGCGGGCCCAAGATTGAAGGTAATGATGAAGGTGGGGGAGGAGTCCTTCGATGAGGTTTAATGGCCTTCATTGTTTTGGGGTGAGGGCCACTATTGTACGAGGCGAGGTTAGATATGGGTTTGGATTCGGATGTGGACGGAAGCGAGTGAGATGTAGCAATCTCAGGCAAAGGGCAAGAGGAAACCGTAACTGGGTCTTCCTTGATCGAAATGGGTGAAGAGACTGGTTCTTCTCTTGGTGGAGAAGAAATAGGAGAGTGTGGCTCTGTATTCAGATAGAGCATAGGAATGGTCATGGTCTCGATGTGTGGTCTAGGCGTGGGGAATGTATGATCCCCCATTGATGACAAAAAGGATGAGGGTGAGGCAGCCGGTGTGGGTGCCATCAAAGCATCCTCCAATATGAGAGAGGTCGATGGAGGACAAATAGGAGAAGAAAGTTCTTCACCATGTGGAAGAGGGTCTTCCACCTGTGAAGGAGGTTGGTTAGAGACAAGAGAAAAGATAGTGTCAACCGTGTTTATATCATGGTCTTGAGGGTCATTGGTCATGGTCTGGACATTGTTTTGAGTAGGCAGGTGATTAGGAAAGGGTTGCTTAAAGATGTCAAGGTTTTGGTTGGGCGGTGCATTTGGGTTATCCAAGATGAGATCCCCCTTGTCTAGCATGTCCTGGACAATGTTTTTGAAGGTTTGACAGTTGTCTGTGTCATGGCCTTTGACACAGTGATAGTTGCAAAAGTCATTCTCCATGTACCATGCAGGGATAGGTGTTGATGGGTTGAATTGATGTGGTCAGATTGAAGGGAGATTGAGGACCCCCTGCTTGACGAGTTTATCCAAGACAGAGGCATATGACTCTCCAATTGGAGTGAATTGACATTGTATGGATCGACATTGAAAGTGTTTATTGATGTAGTCTGATGTTGAAAATGATGGTCTAAAGATGACAGTGTTTGCTGACCCCTTGGACTGGGAGTGGGTAGAAGAGGGTTTGGATGAAGAAGAGTCATTAGATTTTGTGTTGTTATTACACAATTTGACCTTATTTTCGTTGATGGCATAGAGTTCAAGCTTTCTTGACATGGTGAAAGCTTCATCAAAAGTGTGGAATGTCTGGATCTGTAAGGTAGAAGAGATGTGCCTAGCACATGCTAGAGAAAAGAGCTCGATGAGCTCAGGTTGAGGCAAGGAGAAGGAGAGCTGGTTGATCAGGCCTCTCCAATGGGTGACAAAATTGACTATTAATTCATCGTCAAATTGCCTGATGGAATAGAGGTCTATGATTGAGACTTGTTTGGTTATGTTGATAGAGAAATGATCGAGAAATAATTGGGTGAGTTGAACGAATGAAAAGATAGAATGTCTGGTAAGAGAGCTATACCAGTCAAGTGCAGCAACCGAGAGAGACATAGGAAACATGCGTAAAAGCAACACATCGTCGTGGGTGATAAGGTAACAGGCATGTCTGAATGCCCGTAAGTGCTATTGTGGGTCTTCCTTGCTTTGAAAATGAGAAAACTTAGGAAGTTCCCACTGGCTGGGGTATGGCCTGATCGGGATAGAAGGATGAATGGGCTCATTGCAAATTTGTTCGTATGAGAGAGTATTGCGTGAGCCAGAAATGGAAGTCTCTAGGCTGGACATCTTGTCTATTAGCATCTTGATGACGTCTGCTGACGGATTGATAGGTGGGGCACCCCCTAGGTTGTAGGGTACCTAGAAGGTGGTCGAAGAGGCATATGACGTACTTGGTTGTGCTTGTGTAGGCACAACATATGGGTAGTGCATCATAGGGATAGATGTCATGGTCAAAGGGGCTTGTGTCATGAAGTTAGAGGACACAAGTTGACTAGATACTACCATAGGTGGTTGAGTGGTGGCACTGGTAAAAGGATAGGTTATCACTCCCACGTGTATAGGTGCAAGAGTGGGCAAGGTCGAGACAACTAAGTTCTGGTATGGTGTAGAACTCAGTTGAAATGTGTGAAGTTGAGGGGGTAATGACACCCTAATGGAGGCAGGTTCAAAAATAGATGAGGAGGCCAAACTTTGCATATTGGCCATGGTTGAGTGACTAGTCGAGATAATAGGCTGAGTCATGATGAGTTGGGTAGCGGATGACGTCGATGTCATTGTCGCTGCACCTGAAAGGTCCCGCATTTGGTTTCTTGCAAGATAGTTTTGGAGGGCTTTGATATTGAGGTCCAAGAATCATGCAAAATCTTGGTCCCCTTCTAGGATAATAGGAGTTTGGGGCAGGGTTGGGCAAGTAGGAGTTCTTTCAGTCTCTGAGTGGAACTCCATTATAGGACTGGTTATGGACGGGGAGGGCAGAAGCGGTTGTTGACTAGCGTGGTCAAGGAGAGCCTTGGTTTGACTATGTGTCAAAACCATTCAAGGCAAGAAAGGGGACAAGTTTCAGAAATTATGTTTTCTCAGTTTCAGAAACTCAGATTGTGGTTTTTGGCAGAAAAAGGGTCAGGTTTAGGCTACTATTTTGGGAAAAAGGACTGTGACAGTGACCGATGTCAGTTGAAAAATTGATGTCGGTGACTGTGATTTCTAGAAACTTAGTGAATTTGAAGATTCTTGGAAAAAAGGAAGAAGAGCATCCTCACTAACTCAAATAAGTAGATAAGAACAGAGAAATAAAGATGGAGATAGGCAGACGCTAAGCGTTAAATCCTAAGAATCAACTTTTAGAATCTTGTGGCTTATGCCTTAAAATGATGTTTGGGGAGGTTGGCTGTTAGAAGGGTCCTAGAAAAGGTAGTCTATGGATGGTTTCAGGTATGTTTAGGCACTCAAAAGTCTGTGTTAGGTTCGGTACGTGGCCTGGTGCTAAGGAGCAAGCTCCCCTCACTTCACGAGTCTAGTGATAAGCTGGTCTCTCTTAGCCAAAATATACCTTGCCTAGAGATTATCCTCCACCAGAGAACGGAGTGGGCTTTCCCCTTGGTGATGAAATCCAAGAGAGATTTCCAGGTAGGGGTAAGGTATCTGCTGGGGGATGAAATCCCAGTCGAGCCTTGTCTCAAGTATTGTTTGATGTTTGATTTATGCAGGTGGTTCGGTTGTGTAACATCAAGTGGACTACGATTAATTCAATATGTGGTTGTTAATTACTAAGTGTGGACTAAGAAATGAAAGCAAGCAGAAATGAATGCAAAGTGTTTTAATGCCTAAGTCAAAATGTTAAGTTGGAATGAAAAACAAGTTGAGAATGGGTTGAAGAATATGATTTTTGACTAGTCTAGAAATGTAAGAAAATAAAGAAAAGTTCTTTTTATTCCTGCTTATGATGTCGTTTAGAAGAGAAGAAAGAGGTGAAAAGGGAGAAACCTAATGCACCTATATGAACAAAAGAAAAGGAACCCATGGAAGGCCCTAAGGGTCCCATTGGGCGTGCCAGAATGTTTCTACGCTAGATTTTTGCTTTCACATTCAAAGAAGAAATCAAGAAACTAGAAGAATGGTCAAGGCTTGTATGTACCTGGATATAGTTTTGCGCACCATAATCCAGACACTATGGGAAATCCTCTTTGGCTATGGAGGAATGACACCTGCAAAAGAAAGACACTAAAACATGAAAAATGTTAGATAAGGAGATGGTGGGTTGCCAAGCGAAAGCTTGATCCTAGAAGTATGAAAACTTCCTTAAGGGATGTCAACCCACTAGTCAATAAAAAAAGATGTCTGATAAAAGATAGAATGTCAAAATATTGAAATGATAACAGACTAGAAAGGAAATGGAAGACAAATGCTTACCTAAAAGAAGCTATTAGCCTGGTCACAGTCGCTGACATCAGTGGTCCTACCGGTGTCGGTTGTAAATGTTGCCGACGTCAGTTATTCTATCAGCGTCGGTGGAGGAAGAGACCGGCATCGGTAGGGGTAGTAGTCTGTGGACGAGTTGGGCCAGGTTTCAGGTCTGTGGACAGGGTCTATGGACATGTAGAATGCACTATGGTCTTGTCTGAGGGTCACGGAGGTCTGTTTAGAGGTCTGAGGGATTGCTTGGAGGTCTGAGGGACTCAAAATGTTGTCTGGGACTGGACTGAAAGGCTGACAGGGCAAAAGGAAGATGAACGGGAGACAGTGTCTGAGAAGGCTTTTCAGCCTCTCAGGGGAAGGACAGGGCAAGTGGTAGATAGTGGATAGGATAGGTAAATGAAATCAAATGAAATAATGAAATTACTTACCTCCTGCTTCTTGATTGAAGAATGGAGGACCCTGATGTTGGAGCTGTGGAAGACCTATTGCAAGAAGAAATCACTGATGTAGAGTACCTGTACCTGCTACTGTTGATGTACAAGGAAGAGAGAAAGGAGAATCCGAATACCAAGAGCGTCAAAAGAATTCTGTTTGCCACGGCTCTGCAATGGATGCGGGAAATGACTTTGAAGGCTGTCGACGCCAGCAGGATCACCAATGTCGGCCAAAGTGTAGCCGATGTCGGTGGAAGAAGAATGGGGACATAGGCTAAAATTAGCCTCTGTCTGTTCCTGCATGCTGCCGGGGCAAGGGGTCATGGGGAAAATGGTCATGGGAAGGCTTAATGGGCGTGGGAGAGAGGATAAATGGGAGATTTAGGGTAATAAAGGCTAGGAGAGAGGTGGGGGGATCCAAGGAGGGGATCCAAGGTGGCAAGGGTGAGGTGTAAAGGGGCCAAATATTTAATTATTTTAATTTGATAAATGGAGGGGGCTGGGACAAGGGTTAGGATATGGGTCGAGGCGGACAAGGGGTGAGGATGAAAGATGACCAAGGTGCAGACACATTTTTGGTGTCTACACTAACTTCCAGGGGAACCATTGGCATCTCAAAATCAATTATTGATTTATATAAAATTAGGTATAAGTCTTCTATAATTATTATAATGTTGTGTCTAAAGTGGTGAATGTGCATTATAGAGAATAACTCAAGAACATCTTCATTTCATTCAAAAGACCATGAATTTTGGCTTAGTTGAACCATTACATAGATATCATTTAATAAGTAAATCATCATGAATAATGGGGCACCATTATTTCAAGTGTCATTCATAACATATACTAGGTTATTTCTGATGATCTCCCCAAGTGGGGGAATCTATTAATCCTCTAGATTATTTGCATTAGTGGAAGAGTTCTTATGTCCACATAACCAATATGTGGATTGTCAAATATTTTTTTGAGGAGAGATATTCCAATCCTAACTCCCTTATTTAATTGTTGAATAGGTATTTTCCCTTGGTCATCCATCAAAATAACTCCTGTTGGTTTAGTCATCCATGTAGCTAAAACCTTTTTTGGGGAGTAAACCTCATACCAATTATCAATGATGGCCTAGGTGTACTTAATATATGGTGAATAAAGGTCATAATATTTCTAAAAACTTGGACCTATAATGAAATCAATGGGGAACTCTTTATACATTGACTTGAGAAACCCATTTTTACACCTTGACCTCCCAAAGATGTCATAGACCAGGTCAGTGCATGGCATAACCTATGGCTTTGTTGAGGCCTTGTGGAGACCAAAAAAGTTGATTACAAGGATGTATGAATCCAATTGGATTATTTAAGGCATGGTATTGGCATCATCAACTACCCTAGCTACTTCTACATTGAAGTAAATGTTGTTGTAATGTATGTCTCTTGATGCTATTGCCTTAGGAATGAATTTAGTATCCCTGAAAACAATTGAATTACCATATTGGAATAGGAAGTCATCATTTATGAAATAAATTCTCTTACCTAGAGTGGAGGGACTTTATTATATTATCTCTAAAATATTTTAGGTAGAAACCAAAATCCTTTTATATCTCTCTACAACTTTTGAGCTCTAACAATGGCAGTCAAGGTGCAATATGTGAATAACTCAAGCTTTATCATACTAGGATAACATAGATAGTAGAGAAAGAAAATGCATAAAGATTCAAATGAAAATGTATGTAATGATATCCAAATTTATTGTCATTTTTAAATATCACTTTAATTATTGCAATGTAGATGGTGATTTTGGTTTATGTCATATTAATGATAATCTTATCAACCTTGTATATGTTTGGAACAACTTCAAGCTATTTATATTGGCATTTAATTGCATTAGAATTTAAAATTTATTCCTAATTTTAATTTGATCCACTTTCAATCTTATATTTAAAGCTAAATATTTCCACTTTTTGACATGTGGCTGCTACCTTGGATCTAGCTAAGTACTCATGAGGCCTGAATATGACTAGGCTACTTAGTTGGATTGAAGTTTGAACACATGCAAACTTTTGATTTCCTCATGTATTCTTGGAATGAATCCTAGTGTGATAATTTATTTTTATCCTAACACATGGAATTTTTCAATTCATGGTGATATCTTAGGCAGCCTTTAGTTTTGATTGGTTACGGGAGTGCCACATATCACTCTCATAGGAAATCAAAGTTATTCTTTGCTAGGTGTCACCTTCTAAAGCTTTTGGATAGATGTAAATAACTTGGTGATAATCACATCTCTCGAGTGGATACAGACATCCTTATCAGATATGATCTCATGGATCTTAGAATATAACTTCATGAGAACCACATGTGGTATCATCACATGGGCCCAAAGGGGGCACACATCATTCTCATGGGATTTCATTTGTTATTTTGCTAAGTGATGCTCTCAAAAGGATCCTTGGATATTTATACATCATTGATACTTGATCATATGACTTGGGTCAACCTATATGTTAGATTTGTGAGATCTCATGAGATTTGGGTGGATGTAATGTGGCATGGACATGTGGTGACCTTGGATGAATCCTCAAGGGACATGCATTACTTTGAAATGTTACTCGAGTCTCATTGTTCATTATTGAGAAATGTAGTGGCATCTCATGAGATTATAGATTATAGTTGGATGTTTGGGGATACATGGTAGCTTGGGTTAAATAGGCTTACTCATAGGAGCCAAGGTTATGATATGTAGCCCCAAGATTTGGATACCAATGGATAGCTCCTTTATCATCTCTCTAGATGATACCATGTGGTTCATGGACTTCATATATTTTATACAGGTGTCTTGCATAGGATGTGGTAAATCTCCAAGGAATTAAAAATCCTAGTGAGGTGGACACCTATCCTTTTAATTTATATTTTGAAATTTGGTGTCCCATAAGGTGTCATAAACTACTACTTTAAATTTGACATCATATGAGGTCAAGTGAGAAACTAAGGTAGCTTTTCAAAGATGTCATAGCCCATTTTAAACAAATTAAAACAAGTTTAAAGCAAAAAAATTCCAATTAAATGATTTAAACATAATAATTTTAGTTCAATAAGGTCCAGTGAAGCTTATTACATTCACACTAATTAGAGATCCAAGTCACATTCCTTTAGCGAAAGCTAGTCTACACATCCTTGAGCCATCAATGTTTATAATTAATTATTAAATGAAACTTGAAGAATATTTAAAATGATTTAAATATTTCTAAGTGTCAATCATTATTACAACATGAGTGATTAACCATTAATTGTATAAGCACAAATAATGGTAGATTAAATCAAGTCCTTATGCATTTAAATTATTTATCATTCTAGGCATCTTGGGGAACTTTTTAAAATTAAATAAAGGAGGATCCCCATTCTGGGTATAGGGGGCAATTGATCATCAAAAAATGGCGAACTATGTGGGGAAACATTACAAAATGTTAGAATCTAGATATTTTGTTCAAAGATGAATAAAAAATGGGTTATCTCATTGGGATATTTAGTCAGTAAAAAAACTAATTTTTAACACTAATGAAAGCCCATAGGCTTGAAATAGAGTTTAAACCTTGTAGACAATCATACTATGTGTATGCTTTGAGGTTCATTAACCATTACCATTAGGTTCAAAAATGATAAATTTCAAGCTTCAAGACATCAAACATGAAATAACTTAAGCATTCTCTAGATATTATATATTTATACTTTATTTAGTTAGGGATGGCTTAGGCATTGCTCTGTTACCAACCAGGCATCCATAGCCCTGATAGATATTCCTTTGGATCCACTTTGATCCTTTCTCTACTACCAACCAAGCATTCATAACCTTAGTAGAGATTACCTAAATCACCGTTCATGGAATTTGAAGTAGTTTATGATTTCACTTCATTGGTGTATCATTTTTTATACTTGAATTCATAAACTAGAATGGTTGGGAACCAAAATTATCTAGGTGTAAGGTTTTGTCAAGATAGTCTAGATGTAATTAACTTTTAAACATCAAGTTATACCCTAGAAATTTACTTTGTGAATTTAAGTGACAATATGATGGTCTACACATATCCAAAATCTAGTTCAAGAAAATGTTTAGTTATTTAAATCATATTATCATATTAAAATAAATTAAGATTTTCATGAGAAAACTAACTTTTAGGTAACCCCACCTAGCTTTTTTAGATTGGAACACTACTAGATGTTTCCTAACTTTGGATGACCAATGTCTAAAAATAGTAATCCCTTCTTCCTATTTTTAGGACCAAACTAACACAAATCAAACCAATGAATTATTAATAAACTAAAACACACCAAAAAAAAAAGCAAAAAACAAGAAAGAACACAATAGGAAAACAAAGTAGGAAAGTGATAAAAAATAAAATACGAAGGCAAAGAAAGAAAATAAACTACTCTAATCCTACCTACTCTAGCTCTAAGCAAGATTTTTGTCCTATATTTTTTGATAAAGTAACAAAAAAATAATGTTTGAGAGTTGTCAATGATGTCATGAAGGTGTTATGGTGAGTGCATAAAGTACTTTGATAGACTAAGTGATAATGATAAAGTGTGCATGTGATTATCCTAGTATGCCTAAATTTGGATTGGTTGATCTTAAATTTTGGCATGATTAGAGATATTCAAGGATGATTATGGTGATTTGATCATGTGTAAGGGGTCCTATCAATGGTTAAGTATGAATGGAGATCTTGTGTGCATAAGTGGAATTCATTTGGTAGTCCATAGTTTTCATCTAGATAGTTTGAGTCTAGTGATAGAAAATCTGAGTAGGAATTTTTT
Organism: Torreya grandis; assembly: GCA_037957365.1. Classification (NCBI taxonomy): domain Eukaryota; kingdom Viridiplantae; phylum Streptophyta; class Pinopsida; order Cupressales; family Taxaceae; genus Torreya; species Torreya grandis. The sequence continues at coordinate 1,185,827 of JARHVA010004290.1, read as the reverse complement.
TAACATAAATATTACCATGTGTTGATGAGTCAAGGGGATTTGTTCATATGGTTGTGATAAAATTAGTCCCTAGTTACTATTCATAAATTAATAATTCATGTGATGAAGTGAAACCAAATATATGCAAGTGCAAAGTTGGTCTCTCAGGCATTTTGGTAGTGTTTTCCAATACTCGGCCAAATGTAAAATATGGAAAGAAGAGCCAAGTAAGAATTTTGATGATGGAATATCTCACAAGTTTGGACATTTCATGTGAAGGTGATCATATGGGTATGTTCAGTTTTTTACCTAGTTTATTTTCACTAACTTTTAGTTCAAGCATTAAAGAACGATAAAAGATATGCAAGTGTAAAGTTGGCTTCCTAGGCAGTTTACAATGTTTTTCAGACCATCACAAACTAGCATGAAAAAATGGATGAACCATTAAATTTATGTATTTATTATAGGAATGTTTAAGGTCAATATTGGTAAAATGATATCATGTATTTGTTTTCTATAATGTAAAGAACATACCCTAAAAATTTGGGGTCTTAAAGTGTTGTCCAGTTCAAGATATAAATCTTCAAAGTTGCACTTACAAACAATGACGAGTTAGAGACCATAAAGTTTATTCACATTGAATCATGAGTTAATTTGGTTTATAATATCTAATAGTGTGTATTAAATCATATATCTTGATCCTACGGTACATATGAATTCAACATGTCAACATTTTATGAGAGGCTACCAAGTGGCATAAGCGCATGGAATGATAGTAAAATGCTCAAAAGGCATACAAGGGTGAAAAATGTCATGATATCAAGAGTTATGAGTTAAATATAATAGTGATAATTTATATTTAAATACCTATTTGATCTATAGAGATTGATGATGTGTTTTTATTCAATATTACAAGGGTGCACGAGATGAGGTCAAAGTGATTGAAGTTTATCATTTGGATAGTAAAGTAAAACAAGTTAAAGACCAAGCTATTTTGAAGGAGATAGATGGAGTGATTTTGTTCCAAAATATCAATAATCAATAAGATGAGTGAGAGTGTTTGAAGTTTAACTATGACTAAATACATTTGAATATTTGAATTTAACAAAGGAAAAAACTAGTGCTTTGTATTTTGGCCATATCTTTCAATCTATGACAAATTTACTAATGGTGTAAAAAGTGAACTTGTATAATAATCCAAGAAAAATTTGTAAATATATATTTGTTGATCTAAAATTTGATTAAGTCAAATATATTGAGGTTCAAAGTTGACTATGTTTTCATGTATATCCTACAAGTAACTTGGGAAGGATATTCAAGATTGTATTGGTGTTATTTTTATGTTTAATGATGAATTATATGTTAGAGAATGTTTTATGATCCATAAGGATGATATTTGTACATTATGAAGGTTTCATCAATCATATGTATTATGAAAAATGGTTTAGAAGGTGATTATTTGTTTGTTCATAGTGATTATGTGCATAGAATGTTATTGAAGCAAATTATGGTTAAGAAGAAGGGTACTATGATGGTTTTTGGAACTTAAGGAGGAAATATATATCATGTGTAATGTGTTAATTCATTTTAAAAGTGTTCCTATGTTTTTATTTTTCTCAAATAAGTGTCAAAGAGTTGAATGGGTCTCCATAGGATCTAAAAGTGAATTAGGCCTATTTGAAAGTGGATTGTGCTTAAGTGTGAACCATGTGAGAAGCCTTAAGGGTGAAGGCATGCATTATGGCTGATAGTAAATATTTTTAAATTGATAATTCATGAATTATATATATATATATATATATATATATATATAAACCAAATGTGATGGTTTTGAGGTTAGTGGAAGACTTGTGAGAGAGACTTGTGCAAGGTGGATATGAGAGTTATGGAGTGAAGGAGAGGTAAAGTGCCTAGTTAGATGGGTTAATAAGTAGAGTTGTGTATGACCTAAATGTCATATTTATTATTTCAAAAAATTAATGTTGTAGTTTGAAGATATGCAAAGAGGTTTGAGTGTGCATATGAGGATAGGTTGAGTGAAGGAGAGATATTGGGGCATACCTATTTGAGAGGCTTGTATGAGATAGAGAGGAATTTTGTGTATGGGTTAGATAAATAGATATCCATCATCATGTTTTGAATAAATCATTTCTAAGGTGGAAGTGTTCACTTCAAGGAGGGTCTAAAGGACTTGATCTTCCTTAGGGGTAGTTTTTACTTGTGAAATAGGTGTTTCACTAAATACCTTAGGTTAGGAGGATATGATCAAGGTTTTATAGTATAAAAGAGTTGATTAGTCTCTTTTTTATAATTTATTAAAGGATATTAGTCCATGTGTTGTAGGCTTGATAGTGGGTTTTATTATCCATGAGGGTTTCCCACATGAACTATGTGTATACATTAAATGAATGATATCTGTTGTTAATGTTGTTTGATCAAGTTTTTATATACTAATTATTTAATAATTTGAAAGGACTAAATTTTAATTGAAATATCTAGGCTCATTAATTCACCCCCACTCTTAGTGATTACACCTCTAATAATTGGTATCATATCAGGTCTTTTGGTAAAGGCTTAATAGCTTGAAGGTGATATAAGGTACAATATGGGTAGTCATCAAGAAGGTTTCTCTACTAATCAAGAACTTAATGTTCAATAGATCCAATTATGCTTTTTGGAGTGTAATGATGAGGAAATACATTATGTGCCTAAGTTTTATGTATGGAAATCTATTCTAGATGGTTATGTTTCTCCTACTAATCCTACATCTAGTGCTAAAGATAAGAAGCTATTTAAAAATAAATATAAGGCAATAAATGCTATCACATGTGTTCTTTTAGAGACTAAATACACCAAGGTAATCCATTGTAAATATACCAAAGAGATGTGGGACAAAATGTATACCATATATGAAGGATATTCAAAGGTTAAACTTGCTAAGTTTTAGACTCACATAAGGCAATTTGAAAGTCTCAAGATTAAGGAAGAAGATACTATGGCATCCTTTCTATCTAGAGTTGATGAGATTATGAACATCATCAGAGGTCTTAGAGAGAACCTTGAAGAGGCTACTATTGTTCAAAAGGTATTAGTGTCTCTATCCCCCAAATTTGATCCAAAAGTATCTACTATAGAAGAAAGTCATGATCTTACTTAGTTGAAGATGGATCAATTGAATGGTACCCTTGCTACCTATGAGATGAGAAAGAATGATGATATACCACTAAAGAAGGAATCAAATTTCAAGACTAAAATGAAGATAAAGAAGTTACAAGGTAATAAACCCAAAGAAGATGAAATTTTTGATATATATGAGGATGAACTAATTGCTTTGATTTCAATGAAATTGAGAATAGGTTCAGGCAAGTATAAAGGTAAACTACCCCTCAAATTCTTCAATTGTGGTGAGATAGGACATTTTGATAATAAGTTCCCTCATAAGTATAATAAGGATGATGATGAAGTGAATGATCAAGGTCATGGTGATGGTAAGAGATTATTTAGGTTTGATAAAAGCAAAAAGGGATTTAGAAGGTTTGACAATAATGAGTACTTCAAGGACAAAAAGAGTCTATACACCAAAAAAGATTTCAGCTCATCAAATAAGAGTGAATTCAGTGAATCTAAGTATGACCATGAAGATGATGGTCCTACTGAAGATAGATACCTCTTCATGGATGAGGAAGGTAGTTGCTCACATAAAACATAGTTTACTTGGAATGATTCAAATGATGATGAAGATGAGGTGGACTATGAAACTGAATTGATGAATGCTCTTGAAGAACTAAAGATTGAGAAGAATATAAATAATAAGATGATATCTAAACTCAAAGAATATGAGAAAAAATTCAATGTGTATGAGGAAAGAATAAATAAAGACACCGAGAAGCATGAAGATATAGTCAATAATCTTAGTTGTCAATTAGAAGTCTTGTCTACAAGCCTAAAAGCTAAAGAAGATGAATGTTCAAGGTATGTAATTGAAAATGGGTCATTAAGATTTGAGTTAGAGAAGACATCTAGTAATTTGAAGTCATTTGTGAGATTTAAAAAGAGCTTAAGTGATATAGACAATATTATGAATGATCAAAATCATACAAGTGATAAGATTGGTCTTGGATATAAAGAAGAACTAGAGATTGAAACTCAAGATAAGATAAAGACTAATATGAATAAGGAACATAAGATTTTGAAGATAAATCATCAGATAAGGAATGAAGTTTCTAGTAGAATGAAGACAAATAAGATCAAACAACTAAATTTTATGAGGTAAATAAATTTCAATGGTTATTGTTACACATGTAATAAATTTGGTCAAAAGGCTAGAGAATGCAAGAAACCTGTTAGAAATGAATTTGCTTAGAACTATGATGGGATTAATCAATAAAAATGTGTGAGTAAGGTTAAGTGATTTAACTATCATGATTTGGGACACTTTTCAAAATGTTGTCTATTTAATGTAAGGTAAGTTGAGTCTCCTTCAAGAGATATTGAGTGCTATAGTTATTATGAACTAGGACACATTTCAATATTTTGTCCAAATATTGTAAGATAGAATGAGCTTCCTCCAAAATTTATGATGTGATTCAACCATTAAAAGAGAGGTCATATTTTTAGATTCTACAAGAAGAGGCCTATAAGTCAGAATAAGTTCAATCAAGAACCTATAGGGCAAGGAAGAAGGAAAGTCAACTCATGGAAGCCAAAGGTGGTAAGTATGAGTCATGATGAGAATACATGTTCAAACAATATATTTTCTATGATGGAAAATTCCACAAAAGGTGAAGAGTGCCAAGGAATCTCATTGTTTGCTCATGTTTATAAAGAAGAGACCAAGCTCAAGGAGAAAATAAAGGTGTTGGTTTAGGCTAGTTATCAAGTATGGATCTAAGTGAAAATCTTTATATAGTTGATAAAGCTTCAAATAGAGAACATTAATTATCATTACTTAGTGATGAGGTTCCAAGTTGTAAGGAAGATTCTACAGATGAAAAGGTATATCATGAATCTATGTTATTTCTTTGTAGTGTCAATATAATCATAGAAAAGGAGAATGTTATAGTGGATGAGCATGTTACTTCTCTTAAGCCTAAGAAGAATAATAACTATAAGCATCAAATGACCATGGAGGAGAAGGAATATAAGGAGTTATGGGTAAATCCTGGTTTCACATTGTTTTAGGACATTGTGAAATATGGTGTCTCTACCTATGATTCGTAGGAGACATATTTATTATAGAGAAACAAGTTTGTGCGATCAAGATCTTAATGTCAATCTGTACAAAGATTTATGTTGATATTATAAGGTCATTATTCAAGGGGGAGCAACAAGTTCATGTGTTTACTCTAAAGGTTTGTAAAGGAGTTGTATTATAGGGTTAGAATGGGTAGTTTCAAGTGGCTTAATGAGACTTATGGAATGTCAAGAAGAGTTTGGTGTTTAGAAAGGTCTGTGCACTTCTTTTTGATGTTTTATAGTTTCTTTTGTGGTCTAAAGGTATGTTGAAGTCAAATTATATATTTTTGTTTACTCTTAGGTTTCCTAGTTTGTGCTTAAAAGTATGTAGGTCCTAAAATGGGTTATAGGAAGTCAAGGTTCCCAATGGTGTAAAGTATTAAATCTTTGTCCAAAAGTCTATAATGGTTTTCTCTAAGTGTGCAAGAAGTTTTAGGAGTATGTGTTGACTAGAAGGTGTTGTGTTGACCTTATTTATTTTGAGATTCTAATGTTTTTAACTATATTATAAAAGTGGTTTGACCTATGAGTTGAGATTTGAGGTTTATTAATAAGTATAATGGGCCAAATGGGTTATCAAATAAAGATTCATAGAGTTTGAAAGTTTATGGTTCTCAAGTTATTAAAGTTTTTGTCAAATTGGAGGCCTAATTAGGTAGTAGTATTGTGAATAAATTATGGCTTAGAGGATGATCTAGGTGTTTCAAATTGGTGTGATTAAATGGACATATGATAGTTCTCTAGATATGAATTTTTGGGTCCTAAAGTTGTATCTAATGAAAGTTGTGGGCTCTTCAAGTTTCAGGTAGGGCTACAAGGAGTCTAGATAGGCCTAGTATGAAGATTTGATGTTTTTTCTTAGTGTTCCAAAAGAGAAAGGTATGTATGTTTTAAGGAGAGTTCCTAATTTTTTTAGATCATGTTTTATTTTTGGTGAGTAGTATGAAGTAATATTAGTGGTCCTTATGAGAGATTGATATAGAAGGTTATTAAGCTTATATAGTGGTTCTTCATGGTATATAGAGATATGAAGATGTTAAAGTGATGAAATTTCTCAAATATCTTAGGGGGAGTCCCTCTCAGATGTTTCTTGAAGAGTTACATTAGATTACAATGCATTGTTGATAAGTAAAAGGTGGTATGCACAAAGTTAGGGGGAGCTAACTCAGGTAGTTTGAATGACTTGAGGAGATTTGCATGATGTAAGGGGAAAAATATGTGAGATGCTTCAGTAATATTAAAGATGTGATATTTTCTATAGATGTGATTTAAAAAATGATTGGTATGATGACTTGATCAAACCTAGTCATATTTGTGTGTTCTTTCTTTTTTAATTGTAGTGCTTGATTGAAGTGAGTATTAGCATGGATTAAGAAGAAGGTGTCAATGCAATAAGAGGTAGGCTCAAGGTAAGGGGGAGTTTTTACTATATTTTTAAGATGATCTTCTCATTATGGTAGTATTTTTAGGTCCTTAGGATCAGTTGGTACCCACTTTGTCATTGTGTCAAAGGGGGAGAAAGTTCTTGTTGTGGGAGTACTTAAAGAGAAAGAAGGAAGGTGAGCTTAATGATGTTTGTTAACATAAATGAAAAAAGAGGAGATTGTTTAAAACTTTTCAATGATGTCATGATGATGTCATATAGGTGTCCTATTGAGTAGATAAGGTGCTTTGATAGCCTAAGTGGTAATGACAAAGTGTGTAATGTGTTTGTCCTAATGTGCTTAAAGTTGGCTTGATTAATCTTCAATTTTGGCATGATGAGAAATGTTTAGGGATGATTATGGTGACTTTATCATGTGTAAGTGGTCCTATAAATTTTCAAGGATGATTGGATATCTTGTGTGCATAATTAGAATTAATCTAGTAATGCATAGTTTTCATCTAGATAGTTTGAGTCTAGTGGTAGAAAATCTAAGCAGGTAATTTGTTGACATCACTATTACCATGTATGGATGAGTTATGGAGATTTGGTCATATGGTTGTGATAAAATTAGTCCCTAGTTACTATGAATAAATTATTAAGTCATGAAATTAAGTGTAACCAAAGATATGAAAGTGCAAAGTTATGCTCTCAAGCATTTTGGTAGTGTTTTCCAATACTTGGCCAAATTTAAAATATGGAAAGAAGAGCCAAGTAAGAATTTTAATGATGGAATATCTAAGAAGTGTGGAAATTTCATGAGAATGTGATCATATGGGTATGTTATATTTTGTGCCTAGTTGATTTGTGCTAACTTTTAGGTCAATCATTGAAGCACGATAAGAGATATGCAAATGCAAAGTTGGCTTCTTAGATAGTTTTCAATGTTTTCTAGACCATCACAAACCATCATGTAGACATGGATGAACCAGTAAGTTTGTTAATTTATTTTAGGTATGTGGAAGGTTAATATTTTTTAAACTATATGATGGATATGTTTTATATAATGTCAAGAATCTACCTTAAAAATTTGGGGTCTTGAAGTATTATCTAACTAAAGATATAAATCTTCAAAGTTACACTTAAAGATAATGATGGGTTAGAGATAATCAAGTTTATTAAAATTTAAATATGAGGTAATTTTTTCTATAATATACAATGGTGTGCATTAAATCATATATCTTGATCCTATAGTGCATATGAAGTCAACATGTCAACATTATATGAGAGGCTACCAAGTGGCACAAACACATGGAATGATAGTAAAATGATCAGGATGCACATGAGGGTCCCAAGTGTCATGATATACTGAGTTATAATCTATATATAATTGTTATCATTACTATTTAAATACCTTTTTGATCCATAGAGATCAATAGTGTGTATTTAGTCAATATTGTAAGGGTGTACAAGATGAGGTCAAAGTGATTGAAGTTTAATGTTTGGTCAAGAAATTACTATGGGTTAAATAGCAATATATTTTGAAGGAGATTTATGGAGTTAGTTTATTCAAAAATTTTAGGAATAAAAAATATGAGAATACATTTTAGAGGTTTAACTCTGACTATTTACATCTGAATATTTGAATATAACAAATGAAAAAATTAGAAATCTATATTTTGGCCATATCTTTCAATCTATGATGAATTTGCCCATGGTGTAAAAATAGAATTTATAGATGAATAAAATTAAAATATTTAAATATATATTTTATTATTTTAAATTTAGTTAAGTCAAATATATTTAGGTTCAAATTTGACTATGTTTTTGTGTATGTCGTGCAAGTAACACGAGAAGGATGTTTGAGCTTGCCTTGGTCTTGTTTTGATGTTTATTGATGAATTAGATATTGTATCATGTTTTATAATACATAAGGATGATATTTTTGAATTATAAAGGTTTTATAAATCATATGTAATATGAAAAATGGTTTATACGGTGACTTTATGTTTGTTTAGAGTGACTATGTGCATAAAATGTTGTTTAAGTGAATTGTGATTAAGTAAAAGGGTATTGTCATGGTTTTTATAACTTAAGGAGGACATATAAATCATGTTTAATGGGTACATGCACTTGAAAAGTGTTCCTATATTTTTATTTTGCTTAGATAAGTGTCAAAGAGCTGAATGGGTCTCCATAGGACCTAGAATGACATAGGCCTATTTGAAAGTGGATTGTGCTTAAGTGTGACCAATGTGAGATACCTTAAGGGTAAAGGCATGTATTATGTCTGATAGAAAATATTTTGAACTTGATAATTCATGAATTTTTTATATATATTGAAACCAAATGTGATGGTTTCTAGGCTGGTGGAAGACTTATGAGAGAGACTTGTGCAAGGCAGATGTGAGAGTTATGGAACCAATGAGAGGTAGAGTGCCTAATTGGATGAGTTGAGAAGCATATAAAATTGATGATTATGTGTATGACCTTTAGGTCATATTTTTTATGTCAAAAATTTGATCTTGTAGTTTGAATATATGTAGAGAGGTTTGAGTGTGCATATGAGGACATTTTGAGTGAAGGAGAGAGATTGTGGCATGCTTATATGAGAGGCTTGTATGAGATAGAGAAGAAGGTTTTATATGGGTTAGATCAAAAAAATATCCATCATAAATTATTGAATAAAATAGTTCTAAGGTGGAGGTGTTCACTTCAAGGAGCGTCTAAAGGACTTGATATTCCTTAGGGGCAGTTTCTTCTTGTGAAATAGGTGTTTGACTAAATACCTTTGATCAAGAGGATATGATAAAGGTTTTTTGGTTTAAATGGGTTGATCAATATCTTATTTTTAATTTATTATAGGATATTATTCCATATGTTATAGGCTTGAGAGTGGGTTTTATTCCCCATGAGGGTTTCCCATAGGAACTATGTGTTATGTGTTTGATCTTGTGTATGCATTGAATGAATGAGCTCTCTTGTTAGTGTTGCTTGATCAAGTTGTTATATGTAGATTGTTTAATATTTTGAAAGGGATGAAATTATAATTGAAATATTTGGTCTCACTAATTCACCCCACCTTTTAGTTATTGTACTTCTAACAATTGGTATCAGAGTAGGCCCTTTCGTAAAGGCTTAATAGATTTAAGGTGATCCAAGGTAAAATATGGGTAGTCATCAAGGAGGTTTCTCTAATAATCAAGCACCAATGTTTAATGGATCCAATTATTATTTTTGGAGTGTAACGATGAGGACATACTTTATGTCCTTAGGGTTTGATGTATGGTAATCTATTCTAGATGGTTATGTTACTCTTACTAATCCTCCATCTAGTGCTGAAGGCAAGAATATTTTTGAAAATAATTCTAAGGTAATAAATCCTATCACTTTTGGTATTTAATAGATTGAAAACACTAATGTAATCCATTGTAAATATACTAAAGAGATATGATACAAAATTTAGATAATTTATGAAAGAGATTCAAAGTTCAAACATGCTAAGTTGTAGACTCATAGAAGGCAATTTGAAATTCTAAAGATGAAAGAAGAAGATACTATGATATCCTTTCTGCATAGAGTTGATGAGATTGTGAACACCATCAAAGGTCCTAGAGAGAACCTTGAAGAGGCTACTATTATTCAAAAGTTATTAATGTCTTTATCTACCAATTTTGATCCAAAAGTATCTATTATAGAAAAAACTCATGATCTTACTCAGTTGAAGATGGATCAATTACATGGTACCGTTATTACCTATGAGATGAGAAAGAATGATGGTATACCACCAAAGAAGCAAGCAACTTTTAAGACTAAAATTAAGACAAATAAGAAGTTCCAAGGTAAGAAAACCAAAGAAGATGTAATTTTTGATATAAATGAGGATGAACTAATTACTTTGATTTCAAGGAAATTGAAAATTGGTTTAGGTAAGTATAAAGGTAAACTACCCCTTAAATACTTCAATTTTGGTGAGATAGGACATTTTTATAATAAGTTCCCTCATAAGCACAAGAAGGATAATTATGTAAGAGTATTATAAACGTCATGATGATGGTAATAGATATTTCAAGTTTGATAAAATCAAAAAGGGATTTAGAAGGTTTGACAACAAGAAGTGCTTCAAGGACAAAAAGAGTCTATACAACAAAGAAGATTTTAGCTCATCAAATGTGAGTGAAGTCAGTGACTCTAAGTATGATCATGAAAATTATGGTCTTACTAAATATAGATCCCTCTTCATGGTTGAGTAAGGTACTTGTTCACATACAAAGGAGTATAATTAGAATGATTCAGATGATGATAAAGATAAGGTGGAATGTGAGACTAAATTAATGAATGATCTTGAAGAACTAAATATTGAGACAAGATCAATAAGAAGATGATATATAAACATAAATACTATGAGGAACAATTCAATGTGAATGAGACAAGAATAAATGAAGACACCAAGGAGCAGGAAGATATAGTCAAGCATCTTAGTTATCAATTAGAAATCATATCTAAAAGATTGAAAGCTAAAGAAGATGAATGTTTAAGGTATGTAATTGAAATGAGTAATTGAGATCTGAGTTAGAGAAGACATATAGTAAGGTGAATTCATTTATGATATTTAAAAAGATCTCAAGTGATCTAGATAATATTTTGAATGATCAAAAGTATGCAAGTGACAAGACTGGTCTTGGATACAAAGAGGAACTAGAGACTACAACTCAATACAAGATAAAGACTAATATGCACAAGGACAATCAGCTTTTGAAGACAAATAATTATACAAGGAATGAAGGTGCTGATAGAATGAAGAAAAATTAGATCAAACAACCAAATGCCATGAGGTAAGCATGTTTCAATGGTTACTGTTACACATGTAATCAATTTGGTCATAGGGCTAGAGAATGTAAGAAACCTATTAGAAATGAATTATCTTGGAACTATGATGGGATTAATCAGTGAAAAGGTGTGAGTAAGGTTGTGTGCTTTAATTGTCATGATGTGGGACACTTTACAAAACACTATCCATTTAAGGTAAGGCAAGTTGAGTTTTCTTCAAGAGATATTGGTGCTATAGTTGTTATGAACTAGGACACATTTCAAGATTTTATCCAAATATGATAAGAAATAATGATCTTCATGAAAAAGGTATGATATACTTTAACTATCAAAAGAGAGGTCACATTGATAGATTCTAAAAGTAGAAGCCTACAAGTTAGAATAGGTTCAATCAGGTTCTTAGAGTGCAAGAAAGAAGTCAAGTCAACTCATGAAAGCCAAAGGTGGTAAGTATGAGTCATGATGAGACTGTAGGTTCAAGTAATTTTTTTCTATGGTGGAGAAAACCACACAAGATAAAGAGTGTCAAGGACTCTCATTATCTACTCATGTTGAGAAAGAAGAGACCAAGCTCAAGGATAAGACCAAGGTGCTGGTTGAGGCTAGTTCTAAAGTGAGTATGGATCCAAGGGAACATCTTGATATAGTTGAGCAAGCTTCATTCAAATAACATCGATTGTCAGTACTTATTGATGATGTTCCAAGCTACAAGGAAGATTTTATAGATGAAAAGGTATGTCAGGAATCTATGTTGTGTCCATGTATTGTCAATCCAATCATAAAATAGGAGAATGTTTTAGTGGACAAGCGTGTTACTTCTCTTAAGACTAAAAATAATAATAATAAATATAATAATTAGATGACCAAGGAGGAGAAGGAATATGAAGAGTTGTGGGAAGCTCCTAGTTTCACATTATTTTAGGACATTGTAAAATAGGGCATCTCTGCCTATGCTTCATAGGAGACATATTTATTTTGGAGAAGCAAGTTTGTGTGCTCAATATATTAATGCCAATATATATAGATACTTTTATTGATCTTAGAAGGTCATTAGTTAAGAGGGAGTAACAAGTTCATGTATTTACTCCAGAGGTTTGTAAAGGAGCTATAGTACAAGGTCAGAATGGGTGGTTCTACATGGCTTGATGAGATTGGTGGAATGTCAAGAAGTGTTTGGTGATAAAAAATATATGTTTATTTTTGATGTGCTCTAGGTGCTTTTTTGGTCTAAAGGTATGTTGAATTAAATTGGAGATTTTTATTTGCTCTCAATTTTCCTAGTTTTTTTTTAAAAATTATGTAGGTCCTAAAATGGGTTATAGGAATTCAAAGTTTACAATGGTTTGGAAGATAAAATCTTTTTATATAAGTGTGTGATTCTTGTCTCTAGGTGTGCAAGAAGTTTTAGGAGTGTGCATTGACTAGAAGGTGTTGTGTTGACCTCATTTGTTTTGAGATTCTAGGGTTTTGAGCTATATTATAAAAGTGGTTTACCTTATTATTTGACATCTTAGGTTTATTAATAATTTAAATGGGCCAAATGGGTTTTCAAATCAAGATTCACAAAGATTTGAAAGTTTGTGGTTCTCAAGATATTCATGTTTTTATCGAATTGGAGGCCTAATTAGGTAATAGGTTTGTGAAGGAAGTATGTTTTAGAGTATGAGATAGGTGTTTAAATTTTTTTTATTAAATGGTCATATGATATTGTTCTATATATGAATTTTTAGGTCCCGAATATATATCTACTTAAAGTTGTGGGCTCTGCAAGTTCTAGGTAGGGTTACAAAGAGTCTAGACAGGCCTAGTATGAAGATTTGACATTTTTGCTTAGTGTTTCCAAAATATCAAGGTATGTATCTTTCAAGGAGATTTCCTAGGTTATTTTAGAGCATGTTTTATGTTTGGTGAGTATCATGAAGTACTATTATTGGTCCTTGTGACAACTCAATATAGAAGGCTAGTAAGCCTATATGGTGGTTCTTCATGGTATATAGAGATCTCAAGATGTTCAAGTGATGAAATTTATCATAGATCTTAGGGGGAGTCCTTATTAATTTTTTATTTAATAATTTCATCAAATTTCTGTGCATGGTTTAAAAGTACAAGGTGGTATGCACAAAGTTAGAGGAGCTAACTCAGGTAGCTTGAATGACTTGAGGAGATTTACATGATGTAAAGTAAAGCATATGTGAGATTATTTAGTCATATTGAATTTTTGGTGATATATAATATATATGTGATTTAAATAAATATTTATATGATGACTTGATCAAACCTAGTCATATTTATGTGTTATTTGTACATTAATTATAGTGGTTGATTGAAGTGAGTATTGGCATGGAGCAAGAGAAAGGTGTCAAGGAAAGAAGAGGTAGGATCAAGGTAAGGGGGAATTTTTAATATATTTATAAGATGGTATTATATTTTTGGTAGTATTTTTAGGTTCTTAGGATTAGTTGGTGCCCACTTTGTCATTGTGTCAAAGGGGGAGAAAGTGCCTATTATGGGAGTACTTGAAGAGAAATAAGGAAGGTGAGATGATTGATGTATGTTGACATCAATGACAAAGGGATATATTGTTATAAATTTTTTAATTATGTCATGGTGATGTCATGGAAGTGTCCTAGTAGTGGATAAAGTTCTTTGATAGCCTAAGTGATAATGACAAATTGGGTAATGTGTTTATCCTAGTGTGCTTAAAGTTAACTTGGTTGATCTTCAATTTTGGCATAATTGGAGATGATAAGGTATGAGTATGGTGATTTTATAATATGTAATTGGTCCTATAAATGGTCAAGGATGATTTTATAGCTTGTGTGCATAATTGGAATTCATATGGTAATCCATAATTTTCATTTAGATAGTTTGAGTCTATTGGTAGAAAATCTGAGTAGGCAATTTGTTGACATCACTATTGCCACATGTGGATGAGTTAGGGAGAGCTGGTCATATGGTTGTGATAAAATTAGTCCATTATTTATGTTATAAAATTCTCAAGTAATTTAATGAAGCATAACTAAAGATATGCAAGTATGAATTTGGGTTCCTAGGCATTTTGACAGTGTTTTCCAATAGTTAGCCAAATTTACAATATGACAAGAAGAGTTGAGTAAGCATTTTGATGATGCTTAATCTTGTATGTGTAGCAAATTTAGGAGAATTTTATAATATGGTTTTTTTTAATTTTATGTCTATTTTATTTTTCTAACTTTTAGGTCAAATATTGAAGCATGATAAAAGATATTCAACTATAAAGTTTGCTTCCCAAGCATTTTACAATGTTTTCCAAACCGTCATAAACCATCATGCAGACATGGATGAACCAGTAAGTTTTTGAATTTATTTTATATACGTGTAAGGTCAATATTTTTAAAATCATATCATGGATATGTTTTCTATAATGTCAATAATCTACCCTAAAAATTTGGGGTCTTGAAGTGTTATCTAGCTCAAGATATAAATATTCAAAGTTACACTTATAGAGAGTGATGGATCAGAGACTATCAAGTTTATTCACATTTAAGGATTAGGTAATTTGGTATATAATATCCAATTGTGCACATTAAATCATAGATATTTATCCTATGGCGCATATGAAGTCAACATTTCAACATTGCACAAGAGGCTACCAAGTGGCACAAGCGCATGGAATGACATTAAAATGTTCAGAAGGCATGAGAGAGTGACAAGTGTCATGATATAAAGAGTTTTAAGCTAGATATAATTGTTATAATTTCTATTTAAAGACCTGGTTGATCCATAGAGATTGATGGTGCATATTTATTCAATATTACAAGGGTGTATGAGATGAGGTCAAATTGATTGAAGTTTATCTTTTGGACAACATAGTACTATGGGTTAAATACCAAGATATTTCAAAGGAGATCGATAAAGTGACTTTTTTTTCTAAAATATTAGGAAGAAAAAATATGAGGATAAGTGTTCAAGGCTTAACTGTGATCATTTGCATTTGAATATTTGAATTTAATAAAGGAGTAAACCAATGCTCTATACATTGGCCATATCATTCAATCTATGATGAATTTACTCATGGTGTAAAAAGAGAAATTCTAGAGGAATCCAAGTTAAATATGTAAATATAGATTTTATGATATAAAATTGAGTTTATTCAAATATATCAAGGTTCAAAATTGACTATGTTTTCATGTATGTCCTGCAAGTAACCTAGGAAGGATGTTCAAGCTTGTATTGGTGTTGTTTCGATGTTTAATGATGAATTAGATATTGGAGAATGTTTTATAAAAAATAAGGATTATATTTTATAATTATAAATTTTTGATAAATCATATTCAATATGAACAATGGTTTAGAATGTGACTGTGTGTTCATTCATATTGACTGTGTGCATAAAATGTTGTTTAAGTGAATTATGATTAATAAAAAGGGTATTATGATGGTTGTTGGAACTTAAAGAGAAAATATAGATCATTTTTAATGGTTCCATGCATTTGAAAAGTTTTCTATTTATTTATTTTTTCATAGAAGTTTCAAAGAGTTGAATGGGTCTCCGTAGGACCTAAAAGTGACTTAGGCTTATTTGAATGTGGATTGTGCTTAAGTGTGACCCATGTGAGATGCCTTAAGGGTAAAGGAATGTATTATGCTCAATAATAAATATTATAAACTTGATAATTCATGAATTCTGTATATATATATTGAAACCAAATATGATGGTTTCTACGTTGGTAAAAGACATGTGAGAGAAACTTGTGCAAGGTGGATGTGAGAGCTATGGAGTAAAAGAGAGGTAGAGTGCCCAGTTGGATGAGTTGATAAGAATAGTATATTGATGAATATGTGTATGAATTTTAGGTCATATTTATGATGTCAAAAAATTTATCTTACCATTTGAAGATATGAGAAGAGGTCTATGTGTGCGTAGGAGGATAGGTTGAGTGAAGAAGGAAAGAGATTATGGCATGCATATGTGGGAGGCTTGTATGAGATAGAGAGGAATTTTGTGTAAGGGTTAGATAAATATAGATCCATAATCAGGTGTTTAATACATCATTTATAAGGTGGAGGTGTTCACTTTAATAAGGGTCTAAAGGACTTCATCTTCCTTAGGGTCAGTTGTTCCTTGTGAAATAGGTGTTTCACTAAATATCTTTGGTCAGGAGGATATGATCAAGGTTTTTTGGTATAAAGGAGTTGATCAATATCTTGTTTATTATTTTTCATAATAAAATATTCCATGTATTTTAGGATTAAGAGTGGGTTTTATTCCCCATGAGGGTTTCCCATAGGAACTATGTGTTATGTGTTTGATTTTGTGTATGCATTGAATGAATGAGCTCTATTGTTAATGTTTTTTGATCAAGTTTTTATATGTTGATTATTTAATAGTTTTAAAGGGATTCAATTGTAATTGAAAATTCTAGGCTCACTAATTCACCCCCCTCTTAGTGATTGTACCTATAAAAATTAATGCTTCATGTATTGCCCATTAACTAGTAAGGCTAAGGCATTACCTAACATGTCTTTGAGACTGAATGCATTTTCACCCAATATTTACACCATTTGATATGGTAAAACCTAGATAGGAGTGAAATTTTCATTTTTTCCTTTCTTCTTATGGGCCTTGTCCCATAATAGGACCAAATATGATATGTGGAATGCTTTAACTTTGTCTTGCTTTTCAAATCATCTCTTGAAAACATCTTGATGTTTACTAAAGTTATTCAATGCTTCATCTCTAGAATCTTCCATTTAGATGATGTTCAGTATCTAATATTTCACTCTTTCATCATCTTTCATGTACTCATCCATAGAATCATAGGTGGGAAACTTTAACATGATACAAAAAATAGGTTTCTATTTATAGACCAGTAAGAATGGGGGCACCTTGAGTGCCTATATGTATCTTGTTCTATCGACCCATAAACATAATTTAGTAAGGACTACCATTCTCTAAGTTGATTTTCTATATACTTATTGATGGCATTCATCAAATTTTTGTTGGCAGATTCTACAACTCGATTACCCTGAGGCTAGTAGTTTGAAGTAGACTTGATGACTATTTGGTTTTCATAGGCCCACTCGATAGATTTAAATGATGCAAAGGCTAGGCCATTATCATATACTAAATACAAGGGCATTCCAAATTAAGTGATGATATTCTCTTATAGGATTCTGTTGACATCAATTGCTCTATTATTATTGGTGGCTATTGCTTCAATCTACCTAGTGTAATAATCAATGGTAGTGAGCATAAATTTATGTCTTATTAAGGAGTTAGGATTGATTAATCCCATGATGTCAAATACCCATTGTGTAAGGACATGGCTATCTTTATCTCTCATCAATCAAACACTTGACATTGATGACATGTTTGCACATGAGCACGGGCATCTTTGAATATAGTTGGCTGATAGTAGCCAACTCTCAATATTTTATGTGTTTTTGTATACCCTAAAGGGTGACCACTTCCTATTTTGTCATGGAAATTATTCATGATCTATATGGATTTATCTCTAAAAACACACCTTAGATAGATTCCATCATAATTTTTCTATAGGGGACTCATATTTTGATCATAAAATGAGATGATATTAGCTTGAGG
Organism: Torreya grandis; assembly: GCA_037957365.1. Classification (NCBI taxonomy): domain Eukaryota; kingdom Viridiplantae; phylum Streptophyta; class Pinopsida; order Cupressales; family Taxaceae; genus Torreya; species Torreya grandis. Next base: position 1,167,834 of record JARHVA010004290.1, on the reverse strand, counting down.
GCCCTTTTATAATTTATCTTTAGGTTTGGGGGACATAATACATGCATTAGGTAATGAAAAATATCCTTGTACCAATCACCTCTCAGTACCTGATCTGATTCAACCTAAAAAACATCAAGGCATGGATCAGTGTTTGCAATAAGATAGATTAAACCTTGACCTCTAACTAACTTAGCAAATTCTATTTCTAAGTCATATTCTTGGATTTTTATCATCCACTTCCATCTTCATTCTCTAATTTCATATTTTCCTAGCATCAACTTGATATCTAGATCAGACACTATGGCATATATCTTATTTTTAGAGATGTAGTGTCTAAACTTCTTGATGGCCTCTAACAATGTGTAGGCTTGGTTATCTAGAATAAAATAGTAAAGCTCCATGTTCTTCAAATTAGTGATCATGCAGGTTATGGGGTGCTATTTTTCATCCTCTTTCTATGCTAATATAGTAACAATAGTATGATTATAAGTAAAAGAGTATTTATAAAACTCTTTGCTAAAATTAGGGATTATTAGAATAGGAGCTTGAATAATAACATGTTTGATGTCTTGAAATGCCTTCTTTACTTCATCAGTCCATTCTATCTTCGTATCTTTCTTCAACATCACATTGAGTGGCCTTACACTTTTTGCAAAACCAAAGATAAATTTTCTTACAAAATTAATCTTTCCAAAGAAATATTTCAACTCTCTTTTTTGTTAGGGACTTATACCTTTGACATTGTGTTTATCCAACCAGGATCAATAGTCATACCTTATTGTATGATTACATTCCCTAGAATTTTGCCTTTAGTTACATAAAAGATACTTTTATTAGGGTTTAAAGAAATACCATACCTCCTACACTTCTCCATCACTTGTTCCAAATGTATTATGTGATCTCCTATATTTTTAGAGAAAAAATTTAGATCATCCATGTATATAACGATGAACTTATAAATTAATCCATGTAATGTGTGTTTCATTACATGATAAAAGGTTTTTCCTGCATTGATTAATCCAAATGGCATTAGTTTGTATGCAAATGTTCCCCACTTGATGGTGAAGGAAGTTTTCATTCTATAATTACTATTCACTAAGATTTGGTTATAGCCTAAAAAATCATCATGAAATGAGATCATCCTATATCCACTCACCAATTGAATGACCTCATCCAAAAATGGCAAGGGATAATTTTCCTTCTCTGAGGATTTGTTCAAGTTTTTAAAATTAACACATACTCTGATTTCTCCATTATTTTAGACTGACACAAGATTGGAAACCCATGTCAAGTGCCATATGGGGAATATTATCCTTTCATCTAGAAATTTATTTACTTCTTTATAAATTAGAGGTTCTACCATTAGATTCACTAGCCTCTATCTTTGCTTACAGGGTTCACAGGCCTCTTTCAATGGGATGGTGTGATTAATCACACTAGTATAAAATATCTTAATGTCATGATATGACCAAGAAATGACATATTTTAACTTGGTTAAAAGGGTATAAAATTCCTTCAGCTCTTCATCGATGCAAACTAGACAAATATTTACACTTTGCTTGTTCTCAGGACTCCCCAAGTTGACTTTCTTATAATCCTTCACACTCAACTTGCGTTGGTTATCTTTGATTATTTGTTTTTATAGGTCAAACATCCTTTCTAATGAGATCATTCCTTTGAGAATTTGGTTATCTTTAAGTTGGAGTATTCCATCTTCATTGTCTTTTGAAATTTATAAATAACTTTTGTCTTATTCATCAATAATGTGATATTCAAATATGCCAACATTACACATGAAATCAATTATCTGCTTATCATCATCAAAAACTTGGAAGTGATTGATGTTTTCTAGCATATATGGGCATGAAATTATCCCCACCATAAGCTCTTGCAAGTTCAAAGACTCTGGAGGAACCAAGTTTGGTTTTGTTGAATCTAGAGCATCTGTCAATTGATTTTATTCCCTAGGTAAGGAAACAATATTAAATGAGTCAAAATACTCAATTAAATCCCAAGATCTAAATTTATACTTTATTAAACAATAAAGTTTACATTTTTATCTACTTCTAACATGGTTAACAACTATTTCTGAATCACCATAGACTAATAGTTATTTTACCTTATGTTTAATTGCAAATTAAAGTCATAAAATGAGATCTTCATATTCTAATAAATTATTAGTACAAGAAAATTATAGCCCAGAATACTCTAGATACTATTTTATTTTAGGATTTATTATAAAAATTCCAATGCCAAAACCTTAATCAACTCATACACCATCAAAGTGCAATGTGCATAGACCTTTGTTTTCTTCTTTCACCTTCTTATCTATAACAACATTAGTGGTTTCCAAAGTGTAAACACCCAATTCAGAGGATTGGTAATTTACATTTTCATTCTTAGCATTATACTCAGTGATAATGTATTTCATGTTTAGCTCTCGATCAATCTTGGTATGATTGAAAATCCCATGCTAAGGTAGACACATATGAGAACAATAAATGGACATATATCTATTCAATAATTTAGTACAATCATGACTCAATAGCAATCCATAAGCTTTAGGTATGTCAATGATTTTGATGTTGATGAACTAATAAATTTGGGGTTCATGGGTGAGATGCATGTGAATATTTAACAATTTTCATACCATGTTCACTCTAGATTTATCCAAACACCCCACTAACTTATTTAATTTGACTGGGTTTAATATCAATTTCTCATGGATTCATAAAGGAATAATGTTAGCTAAAGCACCAAAATCAAGTAAGTGATTATGAAGATTCTGACCAAAAATCCTTACAATCAATAGAAAATGGTGGAACTTCATACATACTCTTATATATTACCAAATTCACATGAAATTGTTAAGTCTTGCTAAAGTTAGGCTTTTCATTTGAAAAATTCAATATCAAATCATGGTATTCAGTGATTTTAGTGAGCTTGTACAATGTTATGTTTGCCTTGATCTTCTTCATATCTTTCACTATGTTATATCCACCTTTTGATGTTTTGCAGGGAGCTTTTATTTATAGCTAACTTTATTTACATTATTTTTTGTCCTATCATCAGGAGGTGTATCTAGTTTATTAGGTGGGGTGGAAGTTGTTAGAGGTGGGTTCTAACCCTTACTCTTCAAGGCATAATTTCTCCTCTGGTATTTTTGGAAATCATGCACCTCCTCAACATTATCTTCAGGCTCATTTTCATCTTGATTGGGAAAGTCATAGGTTTTCATCATGAAGACTATTTCTTGATATTTAGAAGCATCATTGGTATTATTATAGCCTCTATCATTACTTTTATTAGTGGAATTAATCTCTTCTATTTGGCTCTAAATGGCTTCAAATGCATGGCATAACTTAATGTAGTCTAACTCTCCATGTTTGGCAATATTGTGCACTCGGCACTAGTTGGGTAAGGATAACTCAGAAATGTTAATCTCAGGTAGTTTACTCAAAGGGGTATTGTTAGTATTTTTAGACCTATTGAAGGGTCTATTATATCTCTATAAGTTATAATTTATGTTGGAAGTCTAACCAATATTTCCCATTTGATTCTTGAGATCCAAAACATCATTATTGAGTTTTTGAATGGTTGTTTGTATTGAATCTAACTCTCCCTTTTGAGGCTCTAAGGTCTTGTTTTAGGTAGCATTTTTAACATCAATATTATTTACAGGCACTAGTTCTTAACTGATGTTGTTCTGGGGATGTGCTCTAGTGTTTGCTTAGTTAAAGAATCTTAGTTACTAGTTAGGTACATTGTGGTTCAAAGGCAACTAGTTTATCACTGGTAGTTCGTTTAATTTAGGTATATTATGATTCATGTTGGGTATGAAATTTAAATTAGGAATCATTGGATCAATTTATTTTATAAAAAAGGTAGGATGTCCCTATAGATGCATTTTCTCATCAATATAGATGGCTTCAACATATGTTAAAGGCAATGTGTCAATATTCAAGGCTCTTCTTAGGAAGATAGTTATCATTGGGTCCAAGGAAATCTTGTATATTTTCAAATCCAAATCATCTATCAGCTTATATGGTGGGGATGATAGGGTATACATCTTTTATAACCATGCATTAAATGTTCTAATTAGTTATTTTATGTCCCTTTTGAGGGTGGTAAACTATTAGTACACAACTCCTAGGCTTACTACCCTACCAAATTTGGTAATAAAGGTATCATTAAACTAACCCCATCCCATGATGGAATCTTTTGGTAAGCTGAGGAACCAATCATAAGCCACATCTCAGAAGGTAAAGGGAAAGAGATGGAAAGATATATCATCATGGATCATGTTCAGTAACCTCAAATTACCTTAAACAAATTTATATGCTCTTCAACAATTACTTTACTAGTGGGGGTAAAGAGAGGCAAATATATTTTTAATATTCCATGGTAGATCATGCATAGCTCTAACGATTTTGATGGATGATCCAACTAACCATGCCATGATTGGCAAGAGGGGTTGTAAATTTTGATTAGATGGGGATTTTGGCTAGGTCCTAGACTTACTATTCTTACCTTTACTTTTTCTAGCCTTTATATGGGTTTTTAGGGATGATAAGGGGACCTTGGGTTTATATCAAGATATGGTTATAATCCAAGGAAACTCTAGGATGCATAATGGGTACTAAGAGAAAAATAACTTCAAATATAGCTTCATAGGTGTCAAATATTAAAAATATCACTCAATATTTCTATAGTAAAGACTTAGATCAATTAGTTTTATGATTATATTTGAGGATCGAAGCCTTGAAACCTTAGATTTTTCAATACTTGAACAAATTTTGTTAGTCCTGCATGTTGGCTTGTAAATATCAGTGTTATACCATCATTCTAAAGCATTTTCATAAATAATTTAAAAATCTAAGAGGGTTTATGCATTTTAAAACTTATTTTAGTAAAAATATAATCAAAGGTTTACTTAAATACAAGTGAATTAATGTGATTATGATCTTAAATGCCTAGATCTATTACAAGCAAGGCCCCCACAATAGATCTTTACATAAATTCTTTATGAATATCTAGGTTATTTAATAAATTTCCATCAACCTTTGCAAATATGATCAAAATAACCTTCAATATTCCTAAAGGATGTGTTATTTCACCTATATTATCACAAATTTATACAAATATCAATATTATTTATCAAATTTTCAAAAATGAACACTAACTTTGATGAAATCCTTTAAAGAATGCAAAGATTCATGTGAAGATTGGAAAGATTCCCATAAATAATGTAGATCTTTAGTGTTATTTAAAAATATTTGTGTAGTTTGGAACAATTAAGAATATATTTTAAATGAATTATACTACAATTCTAAAAATATGCATTAAATTAATTACATAGAGTCCCTCCTTTTAGAGTCAACTTTTCCTTTCCTGTTGATGCACTTTATGTGCTCCCTGTGTCCCTAGGGAATAGAGGGAAAGTAATGAACTCAATTTTAAGTGATGGAATAATCAAGGCATGAGTTTTTGACACAATTAATACTAGAAATAACATAAATAATATATATATGGTCACAACTTAGAAGTCTGCAAGTAGACCTTGATGTAGGGATATTAAATGTTACACAATGACAATTTATTCCTTGGTAATATTTGTGAAATTGTTTCAATCATTGTTAACTATTACCAAAAAAAAATAGTGGATATTTATAGAATTAACTAAGATTAATTGATTCATAATGTGGATTTAAATGTGAGAAGGGTAAGGCAGAAAAAATGGTTTGCTTCATATGATCAAAAGCACCAATTCCTCTAAATTATATGAAAAAAATAGTTTAAACTAAAATTCATCAACCCTATAATAATAATCAAAGATAAATGAATGAAGTTGAATCTTTTAAGGAAAGGAAATGCATCTATCTAAAAGCATACATTATGTTGGTTCCCAGTTGCACACCATCATCACTCAGCCTCACACACCCTAAAAAGTGGGGGTGAAAGTTGAAGGTGAGGAGCTACTTGAGATATCATTGGAACTAGGGAGGGATAAACAGATTGAAAGAACTAAATGGGGATAATGATTGGGAGGGGCCTGATAAAGGGGATGGTTATCTCCCTATTGCTTTGGGCTCTACCTAAACAAAGGTGAGAGGACCTAAAGGGGTAACCTTTTCTAGTGAAGGGACTTTGAACCTTTAACCTTTATGAGGATTTGTAATTATGGAAGAGGGGATATGACCAAAGCATAACGAGACTCACACACTCCACCCAGGAAGGGATCTCACACAAAAATCATGAATGCCTTATGTCATACGAGAGATATTTAAGATATATGAGAAAATAGATGTAATATTCAATGTCAAGATTGTTGTTGAATGATAGGGATTAAGTGAGGAATGTAGCATTAGGATTTTGAGCACATAAAATGACACAATTTAGTTAAACAATGTATAATTCATATGTTGGGAAAGTAACACTTATGGTATGTGAGTTATATGTTGTATGTGGGGTAAAATGGGGTAGGAAAATGTTTATATGAATAGATTGATAAAAATATGTGGAGGGATAATAACTAAACATGAAGGGATTCACACAATCATGATATCATCTTTATCAATAGATGCTTTCTTGATTCTGGAGATAGTTAGGAAGAAACTATGCATAGATGGTACTCAAAGAATTATGAGCAACACTACAAGTTACCCCTCAATAATTATTTCCTATTGTATTTGTGAGCCCAAGACTACCCTTAAAAAGGATATCAATTCTTTATTCCACCAAAATTTAAAATAGAAAGGATCTTAATTTTGGTTTCACCTTCTAAATGACTACCACAAAGAGACATACACCAAATAACCAATCTATTTATCTTATGAAAAGAAACACTGAACTTAAACAATAAGATACAATGAAAACCATGAACATATTTTATTCATTCACTAAGAAAGGATAGATTAAAATATATTTATTGAAAAATTGATATCATGAGACACTATGTAGAATGACTCTGTGACAAGGGAACATCATGGATGATCTCAAATCTTGTCAATGATTGTACAACTGAAATCAATTTAGTACTAGGGAAATACATAGGGATGACTCTCTAAGATATTTATTCTATAGTGAAATTTTATCCAACCTTTGTAAAGGGATAGACCCCCTTTACTTATACAATTTCATAGCCATACTTGGAATATTATACAAAGATACACCAATTGGAATATTATGTCATGAGCCTGGGGTTGGTTGCAATGAACTTCATTCCTCAGACTTGCAATTGTTCTCTCGTGATGATGAAAGATATGATTCCCCACTATAAAATAATATTTAGAATTATGTACACAAAATTAACCTACAAGGGACAAAACAAACTTTGTCCACTTGTGTAAAGAAATAAAGATGTCCATTTCTTAAACAAAATAAACCCTAAAAAGGATGTGCCACTATCAGGCAAGGTATACTGGTTTCCCAACAAGAAAAAATAGAGAAAGGGACAAAAAGTGAGAAAAGGACAAGAAGAGAAAGGGAGGTATGGAATTATTTTATTTTGGGAAATAAATTAGGGGTATCTAGTCATGATGCAAAATCCACATTGATGACTATGTCCTTTACCAACTTATTCTTGTATGTAACAATATTTTCAATCATAGTGGTGGGGATATTTCTATCTAGACCCACTTGATATTTGAATTTGACATTATATTATTCTAACCAGTTGGTGGTCCTCTAGATCACTCCTTATTTATTATGTACCAATGCCTTTAATTGGTCATAGGACTTTTAAAGTGATACTAGGTCCCTTGTCTTGTGGCTATTGAAGGCTCCATGGGGTGCATTGATGAGGTTATTCAAAACATCCTCCAACAATTCTTTTGTCAAGTCCACTGCACCATCAAGTTTCACCATTACTCTTAGAGTAGTCTCAATTTATATCCTCACAATTTTGATAGACTACTCTTTTCCTTTTATATCAAAGGTGTCATCCTTGAGCATGGATAGTCTGTGCCTTATGGTGAATTGGCATTCTCTAGGCATTCTAAGATCATTTGAAGATACAATATTTTTTGCTACTAAATCATCTTTCCGCATATTACATATCTCATCTATTTTGGGCCTAAGTGCATCCCAACTCTTCATTTTATCATCATATACAAACTCTAGGGATCTACACTGTCCTCATCAATCTATCTCATTATCAAGCCATTCCATGTTGTATAGATGACTTCTTTGGCTCAAGATATCAAGTCTTATTTCCAATATTTTGTTACCCATCTTATGGACTTTAAATCATCACTATGGGTGAATTATAGTGGTCCAAGGGAGATAAGGGAAGGGTCAAGAGCTTGGATGGTAGTTGGAGTCACTACTTGAGGCTCACTTAGTAACTTTTTCAAGTACTAAATCATAGCCTAGTTTTTTGCCTTTAAATTTTCCATGGTGGCTTTATCTTTATCTATTATGTGTGTCACCATGTCAACTAGGACTTTTAAATTATGTTTCAATTCTTTCCTTGATGGTTCCTTAAGATTGTAACTATAAATGAAGTAGCTTTCTAGGGGAGCATTATTTTTTAGTGCATCTAGAGGAGGAATGGCTACTTCAACACTCCTTTCCCACTTGTCAGTGAATTTCATTCAAGCATGCATTCTATCCTTTTTGAGGGTTTAGCCTTTTATTTTTGAATAATTTGTGCTATGTTAATATCCCCTATCTTTCTCATCACATCCTTCTTTTCCTTCACCTAGTTTATAAGTCAAAGAAGGGGCTTGGTCTAGAAAATTGCTAAAGTTATTGACATTGAGGATGGCCTTGTGGTAGTGACAAGTGGTTTCAATGAGTAAATAAATACCTGGAATGCCACAAGCCTAGGAAGAGGACTCAACACAAATTGTTTTATGTCCTCATCACTTCACTAGTTTTTATTTTCTTCTTCTGGGATTGGTTTTACTTACTCCAAAATTTCAAAATTGGACCCAAGTTGGAGGGAATCCATGCACAATTTGTCAATGGAGCTCACTTTTTCCATGGGTTGGATGGAGGATACAACAATGGCTTCTCCTTCCTTATTACTCTAGGCTACTGGGTCTGCAGAGGTTATGGCGACTCTTCACCAATCATGGCCTCAAAACCATTATTTTTCTCTAGGTCATGCACCTTGATGGTGGGGATGACCCCTAAAGTGACTTAAATTAAAGTAGCACCCTTCGAGGCACTCTCTTTTGTACCTTTATTGACCTCCAAAGTTATGGGGGTGCCAATTTGTAGGCTTGACCCTCATCTACTCCTTTATCCCTTTCCTTCTCTCCCATCTTTGTACTACTAATGGGGGACTGAATGTCATCCATAAGTTCACCTTAATACTTTTCATATAGCTTTGGGGTGTCTTCAACTTCACCAACTTTGTCTTACCCAAGTGTTTGAAAAAAAACATTATGGACAAATGCCTCTATCTCTAGGGAGTGGGGCTCTTTTTCAACAAGGGAATCTACTTAGGTAGCCACCTTAGCTCCAACCTCCATAACATTATCAAAATATAAAGGATCATCTAGAGCCTTGACCCTTTCCTCATCACCTTCACCTTATTGTATTGTAGGTTCCACCTCTATAGATGTTCCCTCTATTGCGATCCTTGGTGGGGTATGACACCTCTCCCTATGGGTTCTTTGCCTAGTTATTACATTAGGGGGAGTAAAGGCATGTTGTTTTTTCATTACATCTTCTATCAACCTTCCTTCATTTGAGTCCTCCCCCTTAATCATATCCCTAGCCCTCTGCATGTAAGAAGATTGATCTTATTTTCTCTTCAGTGGGAACTCTTTAGAGATTAGGTGTTTTAAAATAACTATCCTCTAATTGGTCAGAGACTTGATTGAAGATTAGAGGGACTTCTTAAATCTCTTTTGCTTTGGTGTCTCCTCTTGTTCCTTACATCCTCTCTTCCTTGAATATAGTTTTGGAGAAGGTTTGACTAAAACCTACTATGTAGGTAGGACATTTGTGATTAACACTTGATTGGCCATATGGGGGTTAATGAGATGGCCAACACTACTAGAGCTTCCCTCCCTAAAATTGATATGGGAGTGACACTAGCTAGTGTGCCCTACCCCATGAGAATTTCATCTCAATTCTCAACTAAGCTTGTTATTTTTGAGAAAGACAACCTAGCCTTAGATTATGTTATAGTCATCTTCTCGACATTCACTTGTTTGGTGAAGTTAGTGTCTCTGAGATTTCTTTTCCCCTTGCTTGTTGCAAATGATGATGGGGCCAGAGGGTCACCACTATGTACAAGAAGGCATTTAATTCCTTTATCTTTCTTAAATCTAGGAGGGTAGGGGTGTCATATGTCTCAAGGTTGATTCCATCTTCCTTCAATAATATGAAGGTTCTCCTCATTATCTACATCACCCACAAGGGGATGGAGTCATCTTACTACATAGTGAAGTCTAGATGAGTAATGGACTGGGATTCAATATTATCCCTATTGTATGTTGAGGAGAGTGTCAACTTGTCATCTACCATGTCCTTAGGGATAGAAGTGATGTTGTAGGCTATGACTTCCTACACTATTAGCCTCATATATTACCACTTTTAGACATCTTCCTTGGTGGTTCAGTTAGACCAAAGGTCTTCATAGTGATATTGATGCAATATTACATTTGTCACCATGTTCACCGACCACCTAATGTCATAATTAAGTCAGGGTGGCATCTTATCAAATGTATACATGCTTATTTACTACTCTAACCCCTTTGCTTTGGCCACTAAGGGGCATGTGTAATACCCAATTTTCATAGCGAATTTGAAAGGGTTGTTGATATTTTTGGTGACAATCATCTCATATAGAGGCACCATTTGCTAGCTCATCTCCATGACCACCAATTTGTCATCCACATATCTTAGGAGCTTGTGAGGTTCCCCTACATAACCACTAACCTTGATGTATGTGAATGTCTAAAATTAAATATATGTGGCCCCATATTTTTATATTACTTCCTTTGTCATAGTGGACATTCTATTTAGGCTCTACAGGTGGTAAAATACACTCATAATGGGGGTGAAAAAGTAGTTATGCACCTTGAAAAAACTATTCCTAAACCCCTCTAGGGTTACCTTAGGATATATCTCATAGATTCTCATCCCTACAAGGTTCCTGGTAAGTCCCTAGAAAACCTTGTTATGTATCAAACTATACATTAAGTAGGAATACATATATAATGTACCTTTAAAATCCTCTTTGAAGAGGATGGTTTCTTGAAGATACATAATTTGTGCATACAAATTGTCACTAAGGATGATGGCCTAGTCAATCCTCCTTTTCCCTTCCAGCAGGCAAAGCATGATAAAAAACATCCATGTCTCAGACTTCTCAATAGTGTGTATCCCATAAATTCTAGTAGCCATGGATATAACATACTAAGGCAACTCATTGAATTCTAGAAATTTCAAGTTATTTAACATCCTTGAGACCTTTTGTCTCTTCTTGGCCAACCAACATGAGTTCATGACTTCCTAGATGGCTCTCTCATCTTTATCAGTGTATTACTAGAATTTCTCAATGCTGAGTGTGATACTTTATAGTTGAGGGGGAATGCCAAGAATAATTCTAAGGGATTCAGGAGTAAAGGAGAATACCACTAAATGACTACCATCAATAATGGTTCTAGTATATGATTGATATGCTTGAACACATGCTATGATGAGCTTTGGGTATGGAGTAGTTAGGGGGAACACCGTTGCTGGTCTAATGTAGCTTATGCCAATATTAAAGCCTTCCCTTGTTTGCCAAGTGACCTTTTTATAATACATGGAAAAATATGAGTGAATCATACATTTAAAACATTCTTTTTGGGATCTCAGGGACTTTCACACATTTTCACTTGTTATGATCCTCTAGTACTATGAGATAAGAAGTTCTGAGTCACCGTTGATACCAAGGACACTACTTGTAATGATCCTTATTTTGTAAAAACTTTGGAATTTGAGCCTTTGGGGACCCTTTAGAAAATGTGCATAAAGGTAAGTGAGGCAATCTTCAAAAAGGTCCTAAATTTAAAAAACACCTAAGTACCTCCATGTGGTACAAATATCCTTTATATAATTAGACATCTGAGCCTTATGGATTTTAAGCACCATGCCCACCAAAAAGGTAAGTGGGTTAATTCTTCAAAGAGGCCTAAAATTTTTGAGGGCCCAAAACTCTACCACATGTCTAAATAAAAATTAAGCTAGGGTCATGGCCACTTCTGTAATTTATACCAACCTTCTTCAAAAGGGGAGAAGTGAAAAATCTTTCCATCCCCGATTTCTTACTCTTAGGAGTCCCTTGAGTCAAATACATATTTTTCATTCCATTCATCAAACTAATCCTCACCTTAATGACAAAAACACATAAGTGTAGCCTATTGATTTTATTTGAGACACCGACACATCTCCTCTCTTGAGCATGAAGGATCAAAGCTTGGAAAAAGACTTGGTTACACCCTCATTTGTTCACTATAGATTATCATGCCATAAGAGCTTTTATCCACACACTATAACTCTTCAATCTCTCTCGAGCCTTTCTATGGTATTTTCCATCTTTGATAGACATCCCTCTAGACTCATCTAATCAAGATAACAGACATTATTACTCAAACTACATGTTCTAACCTCTCTTCCTGATAGGGGAAAGTAGGAAACTAAAGCATTGAAGCCCACTTAGCTCAGGCACTAGGAATTAATCATACAATGACCCAAATTTCTCTATCATAATTTTTAGCACTAACATAGGCTCTTGTTCAGGGATGGGTACCCCCCAGTAGGTACATAGAGAACACCAAACTAGTCACCTATCCATTGGGATATGAAGTCAATAAGAAACATAACATGGGTGAATAAATATTTTAATATGGAAACCAATCAAATGAAAAAGGATAGGGATAGATAAAAACACAACATGATCATGGGGACCATAAGAGATACAATTATATACATATGTAAAAGGGCAATTATATACAATTATATACAATTATAAGTGTAATCTAAGAAATGCTTGAGATGTCTGCCATTTATTGGTAGCTCCAAAATCTCCCCAATGGTATATTTGAGATAAAAGGTATTATTCCCTATCTAAAATTTTATGGTTTAGGGACCCATCCAAAGGGAATCAAATTTGAAATAATTCCCTTTATCTTGACATCTACTATCCCATAACATAACTAGATCACTAACCTAAAAATTTTATGGAGTAAATTTTCTACTAGATATAATTTTGAGATGATCCTTAAAATATATGTGCTTTTTATGAGCCTACCTCTTGGATTCATCAAGTTCAATGATCTAGTCAATTATCCCTTCATATTGGCTTATTTCTATTCCTACCTTAGTCATTTATCGCCTGAACTGATATATAGGTAATTGTAGATTCAAAGGAAAAATAGATTGGTCCATACATGAGCTCAAATGGACTCTTTACCATGGATCTCTTTGGAGTCAACCTATCTATCCAAATAACAAACTTCAATTGCTCACCACATTTTCTTTTATTGTCAACCAGAGTCCTCTTGATAATTTTCAATAGGTTTTTATTATTGGACTCTACTTGTCCATTTCGTTATGGATTATAGTGGGAGGCATATACTAAGGTATTAACATAATCTTCACATAATGAATTAAAATATTTAGATATAAATAATATAGAATTATCACATACAATCTTGACTCGTACCCTGAATCGATAAATGATATTATTTAATAAGAAATCTATGACTACCTGGTGGGTTAATCTCTAGATAAGAATTGCTCCAACCCATTTTGTGAAGTAATAAGTGGCCACCAAGATCTATTTATGACCAAAACTTGAGATATCTAATATTTCACTCATAAAATCCATTCCCCATTATCTAAAAGGTCCCTCAATAGAGACTAGCTATAGGGGAAGTGATCTACATGCCTTCATTCTTCTAGAGAACCACTGACATTCTTCACATTTTCTAACTAAGGTAGTTACATCTTTGACTAATGTAGGAAACCAATATTCAAACCTCAAGATCTTGTGTATAGTGATCTTTAGGGCAAAATGACCGCTACACACACCAATATGCAATTCTATGATTATTGGAGAGACCTCACTCTCTACTAAATACCTTAGGAGAACACCATCTAGGTTTTTCCACATGAGGTCATCCTACAATAGAATATACTTTTAGGACACCAAGTTTAATTTCCTTTGATTCTTCTCTAGATGAGGAGGAAAACTCAAAGTTTTTAGGTAATGCACTATGTATCTATACCATGGGGATCTATTATATATTAATCCATAGCTATCCCCAATTATATATACATTATTTACCTCTATAGCTTCTAAATTTTCCTCGGTCATCAACTTCACCAAACCCATGCCCCTGATGAGCTTGGTGGTTTGTATCTCTAGGTCATATTCTTATAGTTTATTGACCCATTTTCACCTCTTATCAGTAGTTTAATTTTGAGTTAAAATGTCTTTCATCATAGTGTGAGGGACATACGCAATAATCTTTCAACTCAAAATGTAAGACCTAAATTTTTTGATAGCCTTCAAAGGGAAAAGGCTTATTTTTCCATTATGGTATGTATAAAGCTCAGATCCTTGAAGTGTCTTACTTAAAAAGGAAATTGGTTGCTTATGACCTTTGTCATTCTTTTGTAGTAGCACTACAATAATGGTATGCATAGAGGCAAATGAAAATATTTGGAACTCTATTCTATAGTCTAGGATAATAAGCACTAAGGCCATTTTCAAGGTTGCCTTGATGTCTTGAAATGACTGGGTAGCCTTTTCCTCCCACTTTATAGTTTGAACCTTCTTTAGCATTGAAGTGATTGACAAAGTGATCTCTAAAAAATTGGAAATAAATTGTCTAACAAAATTAATTTGGCCAAAGAAATATTGAATACCTTTCTTAGTTTGTGGGATGGGTACTTTTTCTATGGCCTCCACCCTCTTAGGATATATCATGACACCTTGTTGAGACACAATATATCCCAAAAACTTTGCCTTTTTTACCCCAAAGTGGCACTTTTTGGGATTAATGGAAATCCCAAACTCTCTACACTTGAATAGTATTTGTTCCAAATGCACCAAGTGGTCACTCCTCTTATTGGAGTACACTTTAACATCATCTTGATATACAATAATGAACTAGTTTATTAATTTGGTGAAGTCTACATCCATATCTCTCTATAAAAGTGGTGCATGTATTCATCAAACCAAAACTCATTTGGATATATATGTAGGTACCCCATGGGGTGGTGAAAGCAGTCTTGGACCTTTCAAACTCCTTTACCACTACTTAGTTATAACCGAAAAACCCATCTAGGGTTGATAGTAGCTCAAAATTGGTGACATCTTGGAGCATGTTATCCATGTTAGGAAATGGATAATTATCTTTTAGAGATGCCTAATAAAAATTTATAAAATCAACACAAAGCTAGATGTATCTGTTCTTCTTTCTAACAAGGACCAAGTTTGCCACCCAAGATGAATATATGATGGGTTGAATGATCCCACCATCTCTTAATTTCTTCAACTCCTCTTTCATATTAGTTTCTAAGATGGGGTTGATGGGCCACTACTTCTAGTAGAATGGTTTTGCATTGGGGTGAAGAGGAATAACATGTTGGAACAAATCTTCTCGATAAGCTTTTAGCTCTGAATATGACCATGCTAGGAAATATTGATACTTCTTTAGTAAAAAAATATTTTTTCCATTTTATTTGTCACTTTAATGAGTGTCTAGCTAAATCTTCCTTATATTTTCTTCTATCCTAATATTAACCTCAATTACATCCCTTAGCATAGAAATGTTTTTAGATTTGACTCAGTTAGCTTTATCAAAGGCTACTTCAAGACTAACCAATCCCCTAGGGATGGTGTTAGTTCTAAGATGGATCATTTATTTCCCATACAATTTTTCCTTCCCACCATAGACCTAAATCATAAAATCCTAGTCTATGATAGTTCCCTCAAATTATTTTATGCAACATAGGAACCTTTTTATGTGGTCATCATCATCAAATACTTACCAATGATTAATATTGTCTAAAATAGAGGGCCTTACCAATGTTTCAACTTGATATTAACAAGTGGCATTTCCAAGCTCAATCCTAAATTTTATAGCTCTCTTGGAAAGCACATATACTAAATGATTGAGCTCTCTGGCATGGTACTGGATGTTGAAAGCATTGAACCATTCCAGATAGTCTTAGATAGTAGTTTGATATTACTTCAACCTATTCTACTTTGTGGTGTAAACAACTTGAACCTATTTAACCACTAACTCTAAGTCACCATTTACTAATAACCTTTTGAATCCATATTCATGGGATATTTGGAGGCCTATCAAAAGTGCTTCATATTTTTCAATATTGTTTGTGGGCTCAAAAGCCAACTGAAAGGAGAACTTAAAAATTTATCTCTTAGGAGTATAGAAAATAAATCTAGACCCATTTTAAATATTGTAACATTCTCCATCAAAATGCATAATCTAGATGGATTCTTCATCTTGTATACCAACATCAGGGGGTATCTCTATAAACTTGACATTTCCCATGAAGCTCTTGATATCTATGTCTACATACAACACTTCATCCAACTAGTACTTGGGGTCTTCCAAGATATGAATCATTTGTTGTTTCTAATTTAGGAAAACCATTTTCCCATCCAAAGGTATTATGGCATAAGATAAATACATCTAAACACTATCACCAATGCTAGTATCCCACTTCTTGGAGAGCAACACACCCCACTTAGGTGGACAGTCTAAAATAATGACATCCATGCTCAGGAAATTTTTGGGGTATTATGCAAGCTATACAATTAACCATTTTACCATTCCAATAATAGGCATTTCTCTAGAATCCATGGCAAGGCATCATCCATATGTTGTAGTTATTATTATGCATAATTAATTTAGTAAAACCAATGGCATGATGTTATAGGATGCATTGGAATCAAACATGGAATTATGGATGATCAATTTACTAATCATTAAGGTGTTATAGAATGGGTCAACATCCATTTGATTCTCTACCAGTGTCATTCCTAGGTGCACTTCCAAGTACTTCTTAGAATATTTAGAGGTGTTCTTATTTTCTCTAGGGAGGATGTGGGGAGGTTCTTCCTCAATAATTTCATTAGAAGTGACCTTTTTTATGAACCCTAAATATTCTAAATCTCTCCTTCTATACTTCAAGATATTAATTAGCTTCACAAAAGGTATTGTGACCTTTAATTGACTCAGTATATGGGTAATATCAAAAACAATGTATTTGGGTAGTGGAGTATTAGTGGGTAAACTTGTGACATTTACACTTTAAATATACCCTTGTAGTGATAATGGCATAGAATAGGAGGGCCAATACTTTTGACTTCATTCTTTAAAGGAGGCTTCCTATGCTCATCCTTCTTAGGAATGACAGATAGAAAAGGGGTTTGATTTTTGGTTTGGGTACCTCTAAGTTTAGTATGATAAGGCATAGGATCAGGCTTAGTAGGATTTTGGACCTCCTTAGTTTCAATATTTATTTTTTCTTTGATATTTTCCATAGGAGTAGACATACCTTCATATTTTGAAGGAGTATTTTGATCCTTTCTTCTCAACTTATACTCCTTTTCTTGGGAATTTATAGCATGAATCATCAACTATTGATCCTCTATTGATGGGGGATAGTCCCCATACTTCTCTTTCATCATTTATCTCAAGAACTCAAAGTCATTAACTACCAAATCATATTCATGGATCATATTGATTTCACAGACAATGTCTAAGGATATAACTCTTACCTTTTTACATGCATCCTAGAATGCCTGAGCAGTGGTAGCACCCATTACTTTTATTGATGGAAAAGGAGATATTACACCCAATTCATCAAAACTAAAAGAAAAAAAATCATAGGCCAGGGTGTCTTTGTAGTCTAGGACTGATAGGGTACTTACCTCTTCTCCACTAAAGATGTAACTCTCCACCTCTTAGAAATCTACTATGTATATGTCACTTCATCAGATGCAAATTTAGAACCAACTACCTTATTGAACCATGAATTAAAATCCTTCACACATTTATTGGGATTCTTTTTGAGTTTCTCAAACTTGGTAAGTAGGAATCAAGGATCTATACTCTCACCAAACTACATCTTGAATGCATCAATAATTTCTTGCTAAGTATCTATAGATCTATTAGGGAGGGACTTGAACCACTTTCAAGCCTCATCCTCAAGTGTGTTGATGAATATATTTATACACACATCCTCCAAGTCAATCTCATATTCTTCAATAATATTTAAAAAGGCTTTCAAATTTTTCTCCCTAGACACTGCATTATTTCCCTAGAACTTAGGTAGGACATTTCTAATCTTGACAGGGAGCTCATTGGGAAAATTGGGCATAATAGTGAAATTGATGGCTATAAATCTTGGGATCATGAATGGTCTACATCTATTACCCAAATATTGATCTTCCTCTCCATCATTTTCATTATCTACATTAAACATCCTCTTTATTAAGTCATGGTCTCCCATTTCTGATTTAGATGATGAAGGTGAACTAGGGGAAGTTGAGAATGAACATTATTCAAAGAATTGGAAAAAGGGGAAATGCTTCTTTTGGGAGAGGGAGCTTGAGTTTCAAGAAGTTTAGAACTAACTGAAGCACTTTGGTACCCTTCAACTAATGAGATGTTAGAGAACATGGGGTGCATGTGAAGAAAAACAAACTGATTAGGTCCTACTTGATAACTTGAGCCCTAACCCACAACAAGTTTCCAAAGTTGTTTTCTTCTATATGGGGATTTTAATTTAGGGAAAATCTCTTTTCAAGGATTCCTTTGGAAAGAAGATCTAGTACCCTCCAATTTTTTAGAGCTAAAGAGAAGGTTTAGAGACAAAGGAAGGTACAAATAATAGACACTAGATCTTTAAACCTGTGATAGTATGGAATCACCACTAGAAAGAAGGCTTATAGACCAACAAAACTAGGCACAACTATGAAGAGATCCTAGTTTTTACACATCGATAATACTTTTCAAAGGTGTTAAATAGATTTCCATAAATAGGGGTAAATGTTCCAAAGAGAATTACAAGATTACCAATAGAACATAGGTGAGAAACTCATCTTGGAAATATGGTGATTAAAAAACTTAATATTATTTTACAATCAAGCTCGTAATAAGAGTGATAAGGTCCCTAGTACTGGTGCTAGAAAAAAGCCTATTGGTTCCCAGTTGCACACCACCATCGCTCAACCTCACATGCCTTAAAAAGTGGGATGATGCAAGTTAAAGGTGAGGATCCACTTGAGATATAATTAGAGATATGGAGGGATCAACACCTTGAAATAACCAAATGGGGACAATGATCAGGAGGGGCCTGACAAAGGGGATGGTTAGCTCCCTGCTATTTTTGGCTCTACCTAAACCAAGGTGAGAGAACCTATAGGGTAGCTAGTTATAGTGAAGTTACTTTGAACATTTAGCCTTTATGAGGATTTGTAATTATGGAAGAGGGAATATAAAAAATAAATAACTAGACTCACACACTACACCCAAGAAGGGCTATCACATGAAATGCATGAATGCCTTATGTCATATGAGAGCTACTTAAGACAGGTGAGAAAATGGTTGTAGATTTAAATGTGGGGATTGTTGTTGAATGATAAGGAGTAATTGAGGAATGAAACATCAGGGTTTTGAGCACATAAAATGAATACACTTTAGGTAAACAATGTATAACACATCTATTGTGCAAGAAGTACTTATGGTATGCAAGCTATATGTTGTATGTAGGGTAAAACAGGGTAAGACAATGTTTATATGAATAGATTGATAAAAAGATGTGGAGGGATAATAACTAAACATGGAGGGATTTACATAATCATGATATCATATTTATCAATAGATTCTTACTTGATTTTGGAGATATCTAGGAAGAAACTATGCATAGATGGTCCTTGAAGAATGATGATCAAAACTACAAGTTACCCCTCATGAATTTTTTCCTATTGTATTCATGATCCCAATTTTACCCTTAAAAAAGGATATAAAACATTTATTCCCCCAAAATTTAAAATATAATTGATCTTATGTTCTAGTTGCACATTCTAAATGACTGTCACAAAGAGACATACAACAAATAACTAATATATTTAGCTTGTAAAAAGTAACACTACACTTAAAAAAATAAGACAAAATGGAAGCCATAAACATATTTTATTCATTCACTGAGAAAGGATTGATTAAAATATATTTCTTGAAAAATTGATATCACAAGACACTATGCAGAATGACTCTATGACAAAGGAACATCATGGATGATCTCAAAGCTTACCAATGATTTTACAAATGAAATCAATTTGGCACCAGGACACTACATAGGGATGACTCTCTGAGCTATATCTTCTATAATCAAATTTTATTCAACCTTTGTAAAAGGATAGACCCCCTTTACTTATATAATTTCATATCCATATTTGGCATATCCTACAAAAATACCCTAGCTAGAAGATTCCTTCATGGGCCTAGGGTTGGTTGCAATGAACTTGATTCCTCAGACTTGTAGTTGTGCTCTCATGATGATGAAAGATATGATTCCCCTTTACAAAATAATATTTACAGTTATGTACACATAAAATAAACCTACAAGGGACAAAAAAAAACTTTGTCCACTTGCGTACAGAAACAAAGACATCCCTTTCTTAAATAAAACAAACCTTGAAAGGGATGTGCCATTATTGGGCAAGGTACAATGGTTTCCCAACAATAAAAAAGAGAGAAAGGCACAAAAAGGGACAAAAGGATAAGAAGAGAAAGGGAGGTATGGAATTATTTTATTTTGGGAAAGAAATCAGGGGCATCTAGTCATGATACAAAATCCACATTGATGACTCTATCCTCCATTAGCTTGTTCTTATATGTAACAAACTTTGCAATAATAGTGGCGAGGATCTTTCTATCTAGGCCCACTTGAAATTTAAATTTGGCATTATATTCTTCTATCTAGTTGGTGGTTCTCTGGAGCACTCCCTATTTCTTAAGTACCAATGCCTTTAACTAGTTGCATGACTCTTCAAGTGATACTAGGTCCCTTATATTTTATCTAGTGAAGTCTCCATGGGGTGTATTGATGAGGTTATTCAAAGCATCCTCCAACAATTCTTTTTTCAAGTCCACTGCACCATCAAGTTTCACCATTACTCTTAGAGTGGCCTCAATTTCTATCATTGTAGTCTTGAGAGACTACTCTTCTCCTTTTATATCAAAGGCACCATCCTTGAACATGGAAACCCTATGCCTTATGGCCAACTATCATTCTTTGGGAATTTTAAGATCATCTAAAGAGACAATATTTTCTGCTACTAAATCATCGTTTCCCATATTACATATCTCATCTATTTTGGGCTTGAGTGCCTCCCAACTCTTTATATCAAAATCATATACAAATTAGGGAGCTACACTCTCCTCATCTATTTATCTCATTATCAAGCCATTCCATGGTTCTATGGATGACTTCCTTGGCTTGGGATGTCAAGTCATATTACCAATCTTTTATTTCTCATCCTCTGGTCTTCAAATCATTACCATGATCAAAATCTAGTAGTCTAAGGGAGATAAGGGAAGGGTCAGGAGCCCAAATGGCAGTTGGAGTTACTACATGAGGCTCACTTAGTAAATTTTTCAAGTATTAGATCATAACCTAATTCTCCATCATTATCTCTTCCATTGTGGCTTTATCTTTGACCATTCTATGTGTCACCATGTTAGTCAAGACTTGTGAAGTATTTTTCAATTCCTTCCTTGATGGTTCCCTAAGATTGTAACTATAGATGGAATATCTTTCTAGGGGAACATTCCTTTTGAGTGCATCTAAAAGAGGAATGGCTACTTCAACGTTTATTTCCCACTTGTCAGTGAATATCATTTCAACATGAATTCTATCCTTCTTCAAGGGCTTAGAATTTTATTTTTGAATAATTTTTTCCATGTCAATATCCCCTATCTTGTTCATGACATCCTTCTTTTCCTTCACCTAGTCTATAACCTAAATAAGGGGCTTGGTTTATAAACCTACCAAAGTTGTTGAAGTTGAAGATGGCCTTGTGGTAGTGATGATTGGTGCCAATAAGGAAAAATCTACCTGGAATGCCACTGGCTTAGGAGGAGGACTCAACACAAACTATTTTATATCCTCATCACTTCCTTTGTTTTTCTTTTCTTCTTTTAGTATTGGTTCTACTCTTTCTAAAATTTCAAAATCAAACCTAGGCTGGTGGGACTCCATGCCCAATTTGTTAATGGAGATCACTTTTTCCATGGGTTAGATGGAGGATAAAAAAATTGATTCTCATTCCTTATTAATTTATGCCACTAGGTTTGTAGAGGTTATGGTGACTTCCTTGTCGTGTTTAGGTGACTCCACCAATCATGGCTTCAAAACCTCTATTTTCCTCTAGGTCATGCACCTTGATGGTGGGGAGGACCCCTCAAGGGAATTCAATTGAAGTAGCATCCTTGGGGGAACCCTCCTTAGTACCTTTATTGACCTTTGAATTTGTGGGGGTGCCCATTTCCAAGCTTGATCCCTCATCTACTATTTTATCCTTTTCTTACTCTCCCACCTTTGCACTACTAGTGGGGGACTAAATGGCATCCCCAAGTTCACTCTGATCCATTTTGTTTATCTTCAAGGTATCTTCAAATTTACTAGATTTTTCTTGCCAAGTGACTGAGAAATAATATTTTGGACAAATGCTTCTGTCTCTAAGGAGTGGGGCTCTTTTTCCATAAGGGCTTCTACTTGGGTAGCTATGTCAACTCCAACTTCCACAACATCATCAAAATATAAAGGATCATCTAGATCTTTGATCCTTTCCAATCACCTTCACCTTCTTATATTATAGGTTACCCCTCTATAGATGTTCCCTCCATCAGGATCCTTGGTGGGATATGACACCTCTCCCTATGGGTTCTTTGCCCAATTCTTATCTTAGGGGGAGTGAAGTCATGCTATTTTTTCATTAATTTTTCTATCATGATTCCTTCATTTGAGTCCTCCCCCTCACTTATATCCTTGACCCTCTATGCATAATAAGCTTGATATTTTTTTCTCTTCAGTGGGAACTCTTTTCCAATTAGGTCTTTGAAAATAATTGTCCTCTGCTTGGTCAGAGACTTGATTAAAGGTTGAAGGGCCTTCTTAACTCTCTTTGGCTTTGGTGTCTCCTTTTGTTCCTCACCTCCTCTCTTCCTTGAATATATTTTTCAAGAAGGATCAACTACAGTCGATTGTTTAGGTAGGATAGTTGGGATTGATGCTTGACTAGCCATAGGGGGGCTATTGAGATTGTTGGCACTACCCAATCTTTCCTCCTTGAAATTGATATGGGAGTGGCACTAGCTAGTATGACCTACCCCATGAGAATTTTATCCCAATTATTATCCAAGATCATTATTTTTGAGAAAGACAACCCAACCTTAGATTATACCATAGTCATCTTCTCGACATCCACCAATTTGGTGAAGTCAGTGTCTCTGAACTTTCTTTTCCCCTTGCTTACTATAGATGATGATGGGGCCAGAGGGTCACCACTATGTGCAAGGTATAATTCATTTAATTCCTTTATATTTATTAAATCTTGGAGGGTAGGGGTGTCTTACGTCCTGAGGTCAATTCCATGTTCCTTTAACCATCTGAAGGTTCTCCTCATTATCCATGTTGCCCACTGGGGGATGGAGTCATCTTCCTGCATAGTGAAGTCTGGCTGAGTAATGGATTGGGATTCAATATTATATATGTTGTATGCTACAGAGAGTGTTAGCTTGTCATCTAACATATCCTTTGGGATAGGAGTGATGTTTTAGGGTATGACCTCCTACATTTTTATCCTCATATATTCCCACTTTTAGACATATTCCTTAGTGGTGCAGTCAGACCAAAGGTCTTCATAGTGAGACTAATGCAATATTACATTTGTCACCATGTTAAACAACCACCTAATATCATAATTGGGTCAAGGTGGCAACTTATCAAATGTGTACATGTTAATTTATTTCTATAACCCCTTTACCTTGGTCACTGAGGGGCATGTATAATACCCAATTTTCATAGGGAATTTGGCAGGGTTGTTGATTTTTTTGACGATAATCATCTCATGCAGAGACACCATTTTTCCATCTTAGCTCCATGACCACTAATTTTTCATCCACATATCTTGGGATATTTTGAGGTGCCCTAAATATCCTCTAACCTTGATGTATGTGAATGTCTAAAATTGAATGTATTTGGCCTCATATTTTTCTATTACTTGCCTGGCCATAGTGGAAATTTTGTTTATGCTTTAAAGGGGGTAAAATATGCTCATCATGGGGGTGATAATTTAGTTATGAAATTTTTAAAAAATATCCTTAGACCCCTCCAAGGTTACCTTAGGATATATCTCATAGATTTTCATCCCTATAGGGTTCCTGGTAAGTCCTTGGAAAACCCTATTATGCACTAGGCTATATATTAAGTAGGAAAACATAGAATGTACCTTTAAATTCCTCCTTAGAGAGGATGTCCACTTGAAGATACATCATTTGTGCATGTAAATTATCACTAAGGATGATAGCCTTGTTAATCTTCATTTTCCCTTCCAACATGTAGAGAATGATAAAAAACATCCATGTCTCAAACTTCTCAACAGTGGGTATCCCATAAACTCTAGTAGCCATGGCTATAACATACTGAGGAAACTCATTAAATTATACTAATTTAAAGTTCTTTAAAATCTTTGATACCTTTTGTCTTTTCTTGGCCAACCAACATGAGTTCTTAACTTCCTAGATGACTCTCTCATCTTTGTTAGTGTATTGCTTGCATTCCTTGATGCTAAGTGTGATACTTTCTGGTTGAATGGGAATGTCAATCATGGTGCTAAGGGATTTGAATTTAAAGGATCATACCACTAAATGACTATTATTGATGATGATTCTATTATCTAGTTGATATGCTCGAGCACATGCTATAACGAGCTTTGGGTATGGAGTAGCTAGGGGGAATGCTGCTTTTGGTGCAATGTAGATTATGCCACCATTAGCAATTTCTTATGGGTGGTTGGGGTTTTGCAAGACATTAAATAGGGCCCTAAAATCCAAATCCATGACATCAGTGTCCTTGATTGAGTCCAATACTGATATGATGTTTCCCTTAGATGTTGTTGAAAAAGCTATCATCTTTTTTCAAGTCTCTTGTTATTGTATTAGCTTAGAAATAAACTTATTTACACTAAAATACTTCTCAATTAAGCTCTTAATTACCTCTCAAAACACAACAAAACAAGGTTTATAAACACTTACTAGTATTAATGAAAGCTGCACATAGGTGGAAATGAAGACCTTTTGAGAGTCATACTCTGATTCACTATATTCTCTTTGTTCTTCACTCTGGCACACTTAGTCACTTGGAAGCACAAATATTTGTCTCTAAATGTGAATGTTGAGTTAAAATGAAAATTAACACTTAATTATAATCCCTTGCATTTTATAATTAGGGTTACCATTAATTCTCTAAGATGAGGTGGCTAATCAACACCTACCCCATTAATTACTTGAGCCTTATTTGAAAAATAAAGGGAAAACATAAAGCCTTCCCTAGTTTTCCAAGTGAAATTCCTTTTATAATACATGGTGAAATATGATTGAGTCATATATTTAAACATTATTTTTGGAATCTTAAGGAATTTCACACATTTTCACTTGTTATGATCCTCTGGTGTTGTGGGACAAGAAGTCATGAGTCCCCATTGATACTAAAGACACTACTTGAAATGATCATTCTCTTACAAAAACCCAAGATTTTGATCCTTTAGGGACCCTTTGGAAAATTTCCATAAAAGTAAGTGAGGTGATCTATGAAAAGGTCTTGAAGTTGACAAACACCTGAGTGCCTCCACATGGCATAACTATCCTTTTTACAATCATACATCTAGGCCCTAAGGATTTTAAGCACCATGCACACCAAAAAGGTAAGTGGGGAAATTATTCAAAGAGGCCCAAAATATATAAGGGCCCAAAACTCTACCATGTTTCCAAATCAAAAATGAAGATGAAGTCATAGCCACTTTTACCCTTTCTACTAACCTTCTTCAAAAGGGGAAAAATAAAAAATCTTTCCATCCCCCGATTCTTACTCCTGGGGCTCCCTTGATTAAAATACATATTTTTCATTCGGTTCATCAGACTAATCCTCACCTTAATCACAAAAACACATAAGTGTATCCTATTACTTTTATCCAAGACATTGACATATCTCCTCTCTCAAGCACAAAGGATCCAATCTTGGAAAAAGACTTGGTTACACCCTCATTTATTCACTATATATTATCATGTCATAGGATATTTTCACCAAAAAATAAAACTCTTCAATATCTCTTGATACTTTCTAGTTTATTTTCCATCTTTGATAGATGTCCCTCTGGACTCATCTAATCAAGATAACGGACATGATTGCTTGAACTACATGTCCCAACCTCTCCTCTTGATGAGAGAAGGTAGGAAACTAAAACATTGAATTTTACTTAGCTTGGGCACAAGGAATTCATCATATAAAGACCCAAATTTATCCAACTTAATTTTGGGCACTAACACATTACACAAAATTTACTCATTTATAGTAAATTATATAAGCACATTTAGTTGCAAATAAGATGAAAATAAAGAACATATACTAGCAAAATTAACAGCTAAGTGTTAAAATCAATCTAAAAAATGCATATATTGAATGTTATTTCTAAATTAGTTAGTAATGAATAAATAATTAATCATTTAAAATCATGAGAAATAGAAATCATATAACACATGCAGTAAAGCATTTCAAATAGACTCTCAAATTCCTAGCTCTTTACATTAATTCTTAAAACAATTGTTTCTAATTCTAAATGAGGGGGAAAACCCCTATATATAAGCCAAAAAAATTCCTAATACAAGTTTACATAAGCCCACAAAAGGTGCCTAAATATAGCCAAGTGGCTAAAATGTTACAACAGAATATTCTAATTTTGAATTTACAAAACATAACTAAATATTCCTTATGGTTCTGAAGGAGACTACTAGCCAACTTATTATTTTCTTTGTTTTTTTTGCCTCTTCCTTTATCCACACTTTTTCATAGGCAAGGTAGTCTTAGTTAATTTTGTTGAAGTCTAGGATCATAGGCTAGAACAAATGAGGTGTTTTTTGAATTAGACTACCATGTTCCTTAAGCATATGCCTCAATGCTTCTTCGATGGCCTTGACTCTTTCTAGCCTCTGACTAGAAAATAACATAATATTCATCACCTTGACATAAGTATTTACACTAAACATATCCTACTATAACTTAGAAACAAATATCTTCATCTTAGCCTTGAATTCCTAATCATCCATGAAGGTGGCATTAGGTTTGGTCACACTAGTGACCATGGCATCCTTCATCAATATAGCTATTTTGAATTCAATTTTCTCCAAGGATGTAGTTGCATCCTTGACCTAATCTATCCAAATCTTAAATATCCTTCTCATGTTCATCATGATGTTTTATGCATGAATGATATCCTCAAGTGGAAAAACCTTGAGGACTGGAAACTTATTACTCATAAATCTAGTTAAGTTTTCCAACTTGTCATCATAAAGTGCAAGCTTCTAGTCAAATTTAGTGACCAAATTTAATTTCAAGGTCTCATCTTCTTGTCTCCTCTTCATGACTTTATACAAATTAAGGACATTTATAACCACATTGATTACCTGAACAATGGTTTTATCTAGCACTCTAGGCAATTCTTGCTCTTTCAACCTTTTCAACTATTGTTACATCCCCTTTATCAAGGCTATTATAGACTTTGCCTAGGCTTGGACTATTGATACAAGCATAGGTAAATAAGGATCCCAAGAATACCATGAGAATAAGGAGCCCAGAACTACCATTGATAACTCCTTCATGAGGTCTCTGGATGACACCACATGTTCATAAACTTTGTATAATTGCTCTAGGTGTTTGTATAAGACATGATAAATCTCTAAGGCATTATGAATATTAATGAGCTAGACACCTATCATTTTAAGTTATATTCTAAAATTTTTGTCCTTTGAGGTGTCATAAACCATTACTTTAAACTTGATTTCCTATGAGGTCAAGTGAGAAACTAAGTTAGCTTTCCAAAGATGTCATAACCTATTTAATTTTTTTTTTAACAAGTTCAAATCAAAACCTTGCTAAGTAAATGATTTAAACATGATAATTTTAGTTCAATATGGTCCAAAAAATATTGTTGTGTTCATGTCAATTAAATATCTAGGTCATAATCCTTTAGTGAAAGCTAATCAGCACATCCTTGAACCGTCAATGGTTAATAATTTATTTTTGAATGAAATTTGAAGAGGATTTATAATGATTTAAATATTTCTAAGTGTCAATAATTATTGTAACATGAGTGATTAATCATAAATTATAGAAGTGAAAGTAATGATAGATTAAATAAATCCCCTATGCATTCAAATAATTTATCATGCTAGGCATCTTGGGGCACTTTTTAAAATTGAAGAAAGGAGGGTCCCCATTCTAGGAATAGGGGTAGTTGATCGTCAATAGTATTAATAAGGAATGTAACCATAATTGATATAATAAATGAATAATAATTTAAAATAATTATTTTCATGATATTCATCATGGAATTACACATAAAATTTACGTGTGTGATATGTATCATAACACCCATAACCTTAGAAATATCAACAAGCTCACTAAGTTCAATAAGCAATGACATAAAATAATACCCAATTTCACACACAAGGCCAAAAGATACATGTAAGTGACATAAAGATGTTACAATAAACAAGGATATGGGAGAAAAAAGGAACATAAAGATGTCACAACAAACACTAACAATGGCAACATTCAAGGGACACAAAGATGTAATAAACAAGGGACTAATGAATGTTACATCAAACAAGGCCAAGGGATACACACAATAGAAAATTAGTTACTTTCCTATTGTACAAGATTAATAACATCATTGAACTATATAAAAAGTGAAAAATAGTCTACAATATATATATATATATATATATATATATATATATATATATATATATATATATATATATATATATATATATATATATATATATGTCAATGTCACAACATTGTAAAGTATCATATTCTTATAACATTGTGTAAGTTATGAGTAATAAACAAGACATGCATAAGCAATCTAGGTAGTTCTACATGGTAAAAGGTCATAAAAATATATAATATTTGATATCAAGACATATGGATTAAGATACCCCTATATTTTCATGGACATTGGGTATAGATGAGTCCATAATCTATCTGTCCATGTATGATTTGTATATCCTACATTACACTAATATACCATAAAATGTTTGTGGTATGAAAATAATATGCCATTTACCAAACTTGATAAATAACATATGTAAATAGTGTAACTAGTCATCATGTCATGCTTAAGTCTTATTTTTTATTTTTTTAAATAGTTAAATGTTTTATATTTTTTTTAATTATTTTATTTTTGTTATTTATCATTAAATTTGTAATTTTGAATCAATCTAGTAAGTAATCATAGTCATGAAAGGGATCTCTATTAGGTGGCATATATTCCATCTTTAAAATATTTATAATGTTATGTAGATAGATTGTGTACTATTCCTCTATGTCTTTACTATTATCTTAAAATATTTTTCTTTTTGATGATTACTATTACCACCATGTTGAATATTGATTACCTTTATTTTATGACAAAAAATGGTGTGTTGATTTTTTTGATCCATTATGGCATTCATATATTGTAGATATAGTTTTAATAATATAAATTTAAACTAATGATCAGGACTCATGACCCATATGTGTGTATCAAAAACTTTTGGTCCACAAGCAATTGATGGAAGAATATATCTAATGGATTCTTTCAAAAGTGTACTATGTTGTAGTTCATCATTATCATGTCCCATTTTCCATAGATTTTTAATATTTCACATTATCTCCCACTTATATCTATGAATTAGAATATGTTTTCAATATTAACCCTCAAAAATATTCTATAAGAGTCAAGGCCTCTTGTCATGTATTCTTGTAATCTCTACTTGTGTTTCTAGATTGTATCAATTTAGTAATTCTTACACATTGTTCTTGTAGATATTGTATCACATTGATGATACATTTATTCTTGTATTTTTTAATCTTTTTTTTTAGTATTTAATAATGATCTATGTGATGTCATATTATACTATGATAAGCACAAGATTATTTTCCTTCTTGAGTGATAAACATCCTATTACTCAAAGTTTGGTAGTTGGTAATACCATTAATTTTTTTTTGAGTAACATTCATTATGTGACACTTGGTGTATCCTAGATACTTATTGGTTATAAAGGTATGGATGGTTTTATATCTAAAATATACACATTAGTCACTAATTTTCTCCCACAACCTTTGTGATAAATATATATATATATATATATATATATATATATATATATATATATATATATATATATATATATATATATATATATATTCATGTGCCCAAGTCAAGCTTGATTTTAAAAAGGTTTGCCTCAATGGTGTCTTTGAGATTTAAGAATCATGGTGTGATATATTGATGAAATTTTTGTTTTTAGTTTGAATACATTAATGATCTGACAATTTTGACTTTAATTTACCCCCTAAATATTGTGCATGAGTAGGAATTTTTTATTTATTACTACTCTTTGTACATGAATTATCTTGATATTATTCAAATCTAATAGGTGGGAACAAAATATGAGATAAGTATTCATTTGAATCAATAATATTGAAATTTATCTTACACAAATGATCATATATAGTATGTTTCATATCATTTTTATCATCACTATCATATTATTTTTTTACCATGTTATCCATCAAGGGAAGATCTAGAAATACCTTGTGTTGTTATACTATCTTTCGGTGCTTTCTATTGTTCATGAATGTTCATAACTAGTTTCTTGTCCTTTACTATACTTTATTCTCTCACATAATATGTATGCATCTAATATAGTGGAACAAGTAGTGTAAGAGGTATTATATAATAACCCTAGATTTATGATTGTGATTGATTCTCATTAATAAATTATGTTATTTTTAAATATATGAAAGGTGCATCATCTATAGGTAGTAAGTATGAGTAGTCATAATTCATAAATTTGATATACCTCTGTAATTTATATGGTATTAATTCTATTTCATGTATCCAAGGTCATTAAAAAAAAAGGTTGTAATGTAGAGGATTAGGGGTGACTTAAAATATGGAAGGCACCATCTTGTGTCTTATTTGTGAATCTAATAATATTGTCCCAAGGACTCGGTGTGTAACATTATCAAATAGTTTTATAATTTAACATGATTTTTGGACATTATCCATATTGATTCCAAATTTTTGGAATAAATTGTGATATAAATGTTCAATCCAAAACCATTATATACCAACACACATTTGACTACTTTACTTTTCACTTGGACTTGAATAAATAATCGAAGATTTTATTCTCTTTTGTGTTGCATTGGTATGCATTCCATATAAAAATTAATGACCTTATCTATATCCTTAAATTTAATCATGATAAAATTAAAGACGTGAGTTGTGCATCACTTGGGATAGTTGTGTCATGTAGTGATTCATATAATATTTCTTTGTAAATATTTTATTGATTTAGAAACTCAAGAATACAAATATTAGAATGCATACTATTTATTTTATCAATGATATCATACCCCTTAGGTTGATTGTTGTTATTAGTGGGAGGTGTATGGGGTTGAGGAGAAACATGTTGAATACCTTCTAATGTTGACAACATAGACTATCAAATTAAATATAATCCATGGGAAAACAAATGGGGTGGGATGGTATATATTAAAACATTTAGGTATAGGGGAGGAAGAGAAAAAGGAGTCATGATTTACTTTTGGTTCCTATTGGTAACATGAAATAAGTTAGATTAAATTTTGAAACAATATGAATTAAGAAAGGATAGAGATTGTTCATTTTTTATTTTATCCTTAATAGTATACAAATATGTTTTCAATTGATTACAAAGTTATTATATATTTTAAAAAGTAAAGGCCAAAAACATGGAATGACTAAAATCATTAGTTATGTGAAAAATAGAAATAATGTTTATCCATTATCGTATTGTATAATTTGTAATGTTAAGGAAAATAGAAAATCAAGTGTAAAAAGTAAATTGTAAGGTATAAATATTAAATCCTAGAAGAAATGATGAAACCCTAAGGGAAACCTAGTTTTTGAAAATGTTTTATAATATATAGGTTCACTGATATGTTTTAACCTAATTTAGATTAATTGTTAAATTTAATTAAGATAGAAAGTGTCTTAATAATAAAAATTGTAAAATATTGTAATCAATAATATATTTAAATTTAGAAGATTGAAATTAATTTTTCAAACAAGATTACTAAATATATAATGTAAAATAAATGATGATATACTTAGTGGTTTGTTATATTATATATGATTGAGATATGTGGTAGGATATAAATAAGACCATGAATCACTTGATGTAGGTTATATTACTTTGTGTGTACCTAGATAACAATTTTAACCTTAGTTTGGTAATGTATATTGATAATTTTTGAATTAGACCTATATATTTTTATTTTTTATTTGATACAATAATATGTGTTTGACTCTACTTCAGATTTGTGTGTATTCCCAAGGCTTGATCACATGTGTGACACATATAAATCCATATCCTTCATACAAAAATCTAGGTACACTAATGAGAGGATAAAACCTACAAAAACTTGGGAAGTGTAATGGACTGAGCTAACCCCAATCACCCATGTTGATGATTGACTACTACCTATGTATTTAATACTTCAAAGAGGTAAATCAAACCAAACATACTCCTTCCATTTATTGTTAATGTGTAATTATGATATTTCAATATATTAATATACCTAATGATATAGATTTTGATACTTTAAAATGTTTTCTCTTGACATCTCTTGGTGTGTGTTATACTTGATTGATGATTTTTCCTAGTGACTTATTTATCAAAGTTAACAAAAATCTCACCCAAGATATCTCTAATATATCATCACCACAACCATGATAATAATGAATTTCTCACACAAATAATAAACTATCTATTAATATAAATGATAGATTACAATGCTAATCTTCACTTCTCCTCTATCTTCTATGTCTCTCATATTTAAGATGCACTACTAGAGTGCCTATAAATAAGAGAGAGAGTGGGTGAGTGGGTATGTCAACATAATGTTGGAATAATCTAAGTAAGCTTAGAAAAATTAATTAATCCACATTAATTACTCTAACACTCTCCCTTAAGCACAACTTAGGGAGTAGTGAAAAAATAAAAGAGAGAAAAGAAGAATAGAGAGATAAACACCCCCTAAAGATGATGCTAAATAAGTCCACACTCTAAGTACTTACAAGTCACAAAAGAAATAAATTTACATGAGTGGTCCAAATCCACTAATCGATCACAAAAATATCTAATATTGGGCTTCACCAGAATAGCTTCATTCAAGAAAACTGTCAGTGGTGATGAAAATACAAAAAAGGTTCTATATGTGCAAGGAATGCTCAACACCAAAAAGTAAAATGTACATCACACCCACATAATATTGAATGGATGGAATGAGAATGTTTTCATGAGTGGTCTAAATCTACTACTCAACCAAACAAGTTGATACTATATATATTAGAATACCTCCATGTCATGCTAAATAAGACTGTCAAACTATCAAAGAAGACAAGACAACACTAAAAATCACTAAAATAGATACAATAAATATGTGGGAAACTATTGAATATTATAAATTGGTGTCAAAAATATATAATATACTCCAAAAATAAGGAAGCAAAAAGGTATCTCCATAGAATAAGGCAAGGCACTAAGAAAGGTGCCTTGAGGAGATAGAACACAACTACCAGTGTGTAAAAGTACTAATGCATGTTGTGGGTTGGTATAAGAGTGTGGAAAATGGTAAAAAGAGACATAATGTATGTAAACACACTAGATAATGATTAGTAGACAAAAAATAATTTACAAAGCACATGAAAAAAGGATGTTAGGCTCAGTTGAAAATGCATCTTAGATAGTGCATGTGCAAAGTAAAATTCAAGTCCCATAACATATAAAACCCCATAGTAGTGATAATGTACACTCAATAATAGGACATAAAAATTAGTTAAAAATTCATCCATGAGTGCAACAAAGGATTATAATGCAAAGGATCAAGAAGGAATTTTGTGTTACCTATGAGGGGGTTTGACCTCCTACCAAACTAGACCTCACACTCTAATATTTGAAAAATGAGATAAATTATGTGAAAAATAATGAATCATCCCTCAAAAAATGCTCAAAACATAACAAATACGTCACCACATAATGTAGCAATGGTAACACAACCAATGTGAAGAGACCCCTAGAATGTGGCACTTTATAAAATAGTGTGTTTTATAATGTAAATAGGCTAAATACATGGAAAATTGAAAAACATCAACTTTTGAAAAAAATGGTGCTCAATTTTGAGCTACTGATCAAAATTTATTAAGCAAACATTTCCCATAAAAAAAGACCTATTTAATAAAATTTTCACTAAAAATTAAAAAATATATCATAGCTAAGGGGAACATAGCCTTATAACCACTCATTGGAACTGACATATTGCCACAGACCTAAAAAAATCAATGAAAGTGGAAAAAAAGTTTCTTGAGTTATCTCAGTATGCATGAAAGATAGTTTGAATTCCTCTTTAAGTAAAATTACAATTAGTAAAAGAAAATAAAATCATTTCAAGTTTTGTAAAGAGGAAATAAGCTGTAATATAGGTGTATGTCACTTGGCTGGGCCCCTAAAGGGTCTCCTCCAATGTAGATTTATCTACCACTCAAAAAGGTAAACAGCTGGAAGGTAAGGACAATATTAACCAAGTGCGTGGGTTGGCAAATAACCAACATACAATCCAAGAGACACACACCTCAAACCAAGTGTAAACAAAACTCTTGTGCCATCTTCATAAGCCATCCCCCAATTATTTTATATTTTGAGAGTGAGAATGAATGGCCCTTCCTACTTGAAGTCACTACCATCTGCTCCCACACAAGATCCCTCTACTTATTCATTACCAAAACCCAAAACAAAATCAAACATTTAGCTATGAGCTCAAATCCTTCAAAAAAAAATGTAACCACTGCAAACATGTGCAATGCCACCATAGTCACCAAAACAAAAAAAATGGGTGTTTGAAAAAATGAGTTAAAACTGCTAGCCTACTTACACCATGAGCTGAATCTATAGATACCCAATTTATCCATTAGTAGCAATGGTGGTAACTACCTAAAATGGATTGGAGACATGGTGAAGAATATAGGAGTGATGTAGTAGTTGGGTAGCATGGGATAATAGACCTGAGCTAAGGTAACATGATGCTTACCATGAGATTTTGAAACCAATGATCTTTCATAATTTGAGGAAGAACAGAGAGCCCACCAAAATTAATAACATCTTCCTAAACCTTCCATAGACCAGCATTAAGAAGCTTGTAGTAATTGAAAAAGTTTAAAATTAACCCTGAACCTACAACAATAGAAGTGGAAATGACAGATTATCCAAGCGGTGAGGGGAGAAGAATGTAGGTGGTTAGTTTGGTCTATAACCAAATATGAGAGATTTGAGTGGCATCACTTTACTATGAAACCCTTGGCATCAATAATGCTTATTACATTCTCAGAGTAGAAAATGTAGTATATCTCTACTAGACAACAAAGATCATACACAAAGAAAAAAAAACCTTCCTCAAAGCATTGTCCAAGAGAAACTCAATGCTTGACTTAGATCTTTGTCCCAACATTGAATAAAGGCTAGATCCAACATAGAAAATATTTGATGCCAAGGTAAAAGGATCAAATAAACATATATATGATACTTTACAAATAATCCCATAAAAACAAACAAAGCTTTAAAGAGTTGTATGACCCAGACACATGCTATACCTGTCTTAGATCTCTCCAACCAATGTATAAATATCTCCCTTAAGCAATCAGTTACCTCTAAAAATTCTTCATGGCGTGCCTATGAGAAGAAAATAATGATATTGTATGGCTTGATGACAAAGACAAAGTGACATGAAATCAAGTTATAGGGGATATAAACCAAAGCCCAAAAAATATAAACATGGGTTCAAAGAGATTGGCCCAAATAAAGGCTAAACAAGACTTGCACAAAGATAGAGAGACTAGATACTGAAAAATGAAATATGTTGAGCAAAGATTCAAGGAGATAGCTCTAATACCATGTCAGAGTTAAAAAACTCTCACCTAAGATCTCTCTAAGATATCATCACCACAACCATGATGCAAATGCATTTCTCACACAAATACAAAAATATATATTAACAAAAATGATAGATTACAATGCTAATCTTCACTTCTCCTCTATCTTTTATGTCTCTCATATGCAAGATGCACTACTAGAGTTCCTATTATTATAGAGAGAGAGAGAGAGAGAGAGAGAGAGAGAGAGAGAGAGAGAGAGAGAGAGAGAGAGAGAGAGAGAGAGAGAGAGAGAGAGAGAGAGAGAGAGAGAGAGAGAGATTATGTCAACATAATGTTGACATACTCTAAGTAAGCTTAACATAAGTAATTAACCCACATTATTTACTCTAACATTATTTTCAATTTGGGAAGAACAGGGTAATTTTTCTCAATGTGTAGTTGTGTATATATTTTTGATAGATAAGTTTCATATATCTAATAAGTATAAAATTAATTTTTATTTATATGCATCTATTTTGGTAATTTATAATCCCACTAATATTCTATGTAGATGGGCCAACCCATAAGAATTACTTTATTTTGAAAACTGACCATTACTGGATGAAGGGAAAAAGTATTAGATTTTGTTGATAACATCTAGATGGTACTAACTAAATATGAAATTATTTTAAAAGAGATAAGAACACTAATATTATGATTTAGAGATGTATGAGTATGATAAGTAACAAGTTTTGAATAGACTGGGAAATTCCTATAAGCAATTGACAACTAAGAAGGATTGTTCTTATAGTTAGCATTTAGATGTGAGACAATGGTGAATAAGAGGAATATATGTGTGCATAAATCACGTATGGTGAAGTTAGGTAAAAAGTGACATATAAAATTATCTAATACCATAATTTAGTGTCCCTAATATAACCATAGTTTAGGACCATGTCTAGGCTACATTTGACAAGAATGTAACCATAATTAGATTTTTTGTATTTATACTTTGTTTAGTTTAATTTAATTACTCTCTTGTATATAGGTTTACATTATTCTATAGTTACTTTCACACTTTTTCCTTATTATATCTTTGATACCTCTTTTACAACCTTTATTTTACATAGTTGATATTATCTTAGGACCTAGTTAGACCCCACATCCCATAACTTGGGCATGGGTTTTATAAACCTATACCCTCAATATTGAGTTTGGATTATCATTTATTATATATATAAATATTTTCACCCCTTTGTTATGTCCCATATATATCCTTAAATTTTCATAAGCTCTATTTTGTCTCTTACTTATATCCTAATCTATAAAGAGAAAGTGGATCATCTTAGCCTACATACATTATAGAACCTTATGCCACCATTGGTTGGATCATATTAACATTTTAGTTTCATTTCTTCCCATTATTATCTTCACATCAAATTCATAATCATTATACATTTTGGTGAACCCAATGTGAATCTTATCCCACCGTTGGTTGGATTGTCCTCACATTTTTTAGATTTATAATTTTTCTATCATTTTTTAGTGGTGTCCACTATCATGGTTTTTATAACAAGCCTCAAACCATAGAAATTTTTCATGGGTCACACATTTATACCTTCCATGACCACTATTGAAGGAAACTCTTCATGGTGTAATTATTCCACTCTATTTTCCATGGCTAAAGACGCCATGATGATTTTACCATTCATGATGATCCTTATAACATGTTCAAAGATGAATACCATCCCACCTTCAAAACTTATATCATGGAAACAACTCTAGAGAAAAATATCTTCCCATTTAGGATGATCCTATCATGATAAAATATTCCCCTTATTACACTTCTCACATGATTGAAAAGTAATATAATGATTTTCCCATCTATGACGATCCTTATGGTGGGGGTGAAGAATAATATCCTATAATTAATTAAATTTATAACAAAGATGAAAATACCTATGATTATCTTCTCATCACTCACACTTATCATATGGTCGAAAATCAATATAATGATTTTCCCATTTATCATGATGATCTTTATGGTGGGGATGATGAAGAAGATCCTCCAATTGATGAATTTTAGGACATGGATGAAAATTATTATGATTATTGTCCCATTTTTATAAACCCTTACTCAAGTAGTGATGAGGATGATCTCATCAATATTCATCCACCCTGTAGCCCAACCTTGGATGGTCTTGAGTGAATAAATCATCAAACCACAACTTACATCTAAAATTACCTTTACAACCAACTCTTATTAATTCATCAATTCATAAAGATTACCTTATTCACATGCTTATTAAAATACTCATTACATGTATTTTTTATCCTTATCCAAAAAATTATATAAATATTTAGACCTATCATATAAATCTAATTCTAATTTCATTCCCTCAAAATCATAAAAATCCACAAAATAAAAATACAAATATGTTAGTAGAGGTGATATAGTTGTATGTAAATTTCCTATGAAAAACAAATTGATAAAACTTAACCCAAAAATATTCAATATAATTATAAATCTACCTCCTATCAAAGCTAAGTATGTTGTCCAGAACATAAAAATTACTGATATCATATGTAAACATTTGCCTATTCAACATCATTGTATCACCACTATTTATACTATCATGTTTTTTAATATCATCCCAATTGTATTGAGTGCACTCATACAATAATATTCAAATCATATAAATTTTAATATATTGATAATTTTAATACAGTAAAAATAAGAATATAAAATCCTAACTGTATCTACATGGCCAATACATTAGAAAAAAAATCAAGACTGCATCCCAAATATATATAACTTACCTTAGATGGAAATAATATTTTTGTGAGATATATTTACATAAATTATGATAGAAAAGATAATAATTATTTCAATCTTTAGGTAGATATTAAATCCAACCCTTAGATATCTTATATGTTGTGGAATTTTATAATGCTCATCCTTTCTTCATTCACATGTTGTGTCATATTATGATTCCCATCATTACCTTCATGATAAATTTGGGGAAATATTAAAATTCCCATCCTCCTCCTTCCTCATACTTAAGGATATATTGTGATACTTTCCCATTCTTAGCATCTCACCCTCACAATGAAATGATCATCCAAAATCTTACACACTTTAAGGCCAAACAAAATGAACTTCAAGAAATATTCCAAGAAGCATCTGCTACTTATATGAATGTACATTGATAAAGGTATATTTCTTGTTCTTGTACTTAGTTCAAATTGATTGCATCACATGTTGACACTTTATTATAAGTTTTATTCTAGTCTTTTATGTTGTAACTTAATTTTATGTTATATACCTCTAGGTCTCTTATCATCAGTCTCAACACACATTCTTGGTTCTTTGGTATATTTTCACTTTTACAACTTTTGAATTTTTTTTCAATTTATGAGTTACATGGTAAGACCTTAGGGAATTAACTAGGCCTTCCTCATAGATACCCATCCTATTTATTTTTGCCTTCGATCCCATTTCACCTTTTGTTACACATCATTTTATTAGTCCATTTCTCCCCTTATGATTTTTTCATATATTTTATCATTATTTCACCCCTTGGGTTTTGACATGTGTTTTTTATCATTTGTACATCTCATAACTTTCTCTTAATTATATTTATGCCTATTGAATTTTAAATTTGTGAGTTGCATGGTAAGACCTTGGGGAATGAAACTAGGTCTTCCTCACAACCTATCCTCATATTGTTAAATGACATTTTTATTTTGGTTTTGATCCTAATATAGCTAGGTGTTTTCTCTTATGGAAAAACTATTATAGTTTATAAACATCTCTCATCCACATTTTACCATATGTTATGATGCATTATAAAATCTATCTATCATCGTATCATATTATTTTATTTTTTATGATTGGAGTAACATAATCATTTTATGCTCATCTCTATCATTATTATTTTATACTTCTTTTTAGGCTTAACAAGGTAAGTATTAAGATTGCACTCTTTTATAATATATAAATCTAGGAGTATCCAAACATCTTAGTCTATAGGTTATCTTATTTAATGGATACATGTAATGTCTCTTGTGTTAGTCATATTTAACACCCAACATATGGAGAAGGAAAGTAAAAATCCAAAATATTCAAAATCCATAATATCATAATAAAAAGTAAAAGAAAGAAAATATCAAATCTCAAATTTATCTAAAAGATGTGATATTATTATTGATACACCCATATATTAGTCAAAGCTCAAACTCCACAGTTATCCTCATGATAGATCCAAGGTCCACTAGAATGTGGTATGCCAATATACTAGGGTAAGAGGTCTCATATATATCATTATCTTCACATACTTTATCACACAAGTAACCAATCCTTGTACTAAACATATGGCTCTGTAAGGGGTCCTAAAGAACAAAGAACATGTTGTGTGAAGGTGGAGATACTAAAATCTAGTATTAAGTACTTGATAATAATTTTTTTGACATACATTTAACCTGCATGACTTTTGAACACAATTATGATCCTAATACACCATTATCTCACACCTACATGCTACCTTATGAGTTTTACCATCTTTGTTTCCTATTATAGATTATTTTATCAAAATTATAGATTAATAAGTACTATGAATTTATGTTGAGTAAAATAGATTATAAATAAATAATCATTTATAAACATTTTTTTCTAAACAAATGAAAAATTAAGGGTTTAACCCAAGATACAAAAAGGGGATGATAACTTATTTGTAACCTAAGTATATAGGTAAGCACATGATTGTAATTGACTATGACCTTCATTAATATGTAATTTTAATATATGGGAGTGAATATTTTGATTATTTGAGATGTGACCAGGGGATTAGGATTAACATGGACTATGGTCTTGTCTCTAGGTCATAATCTTATATGTGTTGACTATGAGATAAATTTTCAAACTAGTAAAATATGCACCACTTTCTATAGATGATTTTTAACCTCTTCGATACATACAATCATTTGTTATTAAAAGTGTTTTATCTTATATTATTACCAAAAATCTATCAAGGTATTTCACATTAAAAAATATAAGTCAAATATAAAAATGGGGAGTTAGGGTTAAGGGAATGACCGAGATGGCCTCAGAAAGCCCTTGTACTTGAGAATTGCTTACATGGACCAAATAGGCCTCAAGTGAATGTAGTTCTCCCATAATATGTGTGTGACTAGATCATATGCACTATGAATCAAAATTATATTTCACATAGGTCTTGTTTTGGTCTAAGCATTTAATGTAGATGTAACAATATAAACATCAGATATCAAAATCTTGTGCAAGGATTAATATGATGTGACTTTATCCCATTGCATTTTCTAGGTAGATAAGTGATAAATGTAAATGAATTAGATTTATCTATAAATATAATACTTTTCATTCAAATTTTAAAACTTAGTGGCACATAAAAATGACTGAAAAGGAATAAAATAGTCATAAAAAGAGACCCAAATGAAATGTGACTTGAAATAAGGACCGTAAAAGATGTTGGGACAAGACTATGGCTTAAAAATGACCACATAAGGTGTGTTCATCTCTAAAGAGTGGGTTTTTTTGGAAATAATAGAATAATAATATAAAAGAAGTAAAATAATAAGAACCCCTATGATAAACATAATAATTCAAACAACATATTAACACTTATGAAATCCACATGGGGATATCAATGTAAAAAATAAGAAAAAAAGATAGGAAAAATATAAGATGCAAAAATAAAGTTTTATTTGGTATAAGGATATTATAATGTAAAGTCACAAAAAATCATAGTACTTTTGTTTCTTGACCAAACTTGGGTGTTTACATTCCCCCCCCTTTATTCTAGTAACACAATAAAATGAAAGTGCTAGAGTAAAAATAAGAAAAGTGATACTTGAGCTTACCTATGTCACATATGTTTTATTTTAAGTAGAGATGTCATGGGTACAATATATAAATCCCTGAAGATATAATATTGTGTTTAATATTGTTATTTTTTTGGCCAGATAATTGAATAAGACTTCAAGTAATGTCTTTGGAGATGAACTCTAATACAAATTCCATGTGTAAAATTTGAGTAAATCATTATGATATAAATAACCAAGATAAACTTTCCCCCAATTATTATTATTTATATATGTTTATAGAATTCAAACCATTGTCTAACTTCATCCCCACACAACTCAATATGTTGTGTACTGGTGATAAAAACTAAATCAACCACTATAGATGGCCATAAGATTCATTCTAGTGCAAAAATGGTGAGATACCTAGTGTAAATATAATTTTAATTGATACTAGTGTAAAAAACATATATAATGACATGGATTACTTTAATTTTATAGATTATGGTGAAAAAACTAAGAGATGAGACCATATTCCACACACATGCTTCTGATCTAGTAATTGAACATATTGAGTCATATAATTTGAGTAAGAATTCTAAATTTTAATTAAAAATTATGTATTTATGTGGAAATGTATTGTCCACATGCCCCATTTTCAAAATTTACACAAAACTAAGATAAATTGTACCAAATGTGAACACATGTTATGCACATGCTCTTATTCCTAGTGATTTGTATAAATATTTGTTAAATATGAGTAAAATCTTTGGTTTAATCTGAGGAAATGTTGCAATAATAGTGATAATATGTGATAATCTAAAATAATTTATTCTAATAATTTATTAAAAATATTATGTTATTTAGGACATAATACACTTGCATTACCATCTTTAGGGTGTAGACTTATCTAAATATAAAAAAATATGGGTGAAATCTGAGATCAACTGAGCATGATTTCAGTATATTGTATCAATTTATGTGTAACTTATGTCATATTATGTATAATTTGTGCATAATATGTATCAATTGTGCATAGTCTAAGAAAAATATGTAATTTTTTGAGAAAAAATATGTGTAAACTGAATAATAGTTTGAGTGAAACAAAAATTACAACATATGTACTAAGTAAGCTAAAATATGATTTGATTCCAAATCTAACATGTATTAAATGTGTAATAAGTCAACTATCCCATGTTTACTAAGTTTTTATAAATAATACCTCCATGTTCTTCCATTTTTAGTGAGAGGGATGAAAGTGGTGTAAATATATCAAACTAAAAGTAATAGTTTGATGTATTTTTTATTATTGACTTAGTTTATGATTTGACAAAATTTACTACCAATTTTTTATATTAATAATACATTTATTTAGTTGGGAAATTTGTGAGTAGCTATAGCAATGAAGGAATTTGTATAAAAAATAAATTATGAGATAATGACATATTGAAAATTTTGAAGGGAAATAAAAATATAGGTAACATGAAAAATCACATAATCATCTCTTGCAAAGAAAAATGGGGTTTAAAAAGGAGTGATGGATAACTAGATATAATCCATTTAGTATAAAAGCCATGCATTTTGATAATGTTGAGGCATTACTATAGTATTATTATTATTTTGGTAAAAATATATAGAATTTTAA
Source organism: Torreya grandis (assembly GCA_037957365.1). Classification (NCBI taxonomy): domain Eukaryota; kingdom Viridiplantae; phylum Streptophyta; class Pinopsida; order Cupressales; family Taxaceae; genus Torreya; species Torreya grandis. Next base: position 1,124,098 of record JARHVA010004290.1, on the reverse strand, counting down.
AATTTCAAAATTACTATTCATTTTTTTATTAAAATATTTTCAATTATGAGATTTGAGTTAGAAAAATACATCAACACCGATTGATTACTTGTAACCAATATAAGGAAGTCTAGGCCTTGATCTAGGTGGATGAGGATGTTGAAATGGCGAGTAATGAGATCAAATCTTCGTGATTTTTGAAAATTTTAATTAGGTTACTTTTTATTTATATTTATTTTTTTTTAAATTTTGGGTGCAACCTTTCCTCAACATGTCGATAGTGTCTAGTGTTGCACAGATTTGTCCAAAATCCACAGTATTATCCTACACTATGTTCCTTTAGGTAGCGGTTGTGTCCATTTTAGATTTATTTGCTAAAATTAATTATTATATGTTAGATATTATTTCATTTAGACTTAGGTTTTGTCATTTCTAATGTAATTTTTTTTATTTCTTATTGTAGGAGGACATTTAGTACAAAGAGTTTTAACATGATCATATGATGGATAAAATGCATGTATTACCTCTTTTAGATGTCAATAGGACTATGATTAATAGGTAAGGTCTAAGATATGTGGTTTGGTTAGATTTTATGCCATATAACATTCGTATGATGATTTCCTTGGCCAAGAGATGGGATGCCAACACATGTACTTTTTGTATACCCATTAGAGAGATGACAATTAAACTAGAGGATGTTTGGTGGATACTTAGATAGATAGTGATGGGGACTAGTGATGTTTTATAGGGTGATACATGACTTATCCCCAAGGATATTGATAATATGTATTTAGCTAGGAAAGATCATGTGCATTGGTATCATGTTGAAGATTATAATGAACTATTATCAGATATTGTTCTATCTTCTATTCCATGTGGGTGGAAGTTTTTGGCTATGTTATTGAATTCATTCATATTAGTGGATGATGGTCGAGTATTGATTTTTAACAATATGCATTTTATTTTAAATGACATTGAGGAGCATAGTACCATGTATCCATGGGGTTTTACCATGTTAGTTCATTTGTACCATGACGTGTATAGATTCACTTGTTAGTAATTTAGTTATGGTGTCAATTTTTACAAACTTATAAATTATTGGAGATATGAAAGTATTATAATGACATGACCTATTGGGATGCCTCATGATAAGTGGCCACAAATATATATTGTACATAAATATGGGTGAGTAAAATCCAAGTTCGATATTAGATTATTATGGGTTATAGGAGCTTGTTGGATGAGTTGACTGCATATTACATTATATGGAGGCCTTGTAGAGATTTTTATGAGTGTCCCAAGGATGGAACATAGTTTCACCATATTCTTAGTTGTTAATTTCATGATTAGTGTCCACATGTTCATGACATATTTTAGTATGAGTGTGTTACATGATAATTTGGTGTGTATCAAGATTTACCCCCAACATTTTGGGTGTGGGCATAGAGTGTGAGAGATGTAGTAAGGCCAAGGGATAAATTTAGGACATATGAGTCTAATATTTCCCAATACATACAAAAAAGAGGGATCCATTGATATAGATACTTGATATAGATGATGTAGGTTGTATATATGCTTATGTTATATGTTGGGCTGATCATATATGACATATATTAATTCCAATTAGATGAAATGGAGTTGTGGATATAGCAATAGATGCACTACCTTAGGTGACTATTATTAGAGGTATGAAGTTTATAAAGTGGATTTAGTGTATTTTGATTTGGATTTTTAATAATAGATAATGTTTTACATTTATGTGCATATATAGAGGATGAAAAGTATTGGACCATGAATATTGAGTCCATATTATAAGATTTGAATCAACATGTTCTTGATGATGTTGTAGATGGAGGTTTGTTTGAGTGAGCTATAATGGTTGTAGGATTACATGCTTCACTATTTGATCAGGATACAATCGTCACTATTTATTATGTTTAGTTTGCTAGTGAGTGGGATGACTTGAGGGCACAATTGGTTAGAGCATAAATTCCCCTTCATAATATAGCTCATGCCTTAGGTACTAGGCTATAATATGAGTATATTTTAATATAGATATAACATACATACCTCAAATTAAGATTAGTTTTCTATAATAATTTTGAGTGGAGGGATAGATCCAATTCAAGGATTTAAGGAGACCCCATGGATTATACTTATATTTATCCATTTTTATTAGACATCAAAGATGTTGATATGGAGGCAAGTGGTCATGTTGACCATGATTTGATTATTGAGTGACTATTTACTTTGTATTAGATAAAATTGTGTTGTATTACACACACACACACACACACACACACACACACACACACACACACACACACACACACACACACACACACACACACACACACACACACACACACACACACACACACACACATGTATGTGAGAGAGTGTTTATTTAGTATTTACCTTTTTTTATCTCATGTATTTGGTATATTCTACTTTTAAATGTATGTTTTGATTTTATTCCATATGAAATTTTTTAGTATGTTAAAATATAAATGTTATGTATATCTAAGAATAATGTAAAGGGAATAAAAACTATGAACCATAAGGACCATTTTGTATATCTAAATTAGTTTACTCTAGTTATAGAATTATCTTGTTATAAAAAAATGTAGAATGAATCTATGTAAGGTTTGTTGAAAATATATTTATTAGGTTTCATACTATCAATATTCATTGATTCTTATTTATTTGTATTATAGCTATACCATATGTTGGTATAGATTTATATATTTAATCCCACTTTTTTTGTACTAATGGTACAACTAATCTCTCATAAATCCATTCTCTAGATGAATATCTAGCTACATGATGAGTGACCAGTGGTTCCTTAATAATAATGGCTTTAGATAACTTAGTCATGGTAGAATATGATCTAGTAGAATCAGGAGAAAGAGACTTGGATGTCCCTTTAGAAAGTGTGATAATACCTTTGTCAACATAACACTCAATATTATTTCTTAATGAGGGTCATTATGTCCTCTTCATTTAAATGAAATTGTCATGTCAATATGGGTGGTGTTTAATGAGATTCAATAATAAGATATGAAAAATTATGACTAATAGTTGTTTGTTTGATGTGAGTTGTGGACCATTTAATTCTAAGGTTATAATATTATTAATTTAATTGAAATATAATATACTACTTATGAAAGTAAACAAACTTATTGAATTTAAATTACCTTGAAGGGAAACACACTTTATGGAATTGAAATTGCACTAAATTAAGCACACCTTTAATCTATTTGTATAAATGCAAATTCCATATTAAAAAAACATACTTTTAATTTATGTTATTGAAATGTAAATTAAATAAAATGTAAACACATAACTAATCTATTTGTTATAAAGGTAAATGCTTTGTAAGGGAAATATTGAAAGTAATCTTGCTTGAAATACACACATTAACAAGCAGTCCTATAAGTGAGACACATAACACAATAATTTGCATAAGAGAATCAATGATAGAATTTAAGACACACCATAATATTAAATAAACATATAAATACTAAAATAGGACCCATTTCTTCAGTTGAGTGGACCCTTTCTCTCCCTCAAAATAGGATTAGAACACTAATAGATTTACGTAAAATTCATGAAATCAATTTTTCATTAATTATGGAAAATGATTATAATGTTGGAAATGAAAAGTGATACTTGATTTTAACATAATTTCCTTGAAAATTTATCAAATATCCTCTACTCAAAGGGACATTGTTTGTATATCACAACATTTTACAATACTTGATCATAATAGATAACAGCCTATAAAGATTAAATATAACTAGGACCTTGTTTATTCCAAAATAATATCATAACAATAGAATGAAGGTCAGATGGATATAAACTAAAAAATAAGTTATAATTGGCAAAAAACATGGAATAATATGAAACTGAATTCATCATTTTTTAACTAATTTCTCTTAAAAATTGGAAATCCTATATGTATATTCACTCATAAGAAATAATTTATAAATGACTATGGTTAAAAATAGATATAATATCTTTGGAAAGTATATATATAGCTTTTATAATTATTCCAAAAAATATACTATACTACTTATTATCAAGCATGTATTTCTTTTACATCAATGTGCAATCCTTAGGTGTTCTTTGATAGGCTTCTTGGAATTCTTTAGAACTAGACTAGTGATCTTTAGAGCCAAATTTGGGGATATCAAAAATTGGTATGGTTTGGTCTTTAGGAGTCTTATGCTACCAAAAACATGTTCTTCAGCTATAGTACACTATTAATACATTTACTTACAAAACTAGTGTATTTCCCATGTAAATGTTATAACAAAGTTGTTTAAAAATAAAATAATAATTTTCATAGAATATTTAAGGCAAAATACTAATTTTAGACTCTAAATTAACAATGATTTCTATTATAAACATCCAAACTAACTCAAAAGTAAATTTAGGGTTAAATGAGGTAATTTCTTAGATATAATGAGCAATTTTATGGGCTCATCATCTCTCCAAAACCTTAGTTATTTCAAGTCCTCTTATAATTTAGGGTTTACTCTATTCTCTATTAGACACCACGTATCCTAGTTTATTATTGAGGTCATAAATGTCATAGTATGTATCCTAATGCAATTATGCTGTGATGACACAACCTTTATAGGATAAACCTAGGCCATCCATATTTTAATATGTTCTTCTCCTTGAGTTGTTATGTTTTTCCATAGACACATAAGGTTGATTATTAATGGTAGTCTATACCTAATTCCAATCCATTATTTCCTATATGTATATCCAAATTGTTGTATCATCTATATAATGTATCTAGCTATTCTAAAACACCATCTATGATTAATGGGAGAAATAACCTCCCTTATATTCAAGAGGGTACTCAATGTATCCCACCTCTAATCACAAGAACAAGGGCTATATTGAAATGGTTTTGAGTGTATTATTCAAAATCATTAATGTATTTATTCATGATATGTTGAAGTTATTCATTAACCATTGGCTTATACATAATATTTTAGAAAAAAAAATTTTGATTTTCCATATTAGGGAATTTAGGCCTCATGTAGATTCAAATAGTTTTGACTATATAAAATAATATTCTATCCTATCATTTTAGAAAATATGATTTTGTAGAGTAAATATTAAATCCCTAATTTAAAATTCTCCTATAAACAAGTTAATAAAAATGAAACATGTCTTAGGAGGAAGTTACATAAATAAAACTCACATAAGAGATTTTATTGCTCAAAGGAACTATAATGGTAGGCTTCCATAAATTCATTATCATTTGGTAAGTGATGAGGTAACCCACATGAAATCTTCAACATATACCATTTATAAAAAAATTCTTGTAGAAAGAGTCCATACCTAGATGAAGGTCTTCTACAAGAAATGAATTTTTATCCTAGTTTATAGGTTGTCTGTAATATAGATTTTATAGTTTACTTTTGTTTCCTCTCTTCCTCAAGATCCTTATTTAATTTATTATTTTATGCCTTATCCCCCTCAGGGTTTGACATGTTTCCCCCAAGTATCCATGATGTCTTTATAAGACATTTGGGTTTGCACACCATGGTATATGTGGTCTATAGGTGTTGGTGTCTTCTCATTTAACTGGGATATTTCATTATTTTTTATAAGATACTAGTTTTTAGTTTATTTTAACTCTATATATAAAGATAAAATAACTTATTATTATCCTTTTAATTTTTTCTTTAGGAATTTTATTTCTTCCTCTTTTTGTCTCATGGTTGTTTATGATCTATAAAATGCCATATATTATTGCATTTACTCTTCATCATAATGTTTGGAAGGTTTCTCCTCTTCTTCCATAATTGGATATTTTCCTTTATCCACCAATGTATTAGATGAATAAGGTTAAGGTAACTCTTCTCCCACTTTCTCAATTGTAAAATATTTTACCATGGTTTTAAGCTACTATATCCCTATGTATGGTTATTTCATAACTCTTTATACTTCTATAATCTCCTCCAAATATTTTGAAGTTTTAATAGAAGGATAATGGTTTATACTTCCAAGGATTTTTGTAGAATTTTATCTTTTATCAAGTCATCCTTCTCAAAAAGGATGAGTATCCTTCATCTTCATGGGAAAGTTTTTGGTGGTGACTCCTAAATTGGAGTCTTTATCCTCCTTACACTTCTTCTCAAGACCCTAAGATGAGAGATATTTATAGCTTCCTCTTCATCATTTTATATCTCCATGATAGGTATGTTTATAAAAATAATCTCTCTAACTTCCTTATAGGTAGCTATGGAGGTCTTTATTCACTACTTTCTCTTCTTTTTTGGTTCCAAATATGGCTCCTCACTTGTAGTTTATTCTCTTAAACTAGATCTGGGTGTAAGGGAAGAATACAATGGCATTATTTTTACATGGGTCTTTTTATTTAACTTTCCTTGAAAAAATTCTTCCCATTTGGCTCCCAATCTACCTTCTTTAATAAATGGTGCTAACATATCAACTATATTTACCCATGGTGTCTAATAGATGCCACACCCTAAACATATTTTTCTGCCATAACTTGAATTTTACCATAGAGAAAGTAATGTTTATTCATCTTCCATTCAATTTTATGTCATACATGTCTAAGATTATTCAAAATCTTCATTACATATCCTTCTAGTGATCCATAATATCCATCATAGGATAAAAACTTGATGACCCAGTAAGCTATAGTCTTCCAAGGTCCTAGAAGACTCTCTCTTAATTCCCTTGGTTATACCTTATGGACTGATGATTAATTTAGGAATGAGTTTCCCTTCTTCATAATTTTTTTGGATTAGGTTCTTAAATTAATATTTACTTGATATGTGTATTCCTATCTTAGGAATCCTAGATAATTGGTTGATGATAGAGTTGTTGCTCAAAATTTTGGTTCTTCTCACTTTGGAATTCTCTCCTTTTAAATTTATGATAAACTCTTCAACCAATTTCTCATCATATCCATGGGATTTATTAATAAAGTATAAATAATTTACTTCTTCAAACACCATATCCATAGCTTCATCCTGCAAAAGGAATTTTATTAATTTAGGCTTACATTTATTTTTCTACCCCATATGCAAAGTTGTCAAAGATACTCAAGCCTATGAAGAACCCTTGGTAAGTAAATGAGAGTTTAATTAGAATAGTTTCATAAATAAGTGAATTTTTTTAATCAATTAAGAGATAACATAATTATCTTGACAAATAGAGCAAAGTGCAAGTTGAAAGGTCTCTAAATAATTTCCTAGCTCTTAAAATATCCTAAAGCTAAGTTGGTTATGAGATTGGACATTTTAAGGAAAAATAAAAAGTTATTTTATCATGTGAAAATTTTTAAGTGTCTCAAATGTATCTTATATTTTCCCTCTCATGTTAATTCTACTACCATTCTTTCCTTTATTTGCCATTATGACCCATTTTTTATACCACAAGCAGTCTTTATCATTATGATCCTTGCAAGTACCTTTTACTTATGAATACTTTTGAGTGCATAATCATAATTACATCATGTACTTCTAATGATGTGTTAGATTTTTGAAATGATGTTTTAATGGTATGCCACTTTACTCCATTTTTGGAAAAAACCTTTTCAAAGACCCCTTTTCTAGGACAACCCTTTTTTGACATATCCTCATTTGGAAGAACCATTTTTGAAAAGTAGATATTAAATGACACTTTAAAACTCAAAATTAATACTAATCATTAAAAATAGCTTATATAAAACTTGAATTACATATGGTTTTCTTTGTTCCTAGTTTTACCATGTGTTCTAGGATGAAAAACACACACAAGTTAGTTTAGATTATTATACAAGTCAATATTGGATACTATTTTTATTACTTTATTTCCTGAAATGGTTTCCATTTGCTATTTTTTTATTTTTCACCCTTATTTATTTATTTATTTGGGAAGAGTATCATGATTTACTAGTTTTCAATCTTATTCATTTATTGGACTCAAAATCTAATCCTTTGGTTATGATGGATGAAAAAGGTTCTTCCACATAACCAAATTATACTTAAGATTGATTATACTTGTATAAATATTTATTTAAATGATTTTGATGATATATCCTCAATATATGTCTATAAAAAAAGTGTCTTTATATTTCCATCAATTGGTAGCAACCAAATAGATCCATTTTCAAAACCATTTTCAACTTGGTAAGGACATAAGCATTTATTGTGGAGTTTACCTTTGAAATACTTGTATTTTGAATTAAAAAACAAGGCCCAATCTCCTTCTTTGAATTTAATTTTATTGATGTGATGGTCATGCCATGACTTATTCTAATATTGAAGAATCTCTATCTAATGCAATGCCTCATGTATCATCTCATATTGTTCATTCAATTGAATAATTATTTCTTTGTGTTTATGTCAAGTCCATGCCTACTTGTATTATTGTTATTAATATCTACAACTCAAAATCAATTAGAAGTAATGGATTATTCCCATATAAAATTTAATATGTAGAAAATCCTATGGTGTACTTACATGTTGTAATATAGGTGAAAATTTCTTCAAGTAGCTTGCTTGCTTAATCTTTTCTATTGATGTTCACTATCTTTGTAAATATTTTCTATGATTATTTGTTGGTGACTTCAACTTGATCATTGGATTAAGGGTGATAAGGTGATGACTTAATATGGGTGATTTGATAGTTTTATATGAAGGATTTGATCAAATTAGATGTAAATTGATAGCCTTGATCTAAAAATATTTCTCTTGGTGTTCTAAAAAATTGTAGGATCTTTTAGTATAATAAATCAACAACATTTTATTCATAATAAAATGATAAAGCCTTAATTTATACCCATTTGGTGACATAATTAATACATAATAAGATATATTTCTTTACTTTAGATGGTGAATCAATGGTACTAATGAAATATAATCCTTATTTCTCAAAGGATCCTGAAACCATTTGAGGATAGAGTGGCATTTCATTATATAGTGTAGGTTTCCCCATCCTTTGGTAAGGATCACATTGCTATCATATTTTTTTATATTACTATGAATTGAAGGCCCATAGTATCTAATGCCAAATATATTTTTAACAAACTATTTAGATGAATAATTACCTCCCCTTGGCTCATCATGGAAAGCTCTTAAGATGTCATCTTTCTCAAATTATTGTAAACACCTGTGAAGTATCAAATCAGGTCAACATTTGAATAATACATCATTAAAACATTCATAGTTATCACTATTTATAATAAAATGTTTCCTTTGTTTATAAGTTAAATCATAAAAACAACTTACCTATGGCTAGATAATTATCCATATCAACAAACCATGGTGAGTGAGTTGAAACTATGAACAACTATTCATTTAGAAAATTACCCTACATTGGGTCATATTCTCATAAAATATTCAATTTTGAGAAGTCAAAAACTACATTAGATTTTATTTACTTATCAATGATTATTATATAAAACTCATGAAATCGTAATAACCATATAGTGATCCTACCTCTTACCACTAGTTTTTTCATTAGATATATTATGGCTAAATGATCTATATAAATGAATATTTTATATCCAGTGATGTAGTGATGAATTGTTCATAGATAAAATTAAAAGGAACTCATTTTTAGTAGTTGTATAATATATTTCAATAGGAGTTAAATTATTATTAATGTAATAGATAACATATGTCTTATTTTATTTAAATTTATTCCTAGTAAATACCCCCATAACATTATCAAAGATATCTATATGTATGTGAAAGAGTTGCTCCCAATCGAGACCTCTCAAGATGAACATAAATTAATTTTTATTTTATAGTCTCAAAATCCTATTTAAATTTTTCAGTCCATAAAAATTCACTATCATTGGTGAGTAATAAAAACATAGGTGCAAAACTATTTTGAAATCCATAATAATATGCCTATAACACCCAACATGACCTATAAACCTCTTGATATTGGTTCGTTTTTTGGGTGAAAATAACTATGAAATGACTTAAATATATTTCGGTTTATCTTGTATTCCTTGGGATGAGATATTATAACCTAATACAATTCCTTGGTCTACCATCATCAGACATTTTTTATGGCTTAGGGATAAATGATGTTGTTCACACTTGATCAACACTTTATATAGATTGGTTAAGGATTCAAAAAATATTATCCATGCACTATAATATCATCCATTTTTAATTCAACACAATTTTTATTAAGATCATCAAATATATAAAGGACTAATCTTAGAAAGGTGGTTAGTTTATTTCATAAGCCAACGGGTAAAACTCTATATGAAAGCATCCCCCAAGGACATGTGTTCTAACCTTTTAGGGTTTAACTTTGTAAATCTTATGTTTGATTAAAGGGATAAGTAGTCTAAATAAGTGAAATACAATTTAATAAATAACCACTAATTTGTTATATATTTTGATTTGCTTTAAATTTATAAAAATAGTAATAAATATGTACAATTAAAGACTTATTTGGAAAATACCTGATATGGAAGATGTGAGTGCTAAAAACTATGATACGAACAAGTATAAGTGTCATCAAAAGGATCCCTATGTTAGATCCTCTCCTTGACAATACCTTCATACTTAGATAGTAATACCATGTGGATCTAGTGTCCTAAAAATTGTGCCAGTGTGATTTGTGTAGTAATGTTCCTAAATTCTAAGTACACATGTGCTTGTGTTTTTGGGTTTTGTTCTTACACACATGAATTTGAAAAATTTATATTGTTCTTATAATAGTTTATTTATGATGAAAACCCTAATCATCCTTACAAGTAAGGCATGGGTTGAAAATGTGTGTTCATTAGTAGGATAGGTTGTGTTCAAGTCAACATACCCCCATTTTGAAAATTGGACCCTTGAGATACTCTAAACCTTAACCATGAAACCATGGTATGTTTTGAACATTATTAGAATTTGAAGATCATCCACTTTAATAGAATTTGTCTTACTAGTTTATGGTTTTTCTTTGGGATTGCCTAATTTTTATAATAATTAGTCTTCATGTCTTAAAGATATAGGTTTCATGGAGCTCTTACTAATGGATCATGCTTAAAATTTATAGATTAACTCTATTCAAGCTTCATGTTCTGAAGGCTTTCTTTCAAAAACCCCTAAGTTTAAACCCTTGGTTCAAATTTACATTTGGTGAGAGAAATTTGGTGGGAACATATCAAATTACTTTAGAATTAAGTTTAATTTTCATGTTAAGGCTTAGTCGTATTTATTAACATGACCGAACCTTAACTTGAAAGTCTTACTTGGTCCCTTTTGTTTCTTACATTTCTAATCAAGTCTAATGTTCATGTTGGTAGGATCCTTTTAAATTTCTAGCATGGTCCCCTTTATTACCTAATTAGCCTAAATCCTTAATGCTAATGCCCCATTCATGTTTATTAACATTAATGAGACCTTATTCTTAATGTTTTATCTTAACTCTTATTTCATCCTAGATTTTAACTTGAAAAACTTGCTCCTTTGTAGATTCGATGGTATGTGCTTCATTCTGGCATTTAATTAGATGGATCAAAGCTAATTTTGAAAATTTAAAGGCTCATGAAGCTATATAGAGTCACTACACAACACTTTTGCATTTAAAGTTTGATTGTAAAGGGTTCTACATATTAAATAGAACTAATGATGTGAAATTGCTTGGATCATGATTAATAACTCTCACTTCATTTTGACTTTTAATTAGATGGAATGAAGCCAACATTGAAAATTTAAAAGGCTAAGGAAGCCCCACATAGTCACTATGTGGTGATCCTACATACAAGAACCTGATGAGATTAAATTTTATGGTCATAAGAATGTCATTTGACATCTGCAAGGTCATCATTGATATTTGCATGACCATCAACTTTAAGCCCAATATAACTAAGAACTTCACGATCTTAAATTTGATGTTATTGAGAACATCATTTGATGTCCACAAGGCCATCATTGATGTCTATGAGACTATCAAATTCAAGCTCATCTAACATTTTATCTAGATAAAGGGGCAAGTTTTATGTCATTCAAGGGGTCATTTGATATTATCCTTTAAAACTTAGCGTAAAATATTTTAGTATAATTTTGTGCATGTTTATTAACATGGAATAAACTTAGCTTAAAATATTTTAGCATGAGTCCTTTTATGACTATGTATTGATTAAAGCTCATGCATCTTGTAGGATCTAACAGTTTACACTTCATCATGACTCTTGATCTTATGGTATGAAATCACTAATGACTATTTAATAGTTATATGAGATCCCATAGGCTAGACACATGGTAGATGTGTATTCAACTCATGACTACTATAGGATAAAGAGCTCATAAATCCCATGGAGGTGTGAAGTAGAAAAACCATAAGGCTCAATGCAAAGATGGCCAATGACATGTGAGGGCCCGAATCATGATCAATGGTCTACATTGATCTTTGGATCTTGATCAAATGGTGTGAAGTAAAAGATAGTTTTTAAATACTAATGACTAGTTTTTTGAAGGCATTCATGAAAAAAATTGCAAAAATTAATAGATAGACATCAAATAATTGCCACATAAGCACATAATGACAAAATAAAGATATTGTGTGCAAAAAAATGTAAACATATAAAGGCAAAGGTCAAAATCAAATATAAGGCATGTATGAGCTGAAGTCTAAGTAAGATATCACCATTAAAGCTTTAGGAGATCCCCAAACTACATAAAATCCCTAATTTAAGCCTTGATTGATCACAGTTAAGATAAAAGATAACCTAATTGCAATTCAAGGAAAAAAGAATTGACCCATAAACCATTTGGAACATAGTAAATAAGCAATTTGAAAAGTTTAGAAGCCATGGTAGCTCAGAGGAAATAATACAGGAATGAGATAGATTTTTATTTGTCTATAGACAATGAAGAGAGGGTCTTTAAGGACATAGACCTAGACACTCCTAAATTGAGCATAGGTAATTAGAACTAGTCTAAGATCTTTTAGACCTTTGAAGATATGCAGTTCATCATGAAAGAAGAATAAAAGATTACCATTATAACTAGAAAGTATTACAACATAGGTGTAGTCCAAATGACCAGTCTTCACCATGTGGTCATCAAACTAGAGGTAATCTATTGTATCAACATACTTGCTCCCATTTTTAAGGACTATAGGATTGAGCAGGGTTGTATTATTCATGAAAAGACCTTTAAAAGAGTTACATTAATTTATCCATTGACCTTTGAGTGTAATTACAAGATTATAAAATCCTAAGTGTATTTACCCACTATTAAGGAATGAACTAACAAGAATGATTTGGACATCATCCTTAAGCCATGGTTACTCCAAGGGAACCATGTGATCCAAGACTTAGATAACAACATCCTAGTTTCCCAATTTAGAGAGTGGCTTAGGGTAATTATGACCTTGTTTAATAGAATATATGGAGCCCTTTCAACCACATATGTCAATAAGATTTGGGTGTCTTATGTCTACTTTATGATAGAGAAAGAGCTCACTCTTGCAATTGGATAGATATCAACGTATATCTAGAAAGATAATTCACAACCATTAAGAAGAAAACTAGTACCCAATTTTTCATGATGTCCTATTGTTGGATGCCTTACTATCCTCCACCCAGATCCTTTATATAAAAAATTGGTCACCTGAGAGTAGAATTACAGTCTACCACCACTATTCAAAACCACACATATTTAAATATAAACATAACATCCAATTCACTTATGACTATGTGTATCTAGCCCTAGTAAAAGCCATCATAGGGATCACTATACCCAGGGTAAGCCCTTTAATCAATAAATATGTGGAGCTAATGGGAGACATATGGTTGTATCCAAATTGTATAGTGATTATAATTGTAGATATTTTGATCCAACCTTATAGGATACCTATCTATCTTTCCATCAAGATGGTGGAGAAAAAAATTCCATACCAACTTCTTAATGGTGTGGATAAAGTATGCAAAGACAAGAGGAAAGGCCTCCTCCATCCCTTTCCTTTGACTTTTGGCAAGACTATGTTATAAAATTGGAATCAGGTGAAAATTATGGTTAGGCATAGGGAATCTTTCTAATTATAACTTGATGAGCTAAAGATGTGGGACCCAAATGACATTGTCTCCACACACTTGAGATCTAAGAAATTATCCAAGCTAGTGTATGTGTACCAAATCAGTATCCATGACACCATATATATTATGGAAAATAATTTTGAAGAAATATTGACTAGGATCAAATGATATAACATTAAACTTGAGCATAGATTGACTAATTATTAGAATCCCCATAGAGACATATGACAAATGGGACCTCTGCAATACCATTTTCTACCTAGACCTTTAAGGCCCCCTAAATAACAACCAAAAGTGGAAGGACAACATCCCCAAGCACAACTAACATATGGTCCCATCAAGGAAAAATTGGAAGAGAGAACTGGTGAGGTTCCATCATCCTCAGTCCCTCCCTAAGGACTAGAGTCTCTAGTGGCCTACTTGGACATGATTTTCGTGGATCCAAAGGAAATAGTGGAGGATGCCTCCAAGGTCCTTTTTAAAGCATATGGCTTTGAGAAAGAGGAGGAACATGTTGAAGAAGCACAAGTAGAAATAGAGGAGGTTAACAAAGAAAAGGGGAAGGAAGTTTCCCTAGACCTAATCCTAGTGGCATCATTGAAAAAGAGAAAGGTAGAATTGGCAAGGGTCCCAGTGGGATCAAAGAAGCTAAATTTAACTTTTACTCACCCCATGAGTGAAGTCAACTTATTTAGTGATGAATACCCCATCCATGGACCAATCATCATTGATTGGTTCATCTATGGAAAAATGTAGAAAATCCCCATCTAACACCACTCAGAGGCATTGACCAAAACTATTAACATTGATGTGCATGATAATATCAAGCCATGGATAAGGGATTTGATGAAGAAAGAGGAAGAAAAAGAATAGTGACCACTAAAGGGTCAAATAACAATCAAATGGATGCTTGAGGAGAATCAAGCACTACCTACATGGAGGCTCTTGAACCTCTAAAGTATACTAAATTAACTACTACTATGAAATTCAATCTAGAGACAACTAGATTAGAGAGAGTAATAACTAGAAAGGCCATGGTGGGGAATGAAGAGTTCAAATTCCAAAAGTTTGAGCCATTTATAGGCTTAACTCTAGTTGGGAGATAATAGCCTAGTGAACTACCCATCTATGAAGAGGATGTTGAAAGCTTAGCTAAGGGTCATTCAACTTAGGCTGAAATAGGCATTAGAGGTATGAAATTATTAATATCCAACTTAGAGAGGTAAAATTAGAATTTGAAGACATAGGTTATCTTATCAGTGCCTGATGTAATGATCAAATTGCTAGATGAATCCTTCTATGATATGTTTGAGACCTTAAAATAATAATACTAAGGTAGAGTACATTAGCATAATAGAACATAGTGGCCAAGGGTTTAATATCCCAATGGTAAGCTTCAGAGGATCAAATAACAAGGTTGATTGACATCTGAATTGAAAGGTAGATTCTTGGATTAAAGACAATAAGTTTAGGACATTTGAATGCAATTCTAGGAATTATTGTTGAAAAGATCCAAATTTTGAGTGCATGGTCATAAGAACTAGAAAGACTCCTAAAATATGATGAAGAGATATTAGAGAGGATTGAAAAATTTCTTGGGACCATGTTGACTAATCCTACATAGCCTAGTATCCTAGGAATCATCAAGGATGATGAGTTCAAACATAGGGATACTTTGGTAACCTAAGAAATAAAAAGGAATAGTCAAGGCTAGTTTAGGGAATATAATAGTAAGATCCTAGACATGATCCCTAATGTAGGGGAAAAGACAACTGAGGACAAAAACATCAAGGAAACCATGGCCAAAAATGACAAATAATTGAATGTTGTAGATAATAATGAGTAAGAGTGTCTTTTAAGACCAACTGTGTACTTGGAACAGGTTTGTAAGCAGCACCAAAAGTCTATGAACCTCCTCCAAAAACAATAAGAAAGTTCTCAAGAGCAGGGCCCACCAGCCAGGTAGTTAAATGACATTTTATTTTGTAAATGACTGTAATATTTTGAAAATAGAATATCCTTTTCTAAAGGCATATGCTAGTTTGTTAGCATATTGCCTCTAGGGCAGTTTAGTTTGGAGAATCAAGTGTATTCTAGAACTTTGTATAAAAATGAGAGTTACCCTTACTTCTTATACATTTGTATCTTATAATTGATCAGTAAACTGACTTGTCCTCCTATAAAAGGTAGTAATATCATCTTGTGAAGGAGAGAATTTTGAGAAAAACATGTATACTTATAGTATTAATTACAATCAAGGAATTCTAAAAATACTGTCCAAGTTTGTTTGTGTCAATTGTTACATGGTTTTTCTCTCAATTTCTAGTCTTAAGTCTTAAATTTGAATAGTTTCTATGAATTATGAATTACATCTCTTATTACAAGGTTGATAATCTGTGCTTATGCTAGATTAGTTAATGATCTTAAATCTACTTCATTTTATTTGCTCTACATTAGAATGTACAAACACTATTTAAGTTTGGTAGCAAATCTTTAAAGTAAATTTAGTTCTTACTTGTATTTCTTTATATCATCCTTGGAGGTTTGACTAGTGTGTAGTGAGATTTGAGATTATGCTATTTTCCACTATATATTGGTTAAATGCATACTTAGTTTTAATTGAAATTTTGTCATATGTTTGAGGCTAAGATCATTATTCACTTATTTTCTTTCTGCCTTACCCTTCTCTTTTGATTCTTTTTTAACTAGATCACTTTAGTTTATATTTCATTGTAAATGTCCACTTATATTATTCTATAGTCTAATATTTGATCATAATTCACTTGTATTAGCATAGATACTTACACTTTGCAAAGATTTGATCTATGATGAATTGCAACCATCAATTAATATAAATTTTGTGGAACAGTTAAACATTTCTCTACCACTATTTCACCATAGGTAAGATAAGTTGCTAAAACCTACTACTCATTTTCTAAATTACTAGAATTCTAAAATGATAAGTGTTCTTTGAAAACTAAGGAAACCTATGGTACATTTAGAGGCATCAAAAAGTCCACTGACACTAGAAAGAGGGCTCTTTATGAATTGATTAAATATTTGTTAATCTTAATGTGTTGATCTAAAATTGATGTTATCTTTGCACTTTTGTATAATTATTTACTTATATGTATAAATATCATTGTTCTTTGTGTTTTTTGACATATCATTGTGTTTCCTTTAGGCAAAGATCATAGTTCTTTGAAGTTTGATGCTTAATTTTGGTGAAGATGGCTTAAGATTTGAAAATCCTTGGTAGTTGAGGTTATAATAGATTGTTTTGATCAAATATTGGTATGTTTTTCATAAATATAGGTTTATTTGAGCTTAGACTTATAAAAATAGATCATATTTGCATAATTAGACACATCCTTGAGCTATCTCAGTCAAAGATTGATGTTATTTACTATTTTTTATATAAATATTTATAAAATTAGCTTAATGTTCAATTTTAATCCTGATTCTTTATAAATATTAACTTGACACATAATATTTCAAATAGGACATTTAATATTTAAGCTAGAATTTCCAAGGATTAAAAAAATATTACATTCAGAGATAAGAGAACCTTTGCTTGAGCTTGAGGTCTATAAAATAGCTAGGTGAGATAAAGGTAGGCATAAACATTATAAATATTTTCTAACCTCACCATTTCAAGGTACCTCTACCTTCAACATTCATATAGGTATGGCTTAGTTGGGAGATTCTTTAATCAATTTGATAGGTGTGGTATATGATCTCCCATGTAACCCTAAAAAATACTTCCCAATATTTAGTCAAATTGGTATTATAATTGTTGAAAAACACATTAAATATTTCAAAGATAATTTAAGGTTGATAAATGTTATACATGAAGATGTAGCATGAAAATTTTTCCCCTTTAATTTTAAAGATGTTACATATGAATGGTTTCTCAATTTGCCTAAGAATTATATTGCTAGCTAGGATGGTTTCACTAATGTTTTCATAGGCCAATTTGGAAAAAAATTTAGTCCATGTGTCATATACCACCAATTCACCACCATTAGGAGGGATACAAGTGAGCCCATAAGGTCTTTTAATGCCAAATTATAGAAAATGTATATCAGGACCATAGAAATTTATAAACCTGATGAGGTTTTAGCTCTAGAAATCTACAAGGATGTAGTAAATCCTATAACTTTTGTATTTTTGAAAATGTTTCTTCTAGAAATAAATTCATTAGCCAAGGCTTATTCTAAAGTAGTAATCATCAATAATCAAATACAACCCCAAAGAAAAATGGCCTACTCTATCCCAAATATCAATCCACATTTGCCCATTTTTAACATCTTCCCCAACAATAATTAGAATGTTCTAGCTTTGAATCAACTCCCAAATCTGAATCAATTGCCTTTGAGTCATTCTACCCCTAATTCAAATTTAGGATTATTGATTCATCTTGATACTAATGGATTCAATAAAAATGATTAAATAGATTTATTACTAGCTACTGGTACTAACAATAACTAGGTTCATAATTCTAAAAAACCCAAGAATGAGAATGAGTCTATCCTAAAAATGGTCCAAAAATTAAGCATTAATTTCCTTTAGCTATAAAAACAATTTGGCAATACTTGAGAAAGATCTGGTAGGAACTTCTCATTCCAAAGGTTTAATAGGCCTAACAATAGATTTTAGAATGATAGTTTCCACCATAATAATAATAATAATAATAATAATAATAATAATAATAATAATAATAATAATAATAATAATAATAATAATAATAATAATAATAATAATAATAATAATAAACCATCTTTTGAAAACAAGACTATGGACATTAATCTTACTGATATTGCTTTTCTTGATTATTGTAGAGTGCATTATATATCTAAGCATGGCAAAATTGATTGTATTGAGTTTTTCAAGGATTTTTGAAGATTTCCAAGAATATTTTTACACATTTTAAGTGGTCCTTATTAAGGATAGTGGTGTAGGTACTTTAGGGTCCAAGCTTGCTGATCAAACTTTCATAGAGGAGATGTTTGATTTTCTTTTTCAAGAAGACAACAAACATGATGATGTACTTGAGGAAATCCAATCCTTTCAAAAATTCTTAAAGAAGACTTATCCTTTAAGGAATAGAGAATATAGGCATAAATTGACTACCTTAATACCTCCAAATGAATTTAGAACTCCTCCAGATACTTCTTCAAGCAATGATCTAGAACCACCCAAAGGGAGTACCTCTAAGTATAATGTTATTGTTCCTAGTTCTTCAAATAAAGTTGGTTATAATATTGTTGAAGATATGAAGAAGATAAAAACTAAAATCAAATTTCATGAATTAAGGTAGATCATAGAACAAAGGACCTCTTGCTATAATCATTGTCAAAGAACTCCAACATAGCACCCAAGGCTGACAATGTTAATATGGCTATGCATAAAGCTAAGGTAGAATTTCTTCCTTTCTTGCTCATAGTCAGGATGTCCAGTAAGAATTTACATAATTGTTTATTGGATTATGGTGCATCCAATAATATTATGCCAACAATTATTTTCAAAAAACTTGGCTTGACACCTATTAATTTTTATAGATTTGTTACTCAGTTAGACAAATCTAGAGTCAAGGTGATTGCAGAATTATTAAATGTTCATATGAAATTAGCCTTTGAGCCTAGAGTATAGAATTTTGTTGATATCAAAGTTATTGACATTCATAATTTTTGTGAGATATTTTTAAGTAGGGTATGGACCAAAGCTTTAAATGGTTACATATCCATGGTTTATTCACATTTTTGGCTACCTTGGAAAGGAGTTCTAGACCAGATCTGGGTTGAAAGAGAGTTGAGGATGAAGCACATGATCACAAAGTATAATGTTATGAATGAAAGGGTAAATGTAATTGAATCATACTTAGGTTTTTTACCCTAGAGAATACAAAGGTATGTGATCCTAAGAGTACTCGTGTTATGCCTAAGCTATGAAAGCTACATTTTGATGGTGCTAGGTGTAAGGCTAGATCTAGGGTAGGCATTGTTCTAATTGAACCTATTGGTAAGAAATATCATGTATCCTATAAAATATAGTTTTCATACACCAATAAATTTTCTAAATATGAGGCTCTCATTTTAGGTTTGTAAATTTTTATAAAAAATAAATTCAAAGAACTACTAGTCTATGGTGACTCAGAACTAGTAGTCAACTAGGTGAGGAGCAAATATCAATGCAAACTCTCATACCTAAAGAGGTATAATTTTAGGTTCTAGAATCTAATTGATTATTTTGATGATTTTAGTATTTTTTCCATCCCTAGATAGGAGAATTAGGATACTAATGAGTTGGCATCTATTGTAGCCATCCTCATGCCTGACCAAGACTCACCCAGCTTCAACATTGAGTTGATACCTTATCCTTTAATCTTAGAAAATGTGAATCATTTTTAAGTCTTTAATGATAATAAATATATTTTGGATTTAATTACTAGTTATAATTCATTTGAGGCTCACATCATTGATGAGACTGATGAAAATACACTTAGGGAAGACACATTTGATGCTAAAGTCATTTAGCTAAATGACAATAAGATTCTCGAAGGCATGATTACCTTAGAGAGGTTGTTTGTTCAAGAAAAAATAGATAAGGTTTCTAATATTACCAAAGTAAGTGGGAAGGATTATAAATCAGTTGATCTTTGCCCCAAGATAAACCTCAATTGGTTAACAATGTGAAATCCTGAACTAACATTGAGAACAAGAAGGCCAAAGAGCTATTAATGAAGTATAAAGATGTCCTAGCTTGGTATTATGATGACATGAAGATATTTGATCCAAGATTCATCACCCATAATATACCCCTTAAGGAAATTTGTAAACCCTTCAGACAAAAACAAAGACCTATGAGCCCTATCCTGGAACCTATTATTTTCAAAGAAGTTAAGAGATTGCTAGATGCTATAATTGTGTTTCTCATCAAGTATTTTACCTGGGTGGCCAATTTGGTGTCAGTAAAAAATAAGAATGGTGATATTAGGATATGTATTAGCTTTAGGAATTTTAATAAAGCATATAAAAAGGATAACTATCCTCTTCCCTCTCTTGACTAGGTAATAAAATTTATTTCAAGATCAACTATGATGTCTTTTCTTGATGGTTTTTCTGGCTACAACCATGTGTTGTTTTACAAAGAAGACAAGATGAAGACAACTTTCATGACTAAATGGTTTACTTTTATATACAAGAAAATGCTTTATGGGCTGATAAATGTAGGAACTATTTTTCAAATGGCCATGGATCATGCATTCTAAGGTCTTATTGGTAAGTGTATCATTATATACATAGATGATCTAACCATTTTTTCTAAAAATAGGGAAGATAAATTTATGAATTTACAAGTATTTGAGAGATGAAAAAGGTATAAAATCTTCCGAAACCCCAAGAAAAATTATATTTTGTGTTATTTAAGGAAATTTTTTGGGTCATGTAATAAATAAGATGGGATCTTTATAGATCCTGAAAGAGTGGAATTTATATCTAAAATATAGCCTCCAAATAGTATAAAAGAGTTAAAATCATTTTTTGGTAAGTTAAACTTTGTAAGAAAGTTAATTTATAGCTTTATAAAGATTGTCAAGCCATTGAATGGCATGCTAAATAAGGATGCCAAGGTCTCATGGAATGAGGAATCTAGGAAGGCATTTAGTGACATCAAATAAATAATTAGCCAAGTTCCAGTCTTGAATTTTTAAAGGATTTTTATCTCTATTATTTTTCATCTGACCATACTATGGCTATAGTTTTAACTCAGAAGGTTGATGGGTGTGATCATCCAATATATTTAATGAGTACTAAATTTAAGAATGCTAAATTGAATTATTCATTGATTAATTAAAAAAAATATGCATTAGTTAAGGTAGTGAATAAATTTAAGAACCATATCCTTAGAAATAAGGTGCATGCTATTGTACCTAACCCTACCACAAAACTTGTGTTGAGATAAAATGAACTTGGAGAACGTAGAGGTAAATGGATGTTAGTTTTGAAAAAATATGACATAGAAATAAAAATTGCAAATATGGTAAGATGCCAATGTCTAATTCAAATGATTTATAATACCATCCCTAAGCTAAGTATTATGCAAGTTGATCAGCAAAACTTTCAATCTTGTGAGTGGTATGATTATATCATTCATTTACTAATTAATGGTATATGTCATGCATGACTAACAAGGGAGAAAAAGAGCATCCTAAGGCTCAAATCAGCCCATTATTTGATGAAAGATGGGGTCTTATATAGAAAATAATTTGAAGGGTTCTACCTAAGATGTGTCTCAAAAGAAGAAGCTACCCAAATCATGAGCACCTTCTATGAGAAGTTTGGCCATGGGCATCCATCTAGAAAGACTACAACCCACAAAATCCTCAATGTTGGATACTATTGGCCAACTATTTTTAAATATGTTCACAAGAAAGTGAGGTAATTTCACTCATGTCAAAGCTTTAACACCAAGAAGCCTAAAGCATTAATGCCTTTGCAAATAGTCATGGTTGATAAACCCTTTACACAATGGGGGTTAGACTTTGTAGGGGTAATCAACCCTAATTCATTAGAAGGTCATGAGTATATCCTAACTACCATAGATTATTTCACAAGGTGGACTCAAGCTATAACCACCAAATAATGTAGGATTGAAGAAGTGATCAATTTCTTAGAGGAGAACATATATACCAAATTTAGAACTCTAGTCTCTTTGGTGTGTGATAATGGATCTACATTTATATTCATAGAGATGACAAAATGGGTGTATGATAATGGAATTTATCTCAAGTTTTCATCTAACCATTACCTATAAGGAAATGGAGTGTCTGAGTCTACCAATAAGAACTTAATGAAATCAATCAAGAAGTCTATTGCAGACAAACTTAGGACTTAGTATAAGCTTCTCAAGTATGCCCTATGGGTAGATAGGATAAGGATAAAACAAGCCTTAAAGGTTGGTATATGGCTAAGAGCATATCTTCCCTATCAATTTCAAGATACCTATATATAAATTCATGTAAGAGTATATGGAATAAGGCCAAGAGCTTGAATATTCAATATTTCTAGACATCATCTAGATGGAGGATACACATGATGAAGCCTTTGATAATTTTAATAGACATCAGATCATGGTGTAGAGATGGTTTGACAAAACAAAAAAAATTAAGGTGTTAAGACAAGGGGACTTAGTTATCCTTTGTGAAATAACATCTGAGCCTAAAGGCAATCAAAGAGCAGAGTTTACATTACCCATAAATGGGTAGTACCTCAAGCATTACTTCTCTGTTTCTCCTCTTAAGGTCTTTATGGAGTAACTATGTAAGATGGTTAGACTTATTGTAGGTAGGATAGTTAGTTTCTTTGAGTTCTTTCCTTCATGTCCCTTGTTTGTAAATAAGCATGTATATATCTATTTGTTTCCTTTTATTTCTTGCTTTGATGTTTTCTATTGTGTGTTTTCTTGTGCTGCCTTGTTCCTTGTTTCCAATAAGTCCTTTTGGAAAACTTCAATATCAATTTTATTTGGCTTTATTGAAGCTTCCAAAGTCTAATAATGTGGGTATGAACCTAATAAATGTGTTGACCATGGGTCTAAAATATGAGCCTTATGTTATTAATTTGAAGAAACTGGTAAAGACCAATGGAAGAGAATAACTACCCCATGAGAGCTTAAACATTTTCTTAACTTAAATTTGGTTTTTAAAATATTTTCACTTATAAGATGAAAGCTTAGTCTATTAAGGTACAATCATGCTTGCACTTAACAAACATCCTTGTTTGGGACAATGGTTATATATATAGGTGATTTTCTAAATATCAAACACTTGACCAAATCCTTAAACCTAGCTACCCTAGTTCCCAACCTTGTTGAAAGCATAAAAGATCTAAAAATAAAAGAAATAATAATGTAATACAAAATCAAAAGCTTTTCAAGCATAAGTGATTTTTTAAATCTCTACCAGGGCTATGGATACCTAGATGGCAGTGGAGCAAGGCCATGATCATAATCAAAGGCATCTCTATTGGGGATATGAATGCCTAGCTAGCAATAGAGCAATTCCCAAGCCTTCTCTAAAATAAAAGCATGGTTTTTAATAAATATCTAAACATGCTCCAAGTCAGTGTTAATGATTAAATATTTGAAACCTAGATGTTATCCTTTGAATCCCATGGCAAACATTAATTATAATTAAAGCACACACACAACATGGCTATGTCTTGATGTTTGATCCCAATTCTACAAGTGCAAGGTTTGTTTCAACCATAAAATTATCTAGATAATGGCATCGATCAAGAGGAATGGATGACTTAGTTGTTTGTATGAACTAGAGTCTCTAAATTTTAACATATTACTATGTTTCCCATGGGATTTTCCATTTGTTGACGTCAATATACCCCCATTTTTTAAAATTAGGACCCTTGAGATACTTTGAACCTTAACCTTGAAACCATGGCATGTTTTGAACATTATTAGAATTTAAAGATCATATACTTTGATAGAAGTTAGCTTACTAGTTTATGGTTTTACTTTGGGCTTGCCTAATGTTGTTAATAATTTGTCTTCATGTCTTAAAGATATAGGTTTCAAGGATCTCTTGCTGATGTATCATGTTTAAAATTTATAGATTAACTCTATTCAGGCTTCATGTTTTGAAGTCTCTCCAAAAAACCCTAGTTTAAGCCCTTGATTCAAATTTACATTTGGTAGGAGTAATTTGGTGGGAAAATTTCAAACTAATTTGGACTTAGGTTTAATTTTAATTTTAGGGCTTTGTAATATTTCTTAACATGACCAAACCTTAACTTGAAATTCTTACTTGGTCTATTTTATTTCCCCCCTTTTGTTTCCTACATTTGGAATCAAGTCTAATGTTCATATTCACATGATCCTTTTAATTTTCTAGTATGGTCCCCTTTATTACCTACTTAGCCTAAATCATTAATGTTAAGGCCCCATTAATGTTTATTAAAATGAATGAGACCTTAGTCTTAACATTTTAGCCTAAGTCTTATTGCATCTTGTGTATTAACTTAGAAAAATTGGATCCTTTGTAGATCCTATGATCCACACTTCATCATGGCCTTTAATTAGATAGAGTGAAGCCAACACTGAAAAGTCAAAGGCTCATGAATCTCTATGGAGTCACCATATGGCACTCTTGCATTCAAAGTTTGATTTAAAAGGGTCTCACATATTAAATGGAACTAATTGTGTGTAACTATTCAGATCATGATAAGTGGCTCTAGTTTCATCATGAATTTTAATCAGATGGAGTGAAGCTAATATTAAAAATTCAAAAGATTATAGCCTCGTGGAATCACCACATAGTTCTCCCAAATATAGGAACTTGACAAGCTTAAAATTTATGTTCATGTGAATGTCATTGGACATCTGTGAGGCTATCATTGATGTTTATATGGACATCAAATTTAAGCCCACTAAAACTAAGAACTTCATGAGCTTAAATTTGATGTTCTCACAAATGTCATTTAACATCTATGAAGCCATCATTAGGGTCTATAAGATCATAAAATTTAAGATCATCTAATTTTTTTATAGATAAAGGTGCAAGATTTATGTCATTCAAGGGGTCCTTTGACCATTACGATTTAAAACTTAGCATAAAATATTTTAGTCCAAGTCTGAGGCATGTTTATTAACATGAAATATAATTAGCTTAAAATATTTTAGCCTAATTCCTTTTATGATTATGCATTAATTGAATCTTATACATCTTACAAGATCTGATGGTCCACACTTCATTGTGACTCTTGATATAATGGCACAAAATCATCGATAACTATTTAATAGTTCTACGAGAGTTTTTGGGCTCAAAACATGGTAGACAAAAATTCAACTCATGACTAGTATAAGATACCAAGATCAAAAATCCCATGAAGGTACTAAGTGGCATGACCATGGGTCTCAACATAAAGATGGCCAATGACATGTGAGGGCCCAAATCATGATCAATTCCCTGTATTGATCCTTAGATCTTAATCAAATAGTGTGAAGCAAAAGACAATTTTTAAAAACTAATAGCAAGTGTTTTGAAGTCATTTATGAAAAATGCCATAAAATTGATAGATAGATGCAAGTGTCATGCAAGCACAAAATGAAAAAATGAAGATCTTATGTGATCAAAAATGAAAATTTATAAAGGTAGAGTTCAAAATCAAGCCTTAATTGATCACAATTAAGATAAATGAGATCTTAATTATAATATGAGCATAAAATAATTGACCTAGAGACCATTTGAAACATAATAATAAGTAATTTTCAAAATTTGGAAGCCATGGTAGCTCAGAAACAACAATACAAGGATGAGACATAGTTATATTTATCTATATACAATGAAGGGATGGTCTTCATGGTCACAAACTTGGACACTAATACATTGAACATAGTTAATAATAATTGGTTTGAGCTCTTTTAGACCATTAAAGAGATGTAGTCCATCATGAAAGAAGAATAAAAGATTGCCACTATAACCAAAAGGTATTATAACCTAGTTGTAGTCTAAATGACCAATATTTACCATGAAACCACCAAACTAGAGGTAATCCACTATATTAACATCCTTGCTCCCATTTTTAAGGACTATAGGATTGAGTAGGGTTAGATTATTCATGAAATCACCTTTATAAAATTTTCATTCATTTCTCAATTGGCCATTGAGAGTAATTACAAGATTCTAAAACCCCAGGTGGATTTACCCACTATTAAGGAATGGACTGGAAAGAATGATCTAGATACCATCATTAGGCCATGATTTCTCCAAGGGAACCATGTGATCTGAGGCCCTATTGGCAACATCCTAGTTTCCCAATTTAGAGAGGGGGTTAGGGTAATTATGACCTTATTGAACATAATATCTGGAACCCCTTTAACCACATATGCTAATAAGAGTTGGGTGTCTTATGTCTACTATATGATAGAGAAAGAGATCAATCTTCTAATTGGAGAAATGATCAACATATATCTAGAAATATAATTCATGGCCATTAAAAATAATACCATTACCTAATTCTTCATGGTGTCTTATTTATTTGATGCCTTACTATCCTCCACTTGGATCCCTTATATCAAAAATTGGTCACCTAAGGGAAAATTTATAGTCTCCCACCACTATTCAAAGATACGCATATTCAAATATATGCATAACATCTAATTCATCTGTGAATATGTGTATCCATCCCTAGTATAATCCATCATAGGGATACCTATGCATAGGGTAATCCATCTAATAAAGAAATATGTGGAGCTAATGGGAGACATCTAGTTATATCTAGATTGTATAGTGATCAGAATTGAAGGGATTTTGATCCAACCTTATAGGTTACCTATCTATGTTCCCATCAAGATGGTAGGGTAAGAAATTAAATACCAACTTCTTAATTGTTTGAACAAAGTGTGAAAAGATGAGACTAAAATCCTCTTCCATCCCTTTCCTTTGATTATTAGCAAGACTGTGTTACAAAATTGGGATCAAGTGAATATTGTGGCTAGAAATAGGTATCCTTTCAAATTACAACTTGAAGAGCTAAAGATGTGGGACCCAAATGGCACAGTCTCCACACACTATAAATCTAAGCAATTGCCCAAGTTAGTGTATGTTTACCAACTTGATGTCTATGACACCATACATATCAAAGAAAAAAATTTCAAACAAATATTGACTTGGATGAAGGGATATAACATTAGACTTGAGCATAAATTGACTAGTGATTAGAATCCCCATAGAGATATATGGAAAATAGGAATTTCTGCAATAACATTTTCTAATTAGACCTTTAAAGCCCCCTTAAGAGAAACCACAAGTAAAAGGATAAAATCCCTAAGCACAAATCACATAAGGTTCTAACAAGGAAAAGTTAGAAGAGAGACCTAGTGAGGGCCCATCATCCTTAGTCCCTCCCCAAGGACCAGAGTCTCTAGTAGATTACATGGACATGATTGCCTTGGAGCCAAATGAAATAGTGGAGGATGTGCTCAAGGTCTTTGTTGAGGCATATGGGACTAATAAAGAGGAGGAGCATATTAAAGAAGCATAAGCCCAAATAGAGGAGGATGAGAAAGAAAATGGGAAGGAAGTTTCCCTAAAGCTAATCCTAATGGCACCATTAAATAAGAGAAAGGTAGAATTGACAATAGTCCCAATGGGATTAAAGAATCCAAAGTTAACTTTCACTCAACCCATGGGTGAAGTCAACTTATTTAGTGATGAATACCCCATTTATGAACCAATCATCCTTGATTGGTTCATTTATGGAAAAATTCATAAAATATCCACCTAGAACCACTCATGGCCCTTGAAAAAAAATGTTAAAATTGATGTGCATGATAATATCAAGCCATGGATAAAGGCTTTGATGAAAGAGGAAGAAAGAAGAATAGTAACCATTAAAGGGTTAGACAATAAGCAAATTGATGCTTTAGGAGTATCAAGTAGTACCTAGATGGAGGCTCCTAAACCTCTAAAATATATTGAATCAACTAATACTATCTAATTCAATAAAAAAATAACTATATTAAAGATATTAACAACTATAAAGTCTATGGTTGGGATTGAAGAGTTCACAATCCAAAAGGTTAATCCATTTATATGCTTATCTCTAATTAGGGGATAATATCTTGGTGAACTACCCATCCATGAAGAGGACATTGAAATCCTATCTGAGGCTCATTTATCTTAGGTTAGAGTAGGCATCAAAGGTATGAAACAAATAATATCTAACCTAGAGAGGGAAAATTATAATTTGAAGACACATGGAATCTTATCAGTGTCTGAGGCAATGATCAAATTATTAGATGAATCCTTATATGATATATTTGAGACCTTAAAATAATAAATCTAAGGTAGAGTGCATTGGCACAATAGAACATAGTGGATAAGGGTATAATATCCCAATGTCAAGCTTTAGAGGATCAAATAATAGGGCTGATCAACATAAGATTTGAAAGGCAAATTCCTAGATTCAAAACAACAAGTTTAGGACATTTGAATGCAATTCTAGGAATTGTTGTTGAAAAGATCCAAAGTTTGAGTGCATGGTCATACAAACTAGAAAAACTCTTAAAAGATGATGAGGATCTAGTATATAGAATAAAAAAACTCATTGGGACCATGTTGACTAATCCTACACATCCCACTGTCCTAGGCATCATCAAGGATGATGAGTTTATACACAAGGCTAGTTTGGTAACCTAGGAAATAAAAAGTAAAAGTCAAATCCTATTTTGGGAAGATAATAGTAGGATCTTAAACATGATCCTTAATGCAAGAGAAAGGATAAGTGAGCCTAGAAGATTCAAGAAAACCATGGCCAAAAATGATAAATAATTGAATGCTCTGGTTGACAATGAGGATGATTGTCTTTTAAGACCAGCTATGTACTTGGAATAGGTTAGTGAGCAGCACTATAAGGCTATGAACATCCTCTAGAAATATCAATAAATTTCTTATGAGTAGGGCCCACCAACCAAGTAGTTAAATGATATTATATTTTTTAAATGACTTTGTAATATTTTGGAAATAGAATAACTTTTGTAAAGGCATATGCTAGTTTGTTAGTGTATTGCCTCTAGGTTAGTTTAGTTTGGAAAAGCAAGTGTATTCTAGAAATTTGTATAAAAAGGATAGCTATCCTTATACTTTTGTATCTTGTAACTGACTGATATACTACCTTATCCTCCTATAAAATGTACTACTACCATCTTATGAAGGGAGATAATTTTGAGCAAAATCTGTATATTTTGAGTAGTTAATACAATCAAAGAATTCTAAAAAGATTGTCCAAGTGTGTTTATGTTAATTGTTACATGGTGTTTCTCTTAATTTAGAGTCTTAAGTCTTAAATTTGAACAGTTTCTATGAATTATAAGTTGCATATCTGATTATAGGGTTGCTAATTTGTGCTTATGTTAAATTAGTTAAATGACCTTGAATTTGCTTCATTTTATTTGCTCTAAATTAGAATGTGCAAATGATATTTGAGTGTGGTAGAAAATGTTTAAGGTAAATTTAGTTCTTAATTGTACTTGCTTATATAATCCTTGGATGTTTGCCTAGTGTGTAGTGAGATCTTAGCTTATGCTATTTTTCACTATATACTTGTTAAATGTATACTAGTTGTAATTGAAACTTTGTCATAGTGTTTGAGGCTAAGATAAATAATCACTTATTTTATTTATGCCTTACCTTTCTCTTTTGCTTATTTTTTAAATAGATCACTTTATTTTAGATCTCATTGTAAATGTCCATTTAGATTAGTTTGTAGTCTAATATTTGATCATACTTCACTAGTATTGGCATAGATACTTACACTTCACAAATATTTGGTCCATGATGGCTCCCAACCATCAATTAATATAAATTTTGTGGAATAGTTAAACATTGATCTACTACTATTTCACCATAGGTAACATAAGTTGCCAAAACCTTGTAGTCATGCTCTAAATTCCCAAAATTCTAAAATGAGAAGTGTTTTTTGAACACTAAGGACACCTGTGATACATTTAGAGGCATAAATAGGCTAGACATCCTCAACACCCCATTGTGAATATATTTACCTACATACTAATACTTCAAGGAGGGATCAAGATCAATGTAGTTCTCCCCACCTAAGTACTAGTGTAAGTGCAAGTGATGCTAGAATGATAGTGGTCTTGAATGCCTTGAGTGTGATTGAGATTGTAAATATAGAAAATATAAGCTTAGCGTAGTTGTAGATGGTAATATGCATAATTAGGGTAAAAATTAATACCATTAATTTTTATCAACTTGTTTTATGTTTGAATATGTATTTTGCATCTATTTTCCATCTAACGAAAATAGGTATAAAATTCATGTATCTATAGTGTTCTATAGCTTGTAAAAATAATAAAATATGCTTAAGCCAACCTTAAGAGGGTTTAAATTTTATAAATGTATTTATTTTGGAGAGTTAGGGAAAATTACATTAGCACCATGTTAGGGAAACTAGCACCGTGTGGCTCTAGTGTCCTTAATGTGGTGCTAATGTATAGCTAGTAGGTTAATGGGCACAAGGGGATAACATCAATAAATGAAGGTTTAAGATTGTATTTTAACTAAATAGGGACACTTGTGACCTATAAAAAGGATATAAGAGTCTGATAAAGTCTCGAGGATAGGTCTAGGGTTAAACTAAGAATAAATTGTCTTAAATAGAAATATTAACACTCAAATACCACTTTTAGGTGATTACATTTGCCATCCCTTTATGATAAAAATTTAAAAAGATTAAATAAGTAGTATAAAGGAAAAATAAGTGCACCTAGACATACCTATGAAGTGAATCCTGTATAAATGAGTCTGAGTATGTGAAGATGGGTTTGTGTATATGAAGCATGATCCAAAGCATGACCTATAATTAAATGTGAATAAATCAATCCTTAATATATATAAAAATAAAAAGAGTATGATAAATAAACAATTAACTAAGTAAATTTTAGTAAAGAGATGGGAAAGAGGAAAGGATTAAATACACCTCATTGGGTATGTGAACCAATGCATGAACTTGGTGACAATCTATATGTGTGCATGCACATAGTGATAAAATTATTAAATATCTTGTAATTAGATAATAGATTGATCAATCCTCATATATTGGTGGATCAGTAACTCAATGCAATTTTGACTCCATCATTACTCACCCCTTCTTAGTGGATCATGATCTATGAATGACTTAGATTAGACTGGAAGGGTGCCTAACCCTCTTAGGTGGGTAGCTCAAAAACTCAAGTAGGATATCACTCCATCATTTACCACCCATGTGTAGTAGATGCATCTTAAACCAAACTATGTAAAGTGATGAAAACATATAATTGGGTATATCTAATTATGTATGTCAGCTCTATAGCCACACAAGTACATTAGGTAGCTCTGGGCCACTCAAGAGTGTTAGCCACTGGAGATGGAGTAATGCATGAAATTGGTGACAACTTGGAATATGATGTCAAGTGTATACAATGTATATAATGACATGGAATTTCCCATTCATCTAATCAACATGTGTAACTAAACATATTAAAATAATGTGTCATGCACATGCCCCCAATCTAATATCTAAGTATATTGATTTTGGATTGAGTTTTAATAATTGTATCTGAGTATCTAAACTAAATATGGGAATGATCATGCCACACAATTCCTTTAATTTGAGTAATTGATATGAATATGTGTTGAAATAGTGTGAATATGAGAAAAAAATTGAGCATAAATATCAAACCTATAGTTATGTTTATTTAAAATTGTATTGTACTTAGTGTATTATTCTAGTTAATCCAAACTACCCTAAACCTAGGGTTACTATATAGTGATACCATGTATTGTATAGTAGTGCCATGTGGCACTAATATACCTATCTAAGTTATAATGTCTATTCAATCTAAAATCTAAGTCACTGTACTATTTTTTTATTCCCTATTTTTTTCTTGTGTTTTATCTATGTCTAATTTTTAAAACTAAGCCTATGTGCTGAAAAATGTTCTATGAATGCAATGTGAGAGCCTGTTCTATGTGAAAAATACCTATGAATTCCCCTTATTTTAAGGGTAGTTAGTGACCTATGCAAGAACTATCCTAAAAATAAATATCTCTACAAAATGTGATATTCAGATCATATATCATAACTACATGATAGTCCAATACAGTGTGCAAATATAACATTGGAATGTAAAAGAATATGATCATAAGTATGTAATGTAAGATGTATGTTGTGTCTAGCATTGTATAATGGTGTCAAGATAGATCTAATCAATATGTATAACAATAAATATTAGTATCTACCTAGGGGGATGGGGCATGATGTCCATCATGACACCCAATTAGGAAGGGTAGATGCATGAGGTCCCTCATGGCATCAAAAACTGATGTGTGTAACAAGTAAAGATGTCATGGCCATGAATCATAGAATAAATCCTAGGTGATGTTCTAAAGGGAGTTACTATTATGTGATGTTATAAATGTGTATGTAAAATAATATTAGAATCTAAGGCATGTGATGTCCTAGCGACTTCCTTATCAAGATGTAACACCTTAGTCTACAGCTTATGAATCTCGTGCATAAGGGATTATACATCTAGAGTGAAGGAACTAGCAAAAAGAGGTGTAGTTGTCATTAAAGGTTGTTGAATTATAATTTTAGGTTATGTTAGCCAAGTTGGCCCCATTATAGGTATAACATCATTATTAGCTAAGGGAGTTGAAGATTGATTTTTTTTTTGGAGTTGTTCCTGAAGAATAGTGATGAATTCATCTTGTATATCTGTTGGTTGAATATTTTATCGATCAACGTATTGATAAACAAAATAGGTCTGATCAGCCAAAGTAGGAAGATTAGTCATCCAAATGTGTAGATTTACCACATTAGAAGGGGACTGATCTCTCCTCTCATCAAGGGGAGGTTCCCTATAGATAGGCTATCTATATATATATATATATATATATATATATATATATATATATATATATATATATATATATATATATATATATATATATATATATATATATATATATATATATATATATATATATAAACAAAAAATAATACTCAGGGATAGGTGTTTCTATGCTATATTTACTTTTTACATTCAAATAAGGAATTAAGAAACTAAGAATAATGGTCAAGGTTAGATGTTACCTGGATGTAGTCATGCACACCGAAATCAGACGTTGGAAGGTACTCCTCTTTGGCTGTGGAGGAATGACACCTACAAAGAAAAAGAGACTAAAACATGAAAAACATTAGATGAGGAGATGGTGGGCTGTCAAGCAAAAGCTTGATCCCTGAAGTACGAAGACTTCCTTGAGGGATATCAACCCACTGATTAAAAATAGGATATTTGACAGAAACAAAAATAGTGAAAGACAAAATGAAAGAAATAAAAGACAAAAAGCAAAATGCGTACCTGATATGTAGAAAATTGCTTTGCACAGTCACCAGTGTTGGTCTCTATGCCAGCATCAGTCAAGGAAGGGTGCCGACGTCGGTTAAAGTGCCAGCGTTGGTAGGGGTAATGACCGGCGTCGGTCAGGGCAGCAATTTTTGGATGGGGTCTGGTCAGGCCTAGACAGGGTTTTAGGATTGTAGAATGGTCTGAAGTTTTCATCTGTGGGTTAGGGAGCTAGTTTGGGAGTCAGAGGGATTGTTTAGGGGTTTGGTGCAGAAATCTAGGCAGAGTTATAGACTGTATATTCTGGAAAGGGTGGATAGAGGTGATACGAGAGGAAGTCAAGTCGGGTCTGTAATCTGAATCTAAGTTAGGGTGGTAATATCAATTAAAAATAATAACTAGAGAATAAAATGAAAGCACAGAACAAACACTTACCTGTTATATGCTGAAGATAGAGTAGGAGACATAATTGATGTTGTCAGTGTGTTGTAGAAGTTTGATGTAGCAGACCTCCAGTGAGATGACTGAAGCAAAATACCTATACCAGAGAGAGAATACGAGAGATTTGATTGCAGATTGATTGGATGCAAAAGTTGGCTAATCATTCGTAGGTCAAATGAAGAATGTTTTGAAAGAGGGTCTGATAACCAATTGAGAAACTGATTGGAAACTGAATAATGAATAACAGATAACAGATAATGGATAATAGATCCTGCATTCTAGTCGAGAATGCAGTATTAAGGATAATCGATGCTAGTAGGACCGCCAACGTCAACTGAGTAGTGACTAACATCGGTGATGTCAGCTGAGTAGTGACTGACATTGATAACGTCGACCGAGTAGTGACCGATGTTGGCAGATGCAGAATGGGGATAGAGGCTAATTTTAACTTTTTGCTCATTTTTACATGCTACCAGGGGCAAGGCTCGTGGGAAAATGGTCGACAGGGGTTAAATAGGTGTGGGAGAATAAAATGGGGGTTAAGTGGAGGACAACAAGGGTTAGACATAATTTCAGTGTCTACATTTGCCCCTTTTTGTCTTGTTGGTTGTTCTAGACAAACTGCAAGACAAAAATAGGAGGTGGTTGCCCCAGGTTCGATTCTGTCTTATTGGTTGTTCAAATGAACAACAAGACAAAAATAGGAGGTGGATTGCCCCAATTATGGATGAGGTATTCCCCCTCAAAGCAGGAGTTGAGGGAAGGGAACTGGGAATTGGTTGCTAATTTGACAAAGAGTAGATGAAAAAGGGGTGAGGGTGAATGCTGCAAAATTTGTAATTGCGTGCATACCACTACACAAGATGGTCAGGTCAAATTATCACAGGTCAAGGGTCGAGGAGTGCCAAAATTGAAGTAATTAGGCCCCAACATGTGGTCGTAGCTGATCGGGTTATTCAATCTAAGCTGTAGCTCTAATGGGTCATCGTGTTCTAGGTATCCCGGGCTAAGGAATTGCTCCTAGAAACACAAAAAAAGTCACAAGTAGTGCGGATCAATTGGCTTGCAATCCTATACTTGTGAGGGTCCAAAATATAGTCTATGCACAATTTTGCTAACCAGTCATGAGGTAGCATACAGGTAAAAACAACCAAGGCAACATTGTCTTGGAAGTGGTCAAAGTCGGAGGAGATAGGCATGATCTCCAATGGTCATTGGTCGAGGTGGATGAATGGATGAAAGGATGTGGCCAAGCTAACCTCAGAAGACATTATGTTATCTGAGTGCTACCTACATAGGCCTTGTGTGAAGGGCCTCAGGCCAATGTAGTTCTCCTTAGAAGGGAGGAAGGGTCAAAGGGATGGAATTGGTCTTGGTCGAGGGTAAGGTCATGGTCAAAAGGAGGAAAGAAGGTTTGTCCATCAGAGAGATGAAAAAATGAGGGTGGTCGAGCTAACCCCAAAAGATGTTATGTCATCTGAGTGTTGCCTACATAGCCCTTATGTGAAGGGCCTCAGACCAATGTAGTTCTCCCTAGA
The DNA here is from genome assembly GCA_037957365.1 of Torreya grandis. NCBI lineage: Eukaryota > Viridiplantae > Streptophyta > Pinopsida > Cupressales > Taxaceae > Torreya > Torreya grandis. The sequence goes on along the minus strand of JARHVA010004290.1, from coordinate 1,088,185 downwards.
AGGGAGGAAGGGTCAAAGGGATGGAATTGGTCTTGGTCGAGGGCAAGGTCATGGTCAAAAGGAGGAAAGAAGGTTTGTCCATCAGAGAGACGAACAAATGAGGGTGGTCGAGCTAACCCTAGATGATGTCATATCATCTGAGTGCTGCCTACATAGCCCAGGTCATAGGGCCTTAGACTAATGTAGTTCGAACTAGTTGAGAAGATTGGTCGATGATTGGTTTGGTCATGTGTCGAAATGATGAGGAGAAAAAGATGTTACAGCCTTTTCCAAATGGTGTATTCTGCAACATTGGTTGAGGGGTCTTTCATCCCTAGCAATTTTCCATATTCGTGATGGATGTATGCTAAAGATGAATTGAGGTCTATTTATGCTTCAGCAAGTATTGGTTTATGCTTAACATAAATTGCGTCTGGTCGATAGTTTCCATGTGTATTGGTGTCTAGAGAAACTAGTGTGAATAGGCTATGGGAGTGGCCTGAAAAGAGAGTTGAGTTGAGTTGATTAGGTTTGACAAGTGATGAAGTTGAATGTGACCAAAGTGCAGAAGAAGTGAAAAGCATATTGCTCTTTCATTGACAAGGACCAGAATGACAACATAGATTGGGGTTATTAGAACCAAGAGCCCCATTCATGCATGACGTCGTTGACCATATGTTGTGTTAGAACGGTAATCGAATCACTTTGATAGTAAAGTGAGCTTGAAGTCCCTTGAGCAGGTGTTAGGATAAGAGGAAATAGGGTAACCCATTTTAAGAGCAAAGATAACCTTGCCCTTTTTTATGGGAGACCCTGAGACAACTATAAGTCAAGTCCATGACTTGTTTTTTTTTTGGTGCAGACTGATCAATGTGGGAAGCCTGTATAGAGATGTCATTGTGCTTAGTGGTCAGTTGTGAAGCTGATCGATGCGGGAAGCTTCTAAGATAGTGCTAGTTATTGCCAGATTAGTCATAGCCATCCTTCGAGGGAGTGGTCTAGAATTTTGCTTAATATAAGGGCTTTTGAATAGCTATCTTTTGAGGAAGCAGTCTATTAGCTACAACAATGATAGCATAGTTGTCCTTTGGGAGCAGTCTGCCTTTTTAATTTGATATTGATATGGTGACTGTGGATATTTTGACATCTTGATTTGTTTTGACAAAAATGTGAGTCATGGACAAGATTATAGAAGGTCAAGGGCTCCCTTTTATTAGGACAAAGCATCCATACTATATAAAAGGGTTATAGAGGAATTGTTAAGAGGAATAGGGTTGAAAGGAATTAGGACTAAGAGGATGGGGATTACTCAAGGGGCAAGCTCAAGTTAAATGTCAAGTGAATGAGTACTCGATTAGTAGTAGAATGGTTGTAGATGTAACGCATTAAGAGGCTCAGGTTCTAGTCGTCCATCAAGAGAGGACAGACGATAAGTCCCTGATCCATACTTGTGTGATGATGCAAGGTCCGAGCCAATTAGGGGCAAACTTGCCTCATTTACTTTGCTCCATATTAGTCATGTGCTGATGATGATTAAGAAGTTGGTTGATGTGGTCGCTGATTTGTCAAGACTGGTCGAGGGCCGAGTCGAGATTGGTGTTTGGTTGAGGTCATGATAGGCAGTATAAAGTCAAACTCCCCCCAGCCATTTGGTGGTAGGAAGAATGTCTAACACCCAGTGTTGATGAGATGGAGAGAAGATGAGGGGGAGAGACCTGGGTACCCCACTTGGTTGATAGGTCAGGGGTTCCCAAGTGAATGGCATTTAGGCATTGAAAAAGTTAGGAGGGATGGAAACCACCAACTCCATAGGTGAAGGAGGAGGAATGGGTGAGCCTGGAGATTGGTCAATGGTTGGCTTGGGGCAAAGGTCTATGGAGGCCTGAGTGGGGTCATGATATCCTAGGCCATACCATTTCTTGGCATTGTCATCGTTGAGTAGCTTGATGGGCTGATGGGAGCCCTGCTCATAGCGTCTAAAACCAAAACCCTTCCATGCACACCTGTAAAGGTAAGTGTGAAAAAAGGTGGGGTTGCCAATAAATGAGAAGTCTGATGTAAATGGTTGGGGTGAAGAGAGAGGGTTGCCATCAGTAGGAGCTTGATTGAGCCCCCCATAGACAAGATTGGTTTGGAGGTGAGGAGGACCATAAGGCATGATCATCCTGATCTGATGGTTGTAACTAGGGCTGTGATGAAGGCATCCATACTCTTGCAGAGTTTGGAACATGTCTAAGGCCAACAATCGATACTCCCCCAATGAAAGTCTTTGGAAGATGTCTTCCACGGGGTCTGTGGTCGTCGCTTGAAGGGGAGGTGTGAGGGTGACCGCCTGTTGCAAATTGGTCAAAGTTTTCATAGATGGAGGCGGTGCCGAGATTGATGGCTTGATAGGAATGAGGACATCATTTGGATGGTAGGTGGTGTTACAAGTTTTGAAGGGTGAAGGGTCAGCGAGAATGGTGTGGACTTGCCCATCGTGCTTGAATTTCACACAACGGTGCAGGGTGGAGGGGACACAGGCCATGGCGCAGATCCAGGGTCGGCCCAACAACATGTTGTATTGAAACTCTCCTTTGATGATATAGAAGAGCTCTGAGAATGTGTGTGGACCAACATGGATGTGAAGGATGACTGTGTCAATGGTCGTGGCAGTGGTGTCATTAAAGGAGCGCAAGATTGTGTTAGTTTTGGAGACATAATTCTTGGGAAGAGCCAACTGATCAAAGGCATGGGTGGAGATAATGTTGATGCTGGCACCTCCATCAATCATAATGTGTTTAATGCGTGTCTGATCAACACAGGTAGTGATGAAGAGGGCGGTGTCCTGATCTTCCATGTTGGATGTGGGAATCTCAAAATTGTTGAATGTGATGGAGGCAATAGGGGCTAAAGAGTGGACAAGGGAAGCAAGTGGTTGGGGGTCCTCAGGTTGGACCTCCGCTACCTATAGGGCTCTGATGAGGGCTTGATGATGTTGAGTCAAGGTTTGGATAAGGTCATAAAGAGACATCTTCATAGGCGTCTGGTGAAGTTGTTTCAACATGGAGTCATGAATTGCCCCTGAAGAGGAAGAAGAAGAGGGTTGAGGCGCACCAAGGATAAAAATCTTAGGCTTGGGTGGTTGAGGTGGATTGATGACAGGGTAGGTCCAAGGAATGGTAGATTTTTATTTTTCCATGTCCTTTTGTGACCTAGTGGTTATGTGAATGGCATTGATTTCAAATATAGGAGGTGAAGGAGATAAAGGGGTTGTAACCTGTCGATGAGATGTTGATGGGTTTGAAGAGGTTGGAGGGTTATGAGAAGGAGTCAGGGGTCAATCGAGAGTGTCCTCAAAGAGAAGGGTGTCTTTCTCCAGATAGCGGTGAATGACAGCCTTGAGGGCACAACAAGTCTTGGTATCGTGTCCTGGCGTATGATGGTATAAGCAAATCTTCATGTCATCGAACCAGGAGGGCTTAGACTCGAGGGGTTGGAAAGGCTTGATGGGTGGAAGAGTTATGATGGAAGTCTGCAAAAGTCAGTGCAAGATCAAAGAGTATGAGCCCACTAAAGGGTCTGTGCTCATCGATGTGTGCGATGCTGGTAACTTTTGCTTGGGTAGAGTTGGAGGAGGCTTCCGTACCACCTTTTGGGTTGATGGTGCAGCGACAGGCAGAGATGATACATTCTTCATGAGAGGTACCACCCTTTTGGGAGAGGGTAGGCTAGCGGTAGGCAAAGGAAGTAGAGGAGGCAACTATTTTTGATTATAGGTATGAGTGGGGAGGACTTTGGTCAAGGTCAAAGGATGAGGGCCCAAAATGGAGGGCAATGGTGACGGGGGAGGAGGAGTTCACCTCTATGGTTTGGCAGTCTTCTTTGATTTGATTTGAAGACTACTATTGGTTGAAGTCTGGTCTAATTCCACCTTCACTTATGGATGAGTGAGGTTGGAGATAGGGCGAATGCCGAGTGACTTGATTGGTTTAGACAGGGTAGATGAGGGTTTCGGTCCTGATGCAGTTGATTGAGGTGTAGACGGTCTAGAAGTGGAAGTCTAGTTTTTGTTGAGAGTCTTAGGAGATTTTGAAATGGGAGGATTAGTAGTATGAGATGAGAGGGTATGGGCATGTTGAAGAGCTATGAGATGCTCCCACAATACCTGATGCTCCACTTTCCTTGAAGGGAGAAGTTTGAGTTTCTCCACTAATCAGGAAAATGGCTAAGAAGATGTTGGATGAGGTTTGGGTTCTTGAGAAGATGTTGACAGTTGCAGGACCGAAGGTGTGGTAGTCTCGGCCCCAAGGCATGATGAAGTCATGACAGGTTCATCCTTGGTTGGAGACGAAGGAGAGGCAGGTTCTTCCTTGGGTGGAGAAGAAACTAGAGAATGAGGCTGCTCAAGCAGGTAAAGGGCAGGGATGATTGTGCCTTCCACTTGCGGTCGAGGAGTAGGAAGGGTTGGGTCCTACATGGGTAAAAAGAAGGAGGATGGTGAAACCGACGGTGTTGGTAAGGTCGAGGCATCCTCCAAGATGAGAGAGGTTGATAGAGAACTAACAAGAGAAAGAGGTTCATCTACATGTAATGGACTGATGGATGGACTCACCTCTTGAGGTTGTGAAAGAGTCTGGTCGGGGATGAAGGGCGAGACCGTATTGACTATTCGAATGTTGTGTTCATGAATGTCGTCAATCAAGGTCTGGACATTGTTTTGGGTTGGTGGATGATTGGGGAATGGTCGTTTGAAGATGTCGATACCCTGATTAGGTGGTGCATTGGGATTGTCTAGGATGAGGTCACCCTTTTCAAGCATGCCTTGGATGATGTTTTTAAGGGTTTTATAGTTGCCCGTGTCATGGCCTTTAACATGGTGGTAGTTACAAAAGTCATTTTCCCTATACCACATAGGGATGGTGCGTGAGGGATCAAATTATGGAGCTGGTCAGATCTGGGGGAGATTGAGGACCCCCTGTTTGATGAGTTTTTCTAGCACAGACACGTATGATTCTCTGAGTGGAGTATACTATCATTGTACGTATCTCTGCTGGAATTGGTGGGTGATGCTTTGGGATGTGGATGGTTCAGGCTAGTTAGTTGAAGGGGAAGAGGAGGAAGATCTAACAACCATAGCATTTGCTAAAGCTTTAGATTTAGGATTGGATGAGGAAGACTTAGAAGAGGGGTCATTGGTCTTGGAGTTGGGATTCTTGCTCCACAATTTGACTTTATTCTCCTCGATGGCACGTAACTCAAGTTTTTGGGCCATCGTGAAGGCTTCATCAAAAGTGTGGAAGGTCTAGACCCTTAAGGTGGAATAAATATGTTTGGCACAGGCTTGGGAGAAAATTTTAATAAGTTCAAGTTGGGGTAAGGAAAAGGAGAGTTGATTGATGAGGCCCCTCCATCGAGCGATGAAATCAGCAATAGATTCGTCCTTGAATTGGCAGATAGAATAGAGGTCTGTGATTGAGACCTTCTTGGTGATGTTGATAGAGAAATGATCAAGGAAGAGTTGGGCCAGCTGAGTGAACATGAAGAGGGAATGGCTGGCAAGGGAGCTGTACCAGTCAAGCGTAGCACCTGAGAGAGACATAGGAAACATGCGTAAAAGCAATGCATCATCATGGGCGATAAGGTAATAGGCATGTCTGAATGCTCGTAAGTGCTGTTGTGGGTCTTCCTTGCTTTGAAAATGAGAAAACTTAGGAAGTTCCCACTGGATGGGATATGGCCTGATCAGGACAGAAGGATGAATGGCCTCATTACAAATTTGTTCATATGAGAGAGTATTGTGTGAGCTAGAAATGGAGGTCTCTAGGCTAGACATCTTATCCATCAGCATTTTGATGATATCTATTGACGTATTGGCAGGTGGAGCACCCCCTAGATTGTAAGGTGCTTGAAAGAGGCTAGAAGAGGCATACGACATAGTCAGTTGCACCAGTAAGGGTGCAACGTATGGATGACTAGTCATAGGGATAGAAGAGGAGACTAAGGATGGCAGGGTAGAAGGCATGGCTAGGCTCGATGTTGCCATGAGAGGTTGGTTAGTGGTAACATGGGCCAATGGATAGGTAGCCACCCTAGTGTTGATAGGAGAAAGGGTAGGTGGAATAGAGATGACCAGATTCTGAAAGCGAGTAGAGAGTGGTTGAGTGGGCTAAGGTTGATAGGGGGCTGAAACCCTAGTGGAAGTGGGCCCAAAGATGGAGGGAGAGGCCACACTTGGATGGTTGGTCAAAGGCTGGTCATTGGTTGAGGCAATAGCTTGGGTGTCAAAAGGTTGAACTACGGATGCTGTTGATACGGCTGCAGCTCGAGAAGAGAGGTCGGCATTTCATAAATTAGATTGCCCAAGGAGTCTTGCGTTTAGCTATTTATGAGATAGTGTTGTAAGGCTTTGACGTTGAGGTCCAAGAATCATGCAAAATCTTGGTCCCCTTCTGGGACAATAGGAGTCTGGGTCGGGGATGGTCTAGTAGGAGTTCTTTTAGTCTCTGAGTGGAACTCCATTATAGGACTAGTTATGGATGAGGTAGATGAAAGCGGGTGATGCCTCACGTGATCGACTAAAGCCTTGGCTTGGCTATGAGTTAGAACCATTCAAGGCAAGAAAGAACGTCCTCACAAGCTCAAACAAGCAGATAAGAATAGAAAATATGAAGAACACAATTAGATCCTAAAAAAAAAACCTAAGAGTAAATTATTAGGATTATAGTGGTTTATGCCTTAGAATATGTGTAGAGGAAGATTGGCTTTTGAGTCGGGTCCTAGAAGAAGTAGTCTATGGATGGTTTCGGGTTAGTTATGGTGCTCAAAAGTCTATGTTAGGTTCTGTACTTGGCCTGGTGCTAAAGAGCAAGCTCCCCTCACTTCACGAGTTCAGTGATAAGCTGGTCTCGCTTAGCCAAAATATACTTCTCCTAGAGATTAGACTCTGCCAGAGAATAGAGTGGGCTTTCCCCTTGGTGATGAAATCAAAGTAAGATCGCTGGGATAGGTAAGGTATCCGCTGGGTGATGAAATCCTAGTCGGGCCTTGTCTCAGGTAAGTTAAGATGATTGTTTTGTGCAAGTGGTTTGGTCATGTAACATAAAGTGGACTAGATTAATTCATGATGCGGTTATTAATTACTAGGTGTGGACTAAGAAATGCAAGCAAGTAGAAATGAAAATGCAATGTGTTATAAGCCCAAGTTGAAATGTGAAGTTGGAATGAAAACAAGTTGAGAAAGGGTTGAAGAATATGATTTTTGACTAGTCTAGAAGTGCAAGAAAAGAAAGAAAAGTTCTTTTTAGTCCTGCTAATGGTGTCGTTTAGAAGAGATGAAAGAGGTGAAAAGGGAGAAACCTAATGCACCTATATGAAAAGAAAGAAAGAAAGAACCCAAGGAAGGCCCTAGGGTCCCACCGGGCGTGCCAGAATGTTTCTATGCTATATTCACTTTTTACATTCAAAGAAGGAACTAAGAAACTAAGAAGAATGGTCAAGGTTAGATGTTACCTTGACGTAGTCATGCGCATCGAAATCAGACGTTGGAAGGTACTCCTCTTTGGCTATGGAGGAATGACACCTGCAAAGAAAAAGAGACTAAAACATGAAAAATGTTAGATGAGGAGATGGTGGGCTGTCAAGCAAAAGCTTGATCCCTGAAGTACGAAGACTTCCTTGAGGGATATCAACCCACTAATTAAAAACAAAATATTTGATAGAAACAAAAATAATGAAAGATAGAATGAAAGAAATAAAAGACAAAAAGTAAAATGTGTACCTGATATGCAACAAATTGCTCTGCACAGTCACTGGTGTCGATCTCTGTGCCAGCCTCAGTCAAGGAAGGGTGACGACGTTGGTTAAAGTGCCAGCATCGGTAGGGGTAATGACCGGTGTCGGTCGGGGTAGCAGTTTTTGGATGGGGTCTGGTCAGGTCTGGACAGGGTTTTAAGATTGCAGAATGGTTTGAAGTTTTCATCTGTGGGTTAGGGAGCCAGTTTGGGAGTCAGAGGGATTGTTTAGGGGTTTGGTGCATAAATCTAGGTAGAGTTATAGACTGTATATTCTTGAAAGAGTGGATAGAGGTGATATGGAAGGAAGTCAAGTCGGGTCTGTAATCTGAATCTAAGTCGGGGTGGTAATATCAATTAAAACAATAACCAGAGAACAAAATGAAAGCACAAAACAAATGCTTACCTGTTATATGCTGAAGATAGAGTAGGAGACATAATTGATGTTATCGGTGTGTTGTAAAAGTTTGATGTAGCAGACCTCCAGTGAGATGACTGAAGCAGAATACCTATACCAAAGAGAGAGAATATGAGAGATTTGATTGTAGATTGATTGGATGCAAAATTTGGCTGATTGTTTGTAGGTCGAATGAAATAATGTTTTGAAAGAAGGTCTAATAACCAATCGAGAAACTGATTGGCAACCAAATAATGAATAATAGATAATGGATAATAGATCCTGTATTTAGGTCGAGAACACAGTATTAAGGATAACTGATGCCAGCAGGACTGCCGATGTCGGCTAAGTAGTGACCGATGTCAGCGACGTCGGCCGAGTAGTGATTGACGTTAGGGATGTCGGCCAAGTAGTGACTAACGTCGGTAGATGTAGAATGGGGATAGAGGATAATTTTAGCTTTCTGCTCATTTTTACATGCTGCCAAGGGCAAGGCTCGTGGGAAAATGGTTGACAGGGGTTAAATAGGTGTGGGAGAATAAAATGGGGGTTAAGGGGAGAACGACAAGGGTTAGACACAATTTCAGTGTCTACAGTAGGACAAACCATCCATCTCTCTTTTTTTAGAGATGATGCATGTGGATCAAAGGAAAAACTCAAGGGAAATGACAGACAAGACTCCTCTTCTTTCAGAAGTAGTATTTAGCAAACCACAAAAATACTCCTAGTAGTAATAGTAAAATGTAACAAAGGATGCAATAACTAACAAATCGAGATGCAGCACAAAGTCTCCACCTAAATTGCTCAAGAGTAAGATACAAAGGACATTGAGGGCACAAATTCATCCCAAAGTCCTTTACACAAAAATGAAAAGAAAACACACTAAAGGCAATTATGGGGGCACAAAGTCTCTCCATACTTGACTATTCAGGACACCTTCCTAACTGCTGTCACTAATTTTTCTTGTTGAATTAAAAGAACATAAAATATATTGAAGAAAAAGACATAAGAATAGTTTCCTCAAAAATAAATATATTACAGCACAAATTCTAAAAAGTCACTTGCTTTCTTATTCCAGTAACAAAATATGATCAACAATCTAAGCTTAAAATCTCAATAATGTCTTACAATTTGGGTAGAGTTTCATTCTAATTGTCAAAAAAGAGATCTTGTTTACAATAGAAGAGAGTTCCTTATATAGCCTCTTCAAGAAGGACTCAAGAATAGTAATACATCATGTTGCATTGGAATCTATTAATAAGATAGGCTAGAACTTAGGGGAATTTTACCCATTTGATTTTATCAATGCAGGGAAACAAGTCACGCTTATTGAAAGTTTGCAACTTTCAATGTCCACCTGGCGATCTGATCTTATCTTCATCATTCCTCCTTTTCTGGTTAATTGAATCAAGTCCTAGATTTAGTTTGCTATTCTATTCCTTCCCTACTTTTTTCTGGTCTTGGCCTTGAAATCTGTGAATGTATTCTAGTCTATATGTTCAAAGGATCAATAGCTAGTTCACTATATTGAATTTGACATTTTTAGGCACGTCATTCCTTTGTCCTCTTTTGGCTTTTCTATTTGGCACTTTTTTGGATTGAACTTGTCCTTTTGAGCCTTAATAAATGACTTGTTTTGAGTCAGGAAGATCCCCCTGCAAGGGTATCTACCCTTTGAGCAGTCTTTGAATGGCCATTGGGCTTCTTTGGGTGTCCCTTCAGCTTCAGGAAGTGTCTTCAAATTGGCAGCTGAGAGTCCCCCACAAGGGCACCTGCCCTTTGGGGTCCTTCAGGAAGCTCTTTAAACTTTGGTGATGAACCAACTATTGAACCATTCATTGAACCATGGCTTTGAACCATTCCATTGAACTAAGGATTTGAACCTCTTGTTGAACTTGCCTTTGAACCATGTGTTTGAACTAACCATTGAACCAAGTTTTGGTTCAATGGTTCAAACAAAGGCTTGAACTGATTGACAAATTATTTGATTGAACTAAATGATGAACCAAAGCATTGAACCGCTTGGTTGAATTGAGACATTGAACCATTCCTTTGATTAAACCCATCGTTGAATTGAAAGCAATAAACCGATTGAACCTGGAACTTGTTGAACTTGCAGAAATGAGCCTGTTTGTAGAGTCTGTAGAAACCAAGTCCGTAGTTTTCTCTAACCTTGAAAGAGTCCATAGATTTCAACCTATAGAATCCCATTGAACTTGACTTTCTGAGTCTGTATATTTTTGAGAAGCTTGAAAAATGAGGAATTTGAATGCCCAGGACAAATTTTGAAAAGGGAAGAGATAATTTTGGTCTATAAGACCAAAATAGTTCAAATGTTGTCCCAAAAATGAGTGATATTTTTTGGGGACAACAGTTGGCTCTAGTTGGGGAACTTCTATCAATTTCAAAAAGAATTGAAAGGAGTAGAATCCAGAATCTCCAGTGTCTTCATGTGTACCATTGGGTTATGGAGTCATGCTACCCAGAAACGAAAGGCATAAAAAATGGAAACAAATAAAACAAAAAATAATTAAAAACTATACAAATATACATATATACAAATGATATTTTGATACTTCAAGAATTGAAGTATTTTAGATACTGCTTTCTCCTAGTAGACCATGAAAATAGTGTGCCATCTTGGTAAACCAGTAGGAAAACATTTTTCCCCCAGAAACGATGATGAGCGAATTGAGCTCTCCACCAAGAAACCAATTTTTTGTGTCTTCTTCTTGGCCTTTTCTTCTTCTTGTTCCAAGGTAGGATGTGGTCTTCAAACCAAAAACCATAACTCCTTGCTCTCTTGGTGAAGGATTCCTTTGCTTGATTTTGATTTACAGTAGCATGGTCCACCATCATAACTTGATGTTCTGCTGGTCCAGTCCAACACATGATTGGATTGTCCATATCAAACTCCTAACAAACTATCAAATTAACATCTCCTTTGATGTGAAGGAGTTTGACTTCTTCATCTTGAGCAATCTTTAATTTAAGCAACAGAGATTCACATCTAGCTATGTTGTTGGTGTTGCTGACTTGCAAATTGAATGAAGGAAGAATATCTCCTTGAGGAGATATCAACACAGTTCCAACTTCATCATTGATGGAAGAATTGTTGTCATCATCAGAAGCTGATCTCCTATCAAATTTCTCTTCATTAGAGATGGAAGATCCTTCCTTATTTATATTACATCCTACCAATTCTCCTAAAGTCTTATTTGGATCAATTCTTAGATTTTCAGCTATAGGACTTTCATCTATAAAAACATGAACATCCTCTATGGTAAAGAAATAATTACCCCTACCTAAAGACTCAGACAAAATTTGTGCTGTAGGGGCTGATGTTTGGGTGACCACATATTTTGTCTCAAACAGGTCTACATCTGGTTCTCCATCAATGTCCAATTGCTTAGGATTGACTTGCAAGGATTCAAACTCAATAATTTGAATTTTAGATTCTTTAACATGATCAATCATGTCAAATGACTGGAATGGATTTGGAAGAGAGGATGGGAGTTCATCCTTTTTATTTTTGAGAGGGGGAGGACTGGTTTGCAAAGTTGAAGTAGAAGGTATAGAGATGTTTGATGTACTTACTTCTTTGGTAATCACTGGGTCCTTTGATTGAAAAGGAAGAGGGGTTCTCTTCTTAGCAAATGAAATTACTAGTTGGGGCCACTCCTCTATCTTCTCTTTGTCAGCCTGCTGGGCTGACTGATTTTGGGACTGGGTGAATACTACGTATGATCCTTTGACTACTTCACCTTCACTTTTAGGTTCATCTTGGTAATTCAAGGAACCAATGTGGGAGTTTCCAGCTAATTCTTCTAGATCCTCCCTGAAGAGATCAGTGCCATTTTCTTGCTCTAACTCAAGTTGGAAATAGGAAACCTGGTCTGTTTCTAGATATCCAACTACTGAGTTTATTGGAGGTGCTTTAAGGGTAGGATTCCTCTGTGGGGGAGGAAGACGATTTGATTGCCCTTGAATTTTGGTAGCATTGCCTTGATATGGCTGATTAGGGAATTTCCTCCTTGGTGCATTTCTATATAGAGGAGCAGAAGGCATACCTTGTGCCATTTACCTTTTTAAGGCTAACAATTCATTTTCTAGATTTTGTACCATTGGGTCAGTGGTGATTGTGGGTGAGTATTCAAAAGATGAAGGGGGTTTAGCTCTATTAGGATCTCTCCTTATCTTTCCTACCAAGATAAGGTCATCTTCTAGCTTAGTAGCCAAGTCTTGAGTAGCCTCAAGGTCTATGTGTCTATCCCGTCTCAATAGAAAACTCACTTCAGGCAGCTGTGAGTTGATGAAGAAACACATGAGATTATGAGGTGTCAGCTGGGCGATCATGGGAATCCTGTGCCTCAGCTTATTGAACCTAGCAATGAAGTCCCTCATAGGTTCATGGGGATCCTTCTTCATCTGTGTGAGTTGGGCTAGCAAGGCATGTGCATCTTCTATGGGCTTGAATCTTGCTTCAAACTTGGCTTTAAGTGTATCCTAGTTAGTCACTGATCCAGCTTGCAGATGGTAAAACCAGTATGTAGTAGCACTTTATAGTTTCTCCACAAAATATTGACTACCACATCTTTAAATTCCACCCTTGTAACACCACAGACTATGCTAAAGGCTGTAATGTGTTCATCAGGGTGAACTATCCCATGACCAAAGAATTTGGGAAAATTCTTTCTTGAACTATGTGGGAGTTCATGTAGAGGTGGAGTCAAGTTGAGTGGGCCAAAAGAGTTACCCCAAGGGCCTCAAACTACCATGATTAGATTATGAACAATAGGTATAACACATCTAAGTGGAGTTGCTAGATTATAGGACAAAAATGGAAAATAAATTATCCTTGCTTTAGCTTAAAGCTTGAGGCTTCAAACTGTGCTTTCTTTCCCAGTAGGTCTGGTTTTACAGACCAAATAATATAATGGAGATGGATGAAAAATGGAGATGGATAAAAATGGTAAGGCTATAAATAATAATGGGTAAGACATGAAATGGAGTCACCAGAGTCTATAATGGATAAGGGTTATAATGATAATGGGTTATATTCCCTAGTAGAGTCACCAAAAATTATTGGTTGAATATTTTGTTGATCAACATACTGATAAACAAAATAGGTCTGATCAGCCAAAGTAGGAAGATTAGTCATCTAAATGTGTAGGTTTACCAAATCAGAAGGGGACTGATATCTCCTCTCATCAAAGGGAGGTTCCCTATATATATATATATATATAGAAAAATAATACTCAGGGGTAGGACAAACCATCCATCTCTCTTTTTTCTGAGATGATGCATGCGGATCAAAGGAAAAACTCAAGGGAAATGACAGACATGACTCCTCTTCTTTCAAAAGTACTATTTAGTAAACCACAAGAATACTTCTGGTAGTAACAATAAAATGTAACAAAGGATGTAATGACCAATAAATCAAGATGCAGCACAAAGTCTCCACCTGAATTTCTAAAGAGTAAGATACGAAGGACAATGAGGGCACAAAGTCAACCCAAAGTCCTTTACACAAAAATGAAAAGAAAACACGCTAAAGGCAATTATGGGGGCACAAAGTCTCTCCACACTTGACTCTTCAGGACACCTTCTTGACTTTTGTCACTAATTATGCTTGTTGAATTAAAGGAACAAAAAATATATTGAAGAAAAAGACATAAGAATAGTTTCCTCAACAACAAAGATATTACAACACAAATTCTGAAAAGTCACTTTCTTATTCTAGTAACAAAATATGATCAACAATCTGAGCTCAAAGTCTCAGTAATGCCTTAAAATTTGGGTAGAGTTTCATTCTAATTGTCAATAAAGAGATCTCATTTACAATAGAAGAGAGTTCCTTATATAGCCTCTTCAAGAAGGACTCGAGAATAGTAATACATCATGTTGTGTTGGAATTTGTTAAGAAGACAGGTTGGAACTTAGGGGCATTTTACCCATTTGATTTTATCAATGCAGGGAAACATGTCACGCTTATTGAAAGTTTGCAAATTTTAATGTCCACCTGGTGATCTGATCTTATCTTCATCATTCCTCCTTTTTTGGTTAATTGAATCGAGTCTTGGATTTAGTTTGCTATTCTATTCCTTCTCTAAATTCTATTGGTCTTGGACTTAAAATTTGTGAATGTATTCTGGTCTATATGTTTAAAGGATCAATGGCTAGTTCACTGTGTTGAATTTAACATTTTTGGGTTCGTCATTCCTTTGTCCTCTTTTATCTTTTCTATTTGGCACTTTTCCAGATTGAACTTGCCCTTTCGAGCCTTAAGAAATGACCCATTTTGAGTCAAGAAGAGCCCCCCGCAAGGGTAGCTACCCTTTGGGTAGTCTTTGAATGGACTTCAGGCTTCTTCAGGCATCCCTTCAGCTTTAGGAAGTGTCTTCAAAGTGGCAGCCCAGAGTCCCCCACAAGGGCACCTACCCTTCGAGGTCCTTCAGGAAGCTCTTTAAAATTTGGCGATGAACCAATTATTAAACCATTCCATTGAACCATGGCTTTGAACCATTCCATTAAACCAAGGCTTTGAACCTCTTGTTGAACTTGCCTTTGAACCATGTGTTTGAACTAATCATTTTTCCAAAAACTATTGGTTGAATATTTTATCTATTAGCGTACTAATAAGCAAAATAGGTCTGATCAGCCAAATTAGGAAGACTAGTCATCCAAATGTGTAGTTTTTACCACATCAAAAGGAGATTGATCTCTTCTCTCATCAAGGGGAGGTTCCCTATAGGTATGCTATATATATATATATATATATATATATATATATATATATATATATATATATATATATATATTAACAAAAAATAATACTCAAGGGTAGGACAAATCATCCATCTCTCTTTTTTTAAAGATGATGCATGTAGATCATAGGAAAAACTCAAGAAAAATGATAGAAAGCACTCCTCTTCTTTTAGAAGTACTATTTAGCAAGCCAAAAGAATACTCCAGGTAGTAACAGTAAAATGGAGCAAAAGATGTAATAACCAACAAATCAAGATGCAGCACAAAGTCTTTACCTGAATTGCTCAAGAGTAAGATATGAAGATCAATGAGAGCACAAAGTCTTCTCAAAGTCCTTTACATAGAAATCAAAATAAAACACACTGAAAGGTAATTATGAGGGCATAAAGTCTCTCCACAATTAACTCTTCAAGACACCTTTCTGACTAATTTCACTAATCCTGCTTGTTGAATTAAAGGAACATAAAATACATCAAGGAAAAAGACATAAGAACAATTTCCTTAACAACAAAGATATCATAGCACAAAGTCTAAAAAACCATTTTCTTTCTTATTCCAATAACAAAATATGATAAAAAAATTTAGCTCAAAGTCTCAAAAGTGCCTTTCAATTTGGGCAGAGGTTTGTTTTGATTGTCAAAAAAGAGATCCCATTTACAATAGAAGAGAGTTCCTTATATAGCCTCTTCAATAAGGACTCAGGAATAGTAATACATCATGTTACGTTGGAATATGTTAAGAAGACAGGCTAGAACTTAGGGGCATTTTACCCATTTGATTTTATCAATGCAGGGAAACAAGTCACACTTATTGAAAGTTTACAACTTTCAATGTCCACCTGGCAATCTGATCTTATCTTCATCGTTCCTCCTTTTTTGGTTAATTAAATCAGGTCCTGGATTTAGTTTGTTGTTCTATTCCTTCCCCACTTTTTTCTGGTCTTGGCCTTGAAATTTGTGAATGTATTCTGGTTTGTATGTTCAAAGGATCAACAACTAGTTTACTGTGTTGAATTTGACATTTTTAGGTGTGTCATTCCTTTGTCCTCTTTCAGATTTTCTATTTGGCACTTTTTTAGATTGAACTTTCCCTTTTGGGCCTTAATAAATGACCCATTTTGAGATGGGAAGAGCCCTCCGCAAGGGTATATACCCTTCAGGCAGTCTTTGAATGGCCTTCAGGCTTCTTCGAGCATCCCTTTGGCTTCAGGAAGTGTCTTCAAATTGGCAGCTGAGAGTCCCCCACAAGGGCACCTGCCCTTTAGGGTCCTTCGGGAAGCTCTTTGAACTTTGGTGATGAACCAACTATTGAACTGTTCCATTGAACCATGGCTTTGAACCATTCTATTGAACCAAGGCTTTGAACCTCCTGTTGAACTTGCCTTTGAACCATGTGTTTGAACTAACCATTAAACCATGTTTTGGTTCAATGGTTCAAATAAAGCCTTGAACTGATTGACAAAATATTTGATTGAACTAAAGGATGAACCAAAGCATTAAACTACTTGGTTGAATTGAGACATTGAACCATTCATTTGATTAAACCTATCATTGAACTAAAAGCATTGAACTGATTGAACCTGGAACTCATTGAACTTGTAGAAATGAACCTGTTTGCAGAGTCTGTAGAAACCAAGTCCATAGTTTTCTCTAACCTTGAAAGAGTCTGTAGATTTCAATCTATAGAACCCCATTGAACTTGACCTGCTGAGTCCGTAGATTTTTAAGAAGATTGAAAAATGAGGAATTTGAATGCCCAGGACAAATTTTGAAAAGGGAAGAGACAATTTTGGTCTGTAGGACCAAAATAGTTCATATGTTGTCCCAAAAATGAGTGATATTTTTAGGGGACAACAATATCGACATGTTTGGACACAAAATCTTATAATTTTTTGATTATCAATCTCATCAAATCTATTGATGAATTATGCCATTGTAGTTTGTAAGGTAATAATTATATATATATATATATATATATATATATATATATATATATATATATATATATATATATATATATATAACCTTTGATGAATGTTAATATGATACTTTAGAACTCAAATTTGAGTATAAATAGAAAAAAGATACAAACCCTAAGAGCATATAGGGTTAGGGTTTTTTGAATTAAGGTTGATTTTAAAATTTTAAATTTTAGTTAAATAAATTAAACCCTAATTTTATTTTGATTTAATGAGATAGGTTATGCCAAAAAATTTAGAACCCTAGTTTAGTGCACAAAAATTTGGAAAAGACAACTAGGGTTGTAAACAATATTCAAAGTAAGTTGGGTTCACCAAATGTTTTAACATTTTAGGGTTTAGCTATGTAAATATTATGTTTGATTAAAGGGTTGATTAGTCTTAATAAGTTAAATAATATGTAATAAATAACTACTAATTTATTTATAGATTTTTTACTTGCTTTGAATTTATAAAAATAGTAATAAATATGTGCAAATAAAGACTTACTTAGAAATCACCTGATGCAAAAGATCTGAGTCCTAAAAACTAGGATACAAATAAGTATGACTGTCATCAAAAGGATCCCTATGTTATATCCTCTCCTAGGTAGTAGTGACACACTTGGATAGTAGTTCCATGTGGATCTAGTGTCTTGAAAATAATGCTAGTGTTTTTTTTGTAGGAATATTCCTAAATTTTGGGTGCACTTACACATATATTTCTAGGTTTTTATTCTTATACACACAAAGTCTAAAAATTTGTATTATTCTTGTAATATTTGATTCATGATGAAAACCTTAATATTAATTACAAGTAAAAAATGAGCTTAAAATGTGTGTTTTTTAGTAGGATAGGTTGGACATCTTCAACACCTCATTGTGAAGAGAGTTGCATACATACCAATACTCCAAGGCTGAATCAAGCCTGATGTAGTTCTCCCCACACAAGTATTGGTGAAAATGTAAGTGATGTTAGGATGATAGTGGTCTTGAATTCCTTGAGTGTGCTTGAGATTATAAACATTAAAAAATGGGATTAGGGTAGTTTTAGATGGTAGTATGTATAAGAAGGGTAGAATAGGGATTAATAACCTTGTTTTTTCTCATTTTTTTCATGTTTGAATAGGAATTTTACTTATATTTTCCATCTAGTGGATATAGGTCTAAGATTCATGTATTTATAGTGTTTTTTTATCTTGTGCAGATAATAAAATATGTTTAGGTAGACCTTATGAGGGTTTAACTTTTGAAAATATATCTGTTGGGGAGAGTTACAATGAAGGACATTAAAACCATGTTGGGTACACTAGCACCATGTGGCTATAGTTTCCTTAATGTGGTGTTAATGTGTATCTATCAGGTTATTAGGTGAAAATGGATAAGATATATGAATGAAGGTATGAGACTATGTTTTAGTTGACTAGGGATGCCTATGGTCTACAAAAAGGATAGAAAAGTATGATAAAAGGCTCTAGGATAGGTTTAGGGCTAAGCTAGGAATAAGTTGTCTCAACTAACACTCTTATCACTAAAATACAACTTTTATGTGATTACAACATGTGAAAGTGGTTTTATCACTATCTTTAATATATACTCTTATTTGATTATCCCACTCAATCCATTCAAGAAGGAACATAATTTCTATCTAACTAGATTTTATAAGGTTAAGTCTATGAAGGGAAAGGGAAAATAGTATTTAATATAAGCTTTTTCAAGTTCCTTTTAATATATACATATTCTCCATATTTTATTTTTTAGGTAATATTACTAGTGGTGAGATCCATTGACCATCCAATATTGGATATATGAATCCTTATTGCAATAGTTTTTGTATTTCAATTTTAACCATGTCTATTAATGTTGGATTTATCCTTCTTTGAGGTTATCTAACTAATTAAATGTTTTTATTATAGACATGATGGGTGAATACATTTAGATGGATGCATTTAATGTCACTATAGTATAATAAAAAATCTTTAGTATGAATCTTTGGTACATCAAATACCTTGGTCTCTTATTCGTTAGTCAACAAATTATATATGTATAACATTTTGTCTATATATGTTTTAATTTGTATTGTCCCAAGGTAAATTTAATTAAATTGACTAAATTCACTCTTTAGAGAGTTAAAGGGACAAAAATGAGGTTGAAACATGTTGAAGGTGGTTATATATTTGAATAAGGACTCTCCTTATGAAATCATACCTACTGATGGGAAAAAATGTTGAAAGATAATATTCCTGATTATTTTGTGCTAACTAACGACACTATGATAGAGAGGTATGATCATAGATTTCATCATGGGCATCCTCAAATTTTATTTTAATTTTTTTTAAATGTTTTAAAAATTTATAGCTCCATTTCGCTGATCTCTAGAGCTATACTCAGAATCTTCAAAGCTAGATGGGTATCTCTAGAGCTAGACTACACATCTCCAGAGCGAGACTATATTCTTCCATATAACTTTTTAAATCCTCCTATAGCTCATTTTTGTGGATTTTAAATACCACCATTTTTAAATTAGAAATAATTTTCCCATTTTGATCTAGTTCATCTATCCATAAGTGATATGAAGAATCTATTGATGGTTTTATAGGTAGATATAAAGAGATTTTATTTACTTTCAATCCATTAGAGATTGACATAACTATATACCTCTAATATATGAGTGTTGAAACTATGTCCATCCATGGCATTATTAGGATCAATAGATAACCCAATTTTTGAATTTTTAACTAGAGTTTTATTAAATCTATAGAATATTCCCAATACTCTACCATTACTAAGACATATTCTATAACCCCCTCTAGTTTGGTAATGGATTGGTCAATCATATGTAAGAATTTAGTAGTTGGTTGTAACCCAATTCTAGAGAGTGATTTAATTGTGTATGATGCCATGAAATTGATAACAACTCTTAAGTCCACTAATACAATGGGTATTTACTAATTTCCTATGGCTATAGTTATTACTAGACTTTTAGGGTCTTCATACTTTGGTAGAAGTGATTTACTTGATAAAAGGTTAACAAACTTACAATCTACTTGTATGGCTTTGGGATAATATATTCTTCTCTTTGGAGTTTTGACACAAAAACATTTGATGATTATATTAAGCTCGATGATGTCTATTATGGCTTGTATTAGTGGTATATCAATGCTTAGTTTTCTAAGTTCTTGGACTAAGTCAGATTCACTTTTATTTATTATTTATTTAAGTATTTTATGGAATGGAATTGGTAAAGGAGTAATACTTTTTTAACATTTTTATTTCTCATGAATGTCCTCTTTTTCCTTGAATTTTTAAATAGAAATTCTTGAACTTTCATTTTAATTAGGAATTTTTATGATGGTGAATGGAGAAGGATTACTCAACATTTTTCATAAATTTAATTAAACATTACAACAATATATGCCATTTAATCCCATAGTTCCTTCTTGGTATGTTCTATAGATAGGGGATGCTTGTCTATTCGTAGGGTTTTATACTAGTTATGTAGGTAATTGAGGTTGATTTATTTGTTTAGTTTATTGGGATTGGATATTAGGAGTAGGTATAAACACCTATTGGGGTGGAAACCTCCTTTTATGATTGAATTTTTATTGAGGTACCCCTTGTTGATTTGTTTGTGGAATCCATGGTTGCTAGCTTTTATGTGATTCTCATAGTTGTGGTGTTGTCCATTACTATGGAGACCAAGTTGGTGGTTGCATATTAGAAATCCAAATAAGGCTATTCAATCATTAGTGAAAGAAATAAAAAACAAATTTAATAACATAATATTAAAATACCAATCCATAGTACTAAGCAAGGTTGAATAATATAGGAATCAAATAAAAATAAAACAAACATTTTTATACCTTACTTAGAGACTTATTTGCTTATCAGTTCAAAGAAGATTATGCTCATATTGTAGAGAAAAAGGTATTTGGAAATGTTAACTCCATGTGTGGGAAACATTTACTCTTGTCTACTATTATCTTAGCTTTAAAAACTGGCATAATAATGTTGAATCTCTAGTGTGATTTTAACATAGTAAGTTTAGTTCAAGAGAGCTTGTCTATAATGGAGGTGAAGGCCTCAATTTATATACTTTTATTTTTAATGTGGTCTGTTGATCTAAGATAAAGATCAATGTTGGAGATGGGTTCCTAAAATTCATGATTGCATACATGGAATGTGTAAGAAACTCCATTTAAGACCTTTTTGCAGTATGGAAGGAAGTTTAGAAGAAAAGTTAAATGATTAGTCCTTTAGGAGTGTGTCATAGGCCATTTAAGAGAGAAGTGTGTAATAGGTCCTACAATAGGTGTAAGAGAGTAAGTGTCCACATCATAGATCACCTTTCCCACACTCCACTCCACTCCATTCCATTAACTTTCCTGTATGATGTTACTAAAGTGAGGAAATAAAGTAATTTTGATTTAGGAAAATAAGGTAATTCAAAAATATATGAAATTTATAGTTAGAGGAAGATTATGCTTGATTAATTGGGATTATCAATAATTATAATAATAGTGTTATTTTTTAATGTTATTTTTCCAATAAAAAATTAATTTGATTGATCTATAATGATAATTACAAAGGGTCGACTTGATTTAGGATGCATTTAATAAGATTAATGTTACAATATGATCCATTGCCATAATTAGGGACATTTAAATATGATTTAAAATAAAATAAGTAATAATGCATGTAAATTGGATCAAATTATGATTTTGGTAAAATTTAATTGTTATTAGAGTAAAGCATGTAAGCTTGTTTTGGGAGTTGTTTTATTATTAGAGATGTTATTCTATTCTATGCACATTTTTTTAAGTGCACAATAATAAATAGGCACTCCTATTTTATAGGTAATTCATGCAATAATATTTTGTTACCTGAAATAACCTACCTTACCTATTTAATAGGCACTTCCATGTACTTTTGAATTGGTCAATTTTGGAGACCCTCATAGAGATTGTGAATAGAAATTAGAGACATTATTGTGTAAATTATTTATTGTATGCAATGTATTTGTTATTGAAGCCATGGTAATGGTGTGCATGAATTATCCTATGGGTTGTATGAATGAATTTTACATTCCAATATAGTATCAAAGAAAGATCTTTCAGCCATTGCTCAGTATTTATTCTCCTTATTTTATCTACAGTTAATTGGAATGCTTCTTGGAGGAAGATTTTTGAATATTTGTAGAGACATTTATGTAGATGCATTTTTAGGTAAAATGGACATTGCCATTGAATCCAAAGCATCCAAAAATGCATATATGCACTATAAATTTATCCTATTTGGACAACTTTGCCAAAATAATTTATTTTATAGGTCTCTATGTTTTTCCCAAGCCTAGCACCCAACTATAGTGAAGAAATTTATTTAAAAATATGTATTAAGAATTGTTGGGGGCCACTTACACCCATAGGTTATATGACATGAAATTTTGGAATTCTCATACCTTTAAAGTGTGTGATGTATTTACCATATCTATAGTTATAGGGGATAAATACCTAAAGCCATATGTAATCATAGAGTCAAAGTTAAGTTTTGAAGAGAGTAGTGAAGTAGATAATTGCCTGATTCTGGCAAGTGATGGTCTTTGGGACATTGTGTCAAATGATGTGGTGTTAGAAGTGACTATCACTTCATGGTATTAAAAGGACATCACAAGATAATGACACCTACCCTCACGTAGATCCCATGTTCTAATCCCCTATATCCACTATAGTTGCATTACTAACAAAACTTTTCATTGCCCATGGTATCACTGATAACATCAACATCATTATCATTGATCTTAGGAAGCCTTGTTCCATACCCATAGTATGTAGTGGGAAAATAAAGCATCATTTATAATTGTGGGATGAGACATTATAGATTTATTTGGAAAATGCATAGAATTTCATAGAGGAAGGAAAGCTAAGGTAGAAAAAAATTGCCTCCTCAAGAAGCTCTCATAAGGATGCCATGTCCTCAGGCCAAATTATGTCATTGTGGAGATAATTCAACACATGTATAAATCTATGACCATCTCTATCAATTTTCAACACAAAAGAGTTTTTTCCATTCTCTCAACTAGGCTACTAGCATGATTCATTCATGTAGGTTGTTTGTTTCAAGGTTTTAAACACTTGAACTCCTAATGGTAATAATAACCAACCTGTGCATGAATCATCTACCTCTTGACATCTCTGAAGGTGGTCTCTATTTGGGATATAGTAAAAAGATATTTTATGATCACCAACTTTTCTTATCTAGTCCATAGTGAAACTAGACCTTGTTTCTTGTCACTTTTGATGAGCATGGCGGTTTTTATGATCGAGTTTATCCTTTGTATTGTAAATTAGAATTGATTTCTTCAATTCCTAAACTATCTCTATCCTCCTTGGACATCATTAAAATATCTAATAGTTTTGTTCTCCATGACACATCTAAATGGATAAGAATCTTCCTCACTATCATTGCCTTGTCTCCTTTTCCACCATCAACTATTTTTACATGCTCCACATATATGTGGAGAGTTGGTAGTTTTAATTTTTTTTAACACTTTTTTTAGTTGTGTCATTCACTTAAAACATTGAGTTTTATTTACAAAAAACTCAAATAAAATAAAATCACTACTTCAACCAAACATTTGTATGTGGTATTTTCTAAGTGATTTCATTACTAGCCAAATTTATTAAATGAGGAGGGGTCATTTCAAAGTGGTGTCTTGTCACCTTATTAGTAGATGAATTTATTAAAGATGGGGAACATTTTATAATAGTGGTGTTATTTTAAATGGATAGTTTTTTTTTTTTAATTAAAAACAATATTATAAAAGATGTTTTAATTACTTGGTCACTCCATTTTATTTTGATCTTATTTATCGAAGATCAGAGGGTGAGGCTCAGTTTGGTATGTGGCCAAACCCCCTCACAAACAAATAAAAAAAATTCCTCCTTATTTTACCACATTGTATGGTTTTTACCCCCTCTCTTGCACTTATGGACACTTTTTCATATGTAATCGATGTCCCATTTTGAGTGTCCATTGTATTTTTGTGTAACTTTTTATACTCACAGACATATTTTCGATGGATCCCAATGTACTACATTCTTGAGTATATTTTTTGTGTCACTTATAGTGGCATAAGAATTATTTCAAGGATTTTACTAGTATGGTTTATCCATTATTTAACATTTGTTTTAACACTACTATCTTGTTTTAGGAGCAACTCTCTTGTTCATGATGGCATCTTCTACAGATTGATAACATTCTAAGTTTCTTGTGTTATCTGATGTTTTTTATGTATGGGGTATTTTGTAATCACATTGAGTTATAAAGTGACACAAAATTTTTGATGATTCATGTTTATCTCCCTTAATGTGTTTGTGTGCTCTATTCTGGGCACCTTTTCACTCTTTCAATTGCTTGACTTTCCCATCACCACTAGGGCCATATTCTTGAGAGATAATTATTCTATATCTTTGACACTTTTTTGATACTTGATAGTATCCTTCAAATTTATTTTAGATCTTGGTCTCCTTCTGAAGAGTAACCATTCTAGTGAGTATAATGTTAGTGTGTCAATATTAAAGTAGTGGATTCAATCCACTCATATAGACCTTTTTTACATCACTCCACCTAGTTAATAGTATGGGGGTATGGTGCAGATCCTACTTATTTGATTGTTGTGTTTTTTTATAATCCTTGGTGCACTGTATCTTATAGAAATAGATCTAATTTATTTGGTGATTTTTTTTCACTATCAACACCTTTGATAATCTTTTTTTTAGAAGAGCTATTCTGGTGAATTCTAGTGTCAATTGTTTTTTGTGATTGAGTAGTGGATCCAGACCACTCATGTAAATTTGAGTTCTATTGAGACTTTTGATTCCATTGAGTGCATTTGTGTTTTATTTTCTTCATTCTATCTAGTGCACCTCTCTAGCATTATGTTTGAGCATTGATCCATTCGCTTTCTTAGGATACCTTGTAGCATAAGATTTTTTCTCTCTCAACTTTAGCTATTGTTACTAGTTTTGGGGTACCTTGTGGTGATATATTTCATCCTTGGTGACTCTTTTCCCCAATGTTTTTAGATAAGTGGTTTTTTATAGAGTTAGCCTCATATAGAGTATGAGTTCCTATTTGACATGATGGTTACAATGACTCAACATCTATGTATTCTGGTAAGATGGATTGGTTACCATAGGACACTTTATATTTCACTATGATTTATACATGGGCACTTGATTAGGCATAGTTATTGGGACATATTTAGTCTATTTTATTTCTCTTTTTTCACTCCCTATTCTACATTTAAGGGAGGGTGTTAGAATAAAGTATATAGACTTATTTTGGGAGTTGTTTTATTATTGGAGATGTTAATCTATTTTGTGCACATATTTGTTGAATAAATAATAATAAATAGAGACTCCTATTTTATATGTTATTTATATAATAAAATTTTATTTCATGAAAAAACCTACCTTACCTATTTAATAGGCACTCCCATGTACTTTAGAATTGGTCAATTTTGGAAACTTGTTATAGCTAGAAATTACACCCTTTGTGGGATATTTCTTCAATCTCTCTCACTTAAAACTACAAACATGGTGAAAACCTCAGGCTATGGGTATCCTATGGTGAGGTTGAACCTCTAGGATTTTTAATGAGGCTAGTTCCTTAGGTGCTTCACTTCAGCTCTTGATTCTCACACTAAAATCTATTGTTGGCCAAGGAAAAGGGGTAGGAGGATAACATGAAAGGAAATCTAAGATAAGGGAGGTGATGCACCAAAATAAATGATCTAATTAGTATTTGAAATGAAACTCATTTATAATATGATGAATTTTGCTTACACAACCTCACAACTAGTCAATTTACATAATTATTTCTTAAACTAGGATCACTGAACCATACATGAAGCAAAGAGGGATTTTGAAATCCATGCAAAACATCAATTAATGGTAGAAAGAGCTCAAGTCCAGACCTAAAATTATTTAAAAACACCAAAAAATAGGTAATAAAGAAGGACAATAAGCTTGGAAGGACACTTCTTAACAATGCCATTGTACACAAGCTTGTTTAACACAATTTTTAGACAAAGAGATAGGCAAAAAATTAATCTTTATTGCTTTAAAAGGTCTATTATAAAGTGATCTTGGAAGATTAATTTTATCACCAATATGGGGATAATTTATTACCTCCAAGGCCTCTATTTATAATAGAAAAAAGGGGGAAGAGAAGAGGGTAAGATGGAAAAATTCATTGATGACTAAGATCCCTATCTTTGTCCTCCCTTGTGCCACTAAATGCACCACTTAGGATCACTGAAGAACCTTCTCTAGTCCTTACCACTTTCAAGTATCTCCTTAGATTATTTGAGGAGCCATGTTATGAGCATTTGATATGTCTCTTCTCATTTAAATAATGGCATGGTGATCTTCCCCTTCATGTGTCTTGCTAAAAAGTACATGGATCTCCATGCCTGGGAACTCAAGCTGACCCATGTTGTCTTTAAGCTAGATGGTGATTTTCTAGGAGTGAACCATATTTAAGGATGAGAGCCTTCATAAATTACCATCTACCAATCACTTAGAGTCCCCTTTATGATAATTGGTCATCCTTATGCCACTTGTCCTTTATTGATTGGCCCTTTCTACTCCAGCTTACACCATGTGGTAGCCTTTTATTCATTGCATTATGACTCTTGTGTTACTAAACCAAGATTAAGTCAAGCACTTGAAGAATATTACTTTTCTATATGTAGAGTAATTTAGGTTATTTGATCTCTCCAACTTTGAACTTGCATAGATTCTTTACTTATAAAGATTTTTAAGTAAAGTACTTGGAGAAACCTAATTTCTCTATGAAAAGTAATTTAGGTTTTCCAAGCTTACTTACTTCAAACTTGTGCATCATGAAGTCTTTGGGCTTCTACATATAGAAGTCTTCAGACTTATACCACTTGAAGTCTTCTTTATTCTATGAGATCCTATTTGTCTTAGGCAAATCTCTTGAAGGAAATCCTTGGGATAATTTGTTTGAAGGAATTCCTTTGGAATTTTTGTCTGAAGCTTCCTTCTTACTCTCTTCCTTCATAAATTACCTTTTGGATTTTCCAAAATGGAATTTCCCAAAGGGTGAGAGACCCTTTAAGCTTATTATATTCCCCTTTGGACTTCCATAAATGATCCTCCCAAAGGCAAAGATACCCTTCAGGAATTTTAAAATGGTCCTTTCAAAGGGTAACATACCCTTTAGGAAACTCACATCTATCCATTTGGAGAAGGAAATTCCCTTTGGATTTATGAAAGCGCCCTTCAAAAAAGTTGACTGGTCCTTTGGAAAAGTGAAAAGGACCTTTGGGTTTTTTTGGGACCATCTTCTTTCATAAATGACCCTTCACTTTTAGATAAAAATTATCCCTTGAAGAACTTGAGAAGAACTATTTTTTGAGACCAAATCAGGTTTGTCAAGCCCCTTTACTTATTTCAGGCTTTTGACTACTCATAACATATGAAGTAATTAAGTATGTCTCCTTAGAGAACCTAAAATAAACTATCCATGAGTAATTTAGGGTTGTAAAACCTAAATTACTTCTACTCATAAAACATTTAGAAGTTGAGCACCACTAGAAACCTGATTTGCACTATGTACTTAGAAACCTAAAGTCTTAGAACTTTGAAATCCTAAAGACTTCTTCTTTGGAGAACCCAAGGTTGTCTATACTTTCCACTTTTTATTGAATATCCACCTTCTAATACTTGGGTAAACTTTTATATGGGGACCACTAAATGGCTAAAATTTTGGTGATCCACATGGAAGCATGACTTTCATGCTTGAGAACACAACTCATTTGATTCATTAGATATATAGGGCATGGAGTCAATAATTTTGTAAAAAGTTGTTTCTATTTATAAATTTCCATTGAAGCAATAAGAAAAACTAAAATGAAACAAATTATGCTCAAGGTACTTAGGGAAGGGAAGACACTCAACTAAAATGGACATGTAAAAGGCACTTAGGAAAGAACATGAGAAGCTATACAAAATGTACAATATATACAATGGCTGTAAACTCTTCTAATAACATAGATTTAAATGAATCTGATTGACTGGGATGGGTAATACCTCTCCATCTAGTTGGGCTAGTTAGAAAGCATTATGTTGTTTGCATTCATGGATAAAATAAGGACCACTCCACATGCTATCAAATTTGGTATGATTTCTTGGCTTGGCCTTATTTAAATCCCATTTAAGGACTAGATCCCCTTATCTAAAATCCATTTCTATGGATCTATTTTCAAAATATTTCTTGACTTAATCTTGATGTGATTCTAGTGTCTTCATTACAAGGTCTCTTATTTATTCAAGTTCCATGAGTTCTACCAACCTCATATTCATGGGCTCATCTTCCAATAGCTCCCACTGATGGGAAAGCTCTAATGCAAGTAGCTCAATAGAAATGGGAAAATTGGCCTCTCTTTCATATACTAAAACATATAGAGAAATACCAACAGTATCTTTAGGAGTTACCCTATCAACCCATAAAGCTATCTTTAGTTTGGTATGTCACACTCTCTAGTTATCATCCATGGTCCTCCTGATGATTCTCAACAAATTATTATTTGTGGACTCAACCAATCCATTTCCTTAAGGATAATAGTTAGAAGAGGTACTGAGGTAAATGCCCATCTTGAGAGCCCATTCACTCATTTTCATACTGAGGAATGCTAGTGCATTATCAGATATGATAGTGGATGGAACACCAAACCTAGTCATGATGCTGTCATAGAAATCTAAGATGACACTTTCATTGGCTTCCTTCAATACAATGGCTTCCACCCACCTAGTGAAGTAGTTAGTTGTAGTAATCACCCACTTATGTCCCACACTTGATAGGGGGTTGATCATTCCTATGAAATATATCCCCCATTGTATGAAGGGTTTATCTACATGAATTGGGTTGAGAGGAAGGGTTGCTAATCTTTGCTTACACATAAAGAAGGTACATTTTTGACACTTTCTCACCCATGCATAAGCATATTTGAAAAGGTTGGGCTAGTAATAACCTGTCCTCATTATCTTTTTTACTATGGTCCTTGGAACAAAATGGCCTCCCATAGGTCCCTCATGGAAATGCTCTAAAAGTTTGGTCACCTGGTTACCATCCATGCATCTTAGGAGCACTCCATTAAGGTCCTTTCTGAATAGAACCTCACCAAATAATGCATAAGGTATGGACTAAAGTTTGAAATACCTTCTTTTTACTCTATCCATACCTTTTAGGTACTCACCTGTCATCAAGAAATGTGTCATATCATAGAGCCAACTAGTGTGAAGTAAGAGTGCATCCATCTATGAATTATCTTTTATTACCAAAATAACCTCTTTGTTTTCATTAAGGTCATCAGCCATGTGATCACATAAACCTTTGCCTCTCACTAGCTTAGTGACCTTGATCTATACATCATGATCTATCACCTTGGTAATCTATCCAACCCTCTTTTCATTCAAGTCTTTGTTAAGAAGGAAATTGCTCACTATAGGATGAGACACCATAAGGTATATTTTGCTATTGGAGAGCATTGGCCTAAGCTTTTTGAGTTTTCTTACTATTAGAAGGACTTGATTTTATATAAAAGTATACCTCACCTCATACCCCTTAAGCCCCTGACTAAAAATGCTATTGGATACTCAAGTCCTTCACCCTTGTGGGAGAGGGTTTTAGGCTTTCTCACTTTTATCCACAAGCATGGGAATAACCTCAAGTTATGGGTATCCTATAGTAAGGTTGAACCTCTAGAGTAGGTTGGTTCTTCTTTGATTCTCACCTAAACTAATGCTAGACTAATTATTCACAGGGAAAAAGGCTAGAAACAGGATAAGGGCTCCTAAGGAAGCTAACCCAGTGATGTACCAAAGTAAAATGGATATTCATATATGCTTGAATCCACACTACATCAGTCATATGACAACTATGGCTTACACAATCTCAAGATCAAGTTAACACTCTGGAAGAGGTTTAGGTAGAACACTAATCTAGACTTGAAAGCACTTGAAAATATATTAAAGAGGTAAGCAACAAGCTGATAGACTAGGAAGAATCACCTTCATGAATCCACCAAGCACAAGCAAGACCCACACTAAGATTGTGAATATAATTCATATACGTAATTATGCAAATTATTTTATTATGTGTAATGTCTATGTTATTAAAACTATGGTAATGGTGTGTAGGAAGGATATTTCAGGTTGCATGAATGCATTTTACATTCTAATAAGTGTGTTTTTAAAAATTCATTATGATTATAGTTGAGACACATAGAAGTGGTTAAAATGAAATTTCTACATTTTCCCCTTGTTTGAAAAGCTTTTGAAAGACATAGATGAAGTAATGTATTTGATAGTGATTGGATAATGATGTGTTCATGTTTTTATAAATTTATAAGTCAATGAACTAAAGTTTATGCCCTAGAAGGCACTTAATAAGACTTGTATTCCGACTTAATAGAATGAGTAGAGAATAATTTAAAATGAATGGTCCCTTGAAATTAAAAAAAATGTATAGGTCATACACAAATAGGTCAAAAATTTAAGAATGTGGGAGAAAATAGGATGAAAAATGGCCAACAAAGCTAAAAATAGGTCACTAAGGAAGAAAAACAATAAGAATGGGGAATAAGGTGGAGTAAAATTTCAAAATTTTAGGCTATACAAACCCTTAGGGAGGTAAAATATAGTCATTTTTACCATCCCGTATTAAATATTTTATCTCTAGTTTTGTGTGAGAGGATGCAACAAAGAATGGTTCCCTGTGCATGATAAATATACCTTAATGACTAGGTTTGAGAGTATAAGAGGATACCACATGATGATTAACCAATAAATAGGGTATTGTTATAGGCTTAATTTGTACCCATGGAGAGGGTTCTTCATGCTCTCTCCAACTAAGCTATAATATTGGGATAGCCCTAGGTTGTGGGTATACTATGGTGGGGTTGAACCTCTAGAGTAGGCTAGCTTCCTCTTAGATTCTCACCTAAACTAATGCTAAGCTTAATTATTCAAGGGAAAATGGTTATAAATATGGTAAGGGATCCTAAGAAAGCTAAAAGGGTGATACACCAAAGTTAAAATGGACACTCACATAATCTTGAATGCACACTGGATTAGTAGAATACAACTATGGCTTACTCAATCTCACTAATTTCATAAATATGTAATATAATAGGTTCCAAGTTGAATACTAATCTATACCTACACTTCAAAAGAGGCAAGTATAAGGATAGAAAACTAGGAAGAAACTCCTTCACAAATTCACCATACACAAGCATACTAAGCATTGATTAAAGATAAGAGATAGGCAAAGTGTTGGTATTATTACTTAAAAAGCTAGTTCTTACAATATTCTAATAGGTTTTGACCATATCAAATGAGCACACTTTTTCAAGAGTCTCGATGAGTATCCTTGTCCCAGAAAAGAACTGTAACAATTCTAAGATTTGAGAACCTCTTTAATAGGAATGAGACCAGGATATACAAGAGAAGAGATATATAAATAAATTATGTAGGAACATGCTATCAAAAAAAGAATGATTTGTCTTAGGTCATTAAATGAACTTGAACTACCACTTTTTACTCCTTAGCCAATGGAAACCTTACTTCCTTTTTGATCAATTAAGACACTACCTATGGCTTATTGAGTGAGAAATCCCCCAAAGGTTTTGAGGATGCATTAAATTCTCCTATATGTATGTCCCAATAATAGACATTTTTATTTATCCTTTATGCCATATCTCACTTGAATACAAAATCTCATGTTTATGGATCTAACTAGATCATGACTCTCTACTTTTTAGGTGGTTGCTTATCAAAACTTTGGCCATGTTGGAGAATGAATATCCTTTGAATTAATCATATCTCTACTTTATCTTCATGTTTGGATCATAATTCTATATATAAGTGGAAAACTAATCTAAGGTTATTTGTTTTCCTATAGTTTCCATATTAGTATAGACCTATAGACTATATACCACTTTTATGTATTATAATAGGTCCAATTAAACCCATCCTTTCTCTATAGGAACTAAAATCCCATATATGTATATGGATATTCCTAAAAATGGTAAACATTGCTGTAGAAACAATCCTACCCAAGCAAAAATATGAATTAGAGGTCCATTTTTAACCTTGATGGTAATCCATGTGTGTTCATTATGTCTTACTACATCATATTAAACACTCCATGGTGTTTGAACCAATTTAAATGGAATTAGGATGACCCTAAAAAACCCTATTTTCCATGGTCAAAAAATCCTCTCAACCTCCATAAAAAATCCTAGGCTCGTATTTGCTCTAATTGGTTGTCAAAATCTGACTCGGCTCATTGACACCTTGACTCATTTTACTCCATTGATTTTGATCAGTATGAATGACCAGGAAAAATTAATCTTATGCCATTTGAATGAATCATTGACACTTATAATTCACACACTCAACCTTTATATTCATTGACCCTTTAACCTTTGATCACTATTAGATCTAAAAGTGTGATTGAACATGGATTGTTAGATCAACTGGGACCCACTATTTAAAAGTCAATGACTAGTTCATGATCTAAAATTTCATGTCCTTGTTCTCATGAAATGACATTTGGGTGATTGTAATTCACAATTGTGTAACTACCAAATTATTCTCAATAATATCTACCTTTTTTATCTTAAACTTGACATGTATTCAAATGTCTTATGATTTTTAAACAACTTTGAAGGCCTAGACCTTGAAACACAAGAATTATAGAGGTTCCAATTTTTTACAAGATGATCTTAAGGATAAAAGGAATGAACCCATTTAATCAATTGGTCTTAAGAACCTTCTAAGTGAATATATTAAATTCTGAAGTTCATTTGTCCATAACTACTCCTACGTGATGTCTTGGTGATAATCAAGCTCATTTGGCTAAGTATGGAAAACTTAGCAAAAACTAAATAAAGAGATAACTTTGATCACGTATAAACTTAGTTATGATTTGATAAAGGACCTAAAACCTAGTTTATATAAACTTGGTAAAATTTTGAGCAAACCCATATGGCCAATTTTCCCTGACTCATCTATACGTGGCATTGGTGACATCAACAAAGTGCCTACTTAGAGTTAATGCCACTAGCCCCAAAATGTCAATATGAACATAGTGAAGAACTAGATGAAAACCATGCACTTACATACCCACTCCAAGCACTCTCAACATTTTAAATGGTCTCTATAACTTATCTATCTAATCATCCATTAGTAACCTGATCCATATGGGTACAAGCTTGGTATGTGGGCCAAAATGGCTAAAATCTTTGGTGAATCATAGGGAAGCATTATTGCTATGCTTTGAGAACCCAAACCATTTATCTTAGCTAGTCCATTGGGAATGGATTCATTAGCCTATATAATTTATTTGAACCTCTCTTGAAGTAACAAGGACCAAAAGAAATAAAACAAAATAAAATACCTGAGGTACTTTGGGAAAGTTAAAAATAGAACATAAAATAAATGTTCATAAGGAACTTAGAGGAAAGCATAAAAAACTATTATAACATGTATAATGTGTTATAATAGATGTAATGTTATTTAATAATAGGGATTTAAATGAATTCCATTGACTGGTATGGGTAATACTTCTCCATCTAGTTGGGTAAGTTGAAAAGCATTATGTTCCTTATATCTATAGATCAAATAAGGACCACTCCACAAGTTGTAAAACTTGGTATGGTTGCCTAGTTTGGCCTTATTTGAGTCCCATTTGAGAACTAGGTCCCCTTCCTTAAATCTCCTTATTCTATCTCTTTTTTCAAAGGCTTTTTTAGCTAATCTTGGTGTGATTCCAAAGTTTTCATAGCAAGGTCCTTGGTTTCTTCTATATCTATGTGTTATATCATCCTCACACTCATGGGATCATCTTTCATCAACTCAAGTTGATGGGCCAACTCTAATGTAGGAAGTTCAAGAGAGATAATAAATTTGGATTCCATTCTATACACAAGAACATATTGAAAATTACCAATGGTAATTTTAGGAGTCACCCTATTAGCCCACAAGGATGTCTTTTCTTGGTGTGCCATGTTCTCTGATTCTCTTCCATGGTCCTCCTAATAATCCTCATCAAATTCTTGTTTGTGGACTTTGCTAGTACATTTCCTTGAGGATAGTAGTTATAAGAGGTGTTGAGGTAGATGCCTAGTTTGCGGTCCCACTCACTTGTCTTTATACCAAGGAATGCCAATCCATTAACAAAATTTATGGTGGTTGAGACACCAAACTTAATTACAAGGTTATCATATAAATCCAAGACTACACCTTTACTATCCTCCTTAAAAGCAATGGCTTCCACCCACCTAGTGAGTTATTAAGTTATAGTAAGAACCCATTTATGCCCTAAAATTTATGGTAGATTGATCATACCTATGAAATCTAACCCTCATTGTATAAAGGGTTTCTCTACCTGAACAAGATTGAGTGGAAGGGCTTCTAGTTTTTGCTTTCCTACAAAAAGGGCACACTTCTAGCATTTTTGAATCCATAAATGAACATATTTGACAATAATATGCCAGTAATAACCATCCCTCAATACCTTTATTTTGGTGGTTATAAGTGCAAATTGACCTCTTATAGGTCCAACATGGAACTTCTCTAAGAGTTTGGTCACCTAGTCATCATCTCTACATCTAAGGAGTACCCCATTAAGGTCCTTTATAAAAATAACACCATCAACTAATGCATAAGGTATAGATTGAATCCTAAAATACCTTATTTTGGCTCTATCCAAATATTGAGGACATTGTACTTTTACCAAAATATGAGCTATATCTTGAAGCTAACTCTTTTGAAGTGGAGGTGTACCTATTTTTGAGTTATCTTGGCTCACCAAAACAACTTATTTATCTTTTTGGAAGTAATTCACCATGTGTTCACATAATACTTTACTCATAACCATCTTGGTGACCTTGATCTATATGTCATATTCCATGACCTTTGTGATCCATCCTACTCTCTTCTCATTCAAATCATTGTTAAGGAAGAAATCCCTAACTCTAAGATGAGACACCATAAGATGGATCCTACTATTGGAGAGAATGGACCTAAAATTCTTGAGGCTTATCAAGGATATAATAAATTGATTCTAAATGAAATTGTACCTAACCTCATATCCTTCTATACCTTGACTAAAAAAGGTAATTGGTTACTCCATTGTTTTACTATTATTCTACATCAACATAGTTGATATGTTATCAACATTAGCAAAGGTGTACAAGATAAAGTCCTTGGAGAAATAATGATTCAAGAGTGAGGGTGCTTAGGCAATGGAATTATTAATGGATTAAAAATCTACCTTTCCTTCATCTGACCAAATAAACACTTGGCTCTTCTACACCATGCTGGTGATAGGCTTGACTAGGTTTATAAAGCTAGGTATGAACCTTATCACAAAGTTGATCTTCCCAAGGAAGCTCTGAATCCCATTTCTATGCTTTAGCAAGGATAAGGATAAGATATCACTTACTCTATCAAGGTCAATGGATAATCCATATTTTGAAATAATATGACCCAATAGTTATCCTTCATGCATAAAGAACACCCATTTTTTTGGATTTAAAAAGATCCCATGCTCTCTGCATCTCTAAAATATCAACCTTAGATGGTCCATGTGCTCACTATCATTCTTGGAGAAGAATGTAATGTCATCCAAGTAAGCTAACATCATTTGATTTATCAGTCCTTAGAAGGACATGCCCATTTCTCTTTGAAAGGTTTTCCTAGCATTGGAATATCTAAGAGGCATCTTTTGATAATCAAATGTCCCCCACTTGGTGGTGAAGGTATTATTTTACTAGTCCTCTTCTCTCACTATCACTTGGTTTTAAACTAAATATCCATCTAAGAAAGAGAAGCATTCTAAACCAATAACTACTTGTAGAAGTTTTTCCATGGATGGTAGAGGGTAATGATCCTTCAAAAAGGCCTTATTAATATCTTTAAATTCCACATAGTCTGATCTCCCCAATCTTATTTCTGATAGGTACTAGATTAGCTACCCATGAGGAGTACTTGATTGGGAAGATGATCCTAGATTCAACAATATTTTTCAATTCCTTTCTCATGAGCTCTTCTAGTTTGGAATTTGTGGGCCTTTGCTTCTACTTGACAGGTTTGACATTAGCCTCTAGATCTATTATGTGTTGAGATAAGTTAGTATGAAAGCCCTTTAGGTACCTATATTTCCAAGAAAATATGTCTACATATTCCTTACAAATCTATATGAAAGCATGCCTTTCAACTTTAGTGATTACCTTTTCAAGATTTAGGAGTTTGTCTTCAAAGATAATAACTCTCTCATTGTTCTCTTCATTAGTTGACATCACTACTTTATCCTTTTTCATATGGTCGCCTTCATGAAATAGGCCTTATAAGGTGACTATCCCTTTAGGAAGATTATTAGACCTTAATTGAACAATGTACTCCTTATATTGATGTTATAATTTTCTTGGTTGAGGGAGGAATAATCTAGTTCTTGTTTCATGAAACATGCAATCTATTTGTCATTTTAAAAGATATGATAGGAGCTTCGTTATCTGGCACTAATGGTTTTATTACCAATTTGACATAAGGTTAAACCTTGGTCCTTTTCAATCATTGGGGATGTCAAAATGAGCCTCCATAGATGTTATCCTATCAACATGTTAATTTTGACCTCTCAACACTAATTAGATGTTGAAGACATTAAAGTCCTCAATTAAGTCTCACACTCCATATTTTTAGGACTTCATTAAAGGGTTCTTAGTGTACAAATAATTCACTATCCCCATAGACTTTCTAGTACTTGATCCTTCTCTTATTGGCCCATTAAAGGCCATGGATGAGACTCTCATATTATGTTGCATTATAGGAGTGGTTAAATTGGAACCTATATGAAGAGAAGTACTTATCATTTTAAGGGTATATTAGCATGACACTTAAACCCACCCTATGCTTGCTCCTTGAGATATCAAAGAACAACTTCCACATACCACTAGGATCTTATTGAGGCCTCATGAGGGATGGCATGGGATAACTTTCTTCATGCAAATACTATAAACCCAAGCCCCTTTCTTGAACACCCTCCAAGGGGTCCACCAATTGGATGTCATTCCATATCTCATCTAGGAACATATTTGGTACGTCTTCTAAATAAGTTTTCAAATATTTCCCTATTATAAATTCATCCTCATCAATGATGGTGAAATTTATGTTGATATTATTTGGTCCATATGGTTTTAAATAGAATTGTGTAATGGGCTCAACTTTGATTTACACTTTAGTCTCATACCTTGTCCTAAATGCCATATAGGACCATTTTACTAAAAGATATCCCTTATCTTTGCTGTAAACTCTTTAGACAAGCACAATGAAAAATGAGGAAGCACATCTAAGATCAAGAAATATTGGGCCACCAAGACACTAGGATAAGTTTGTAGGGTCATATTGAGGTCCCTAATTATACCAAATAGTTTGGGAGAAGAAACATGAAGTTGCATCACTCTTTTGGGATATAGCTCATATTTTAGAATAATCTTATTAGCTATGGACTTTAGCATCACTGAGGTATTAGCCTTACTATCCACTAAAGAATTATGCACTAGAGAATTACCAATGATTACTAAAATGAAGAAGGGAGGAGGCTTAATTTATTTACTTTATTTCCCTTCATTTGGCCCTTTGGTTGCATTGGTGAGAACTTCATTCACCTTGCTTGGTGGATTGTCTACAACATTGATCTTTGATAGTCCTTCCTAAAGGATGTCTACCTAGCTAGGCATGGAGATCATATCCCACATGGGCACACTCACATTTTACTTTTTAATTTGTTTAACAATGTTGATGAGTGAACCACCAACCTTTTATTATGATTTGGGAGCCACAACTACTATTTGTTGAACTTATGAGCCTTAGGGCACAAAAATATTCCCTTAGATTTGATTTTTTGGAGGAATAAAAACCTTTAGGGTGATAACAGGTTCATTTGGCTTTGTCAGTGAAGGAGTGATGGTAGGAAGCTCTTTGTCTTCTTTATGGTTAAAATCCATGTTACTTATTTTAAATCTTGTATTTAGAGCCATTAAAAATAGGCCTAGCTAAAACTAGCCTACTAGTTAGATGTTTAACACTCTTCTTATTCACAGTTCATCATTATAACATCTAGTTGATTTGGTCCTTTATTAGACCCTTGACCTTGTGGAGGATCTTTTGGCTTATTAATCATTGAAAACTTGGTTAAGGTCAATATTTGTGATAATATATTGACTAAAGGACTAATTCCAAGGCATGGTACCCTTTGTTTCTTGAGCCACATTAATTTGAATTGGGACCAAAGAGTTGGAAGTACTAGAAACATTAAGATTGTAGTTTTTCTACCTATTGTAGATATGTTTCCCTTGTCCTTGGTTTTGTCCTTGGCCTTGAACTTAGTATTTACCCTTATATGGTGGGCTATTTTATTCAAATGATTTTTGTTAAGGCTGATATGAACTTTGATGAGGCCTATTTGAATCATGTTTCCTTTTGACATTTAATAGCTCATTCCCCAAGTATTAAAACATGATTTTGAGCTCTTGAAAGTTCTTATAATCTATTGAATCACTAGATACACTAATGGAATCTTTCTCTTATTTTGGTGTAGGGATTGCATCAATTGTTGGTGTAGGAGGGATGACTTCTAATGGAGGGATAAAAATAGGAGGTGGTATAATTTCATGAAATAAGGGCATTAGTGGTCTAGGTGTAAGCTTATCAACTTGAGCCAGATAATTTTATTCTTTTTTTGCCACCTCATAAGCATATGGAAGTATATTTCTTCCCATAGATTGGATCATCATTGCTATGTCACTATTTAAAGCCTTTAAATAATATAAGAAGGTAAAGTTAGGGGTTTGTTTAACTATGATTAGGATTCTAACCCAAGTTTTTTGGAACCTTATGTTGAAGTCTTGTATGACTTCATTAGGATATCTCCTAATGGTATTTAGTTTATTTGTAGGTGACAAATGGTCACTTTTATCCTCAAATATTTTACACAAGGCTTCCCTTAGTTGTTCTTATGCTTGAATAAAATTGGTAGTAAGGTCTCTATACCAATCTAGGGCCTCTCCTTTGAAAGAAGTAACTAAAAACCTAATATCTATATTCTCCTCAATGACATTATGGGTATTTCAAAAGTTGTTTATGTCCATGAGGTTTTTAGAGGGTGTTATAGCTTAGTCTCCAGTGTAATAGGGAGCACTTTTAAGGGCTACAATTAGGATATGATCATAATGAGCAAGGGCTAGAAGGATTTGGCCATTAAAATATAAAAATATTTAGGGACTACCATGGCTATGAAAAGGGGTTAATAAAGTTATTTTTATAGGGGTAGGCCTTGGAAATGACCTAGGAGAAAAAGTTACTTGATATGGATGTGTATTGGAAAACCTTAAACTTTTTTCTAAATTTAAAGGTAATTCAACAAATTCAAAGGGAATACCTCTTAAGGATAACCTATTTGTCACCTTTGGCATGAGATGAAGTTATTATTCTACACCAAAGAATTGATTATTACTTTTGAAGTCACTAGATGTTGTTGTTTACGAGCTTAATTATTGTAAATTTGATCAAACCAACATTAACTTTGATCAATCTTTCTCTTAAAATAATTGGTCCCATTGGGTATGCCAGAAAATATTATAGGCTTAATTTTCACCCTTGGAGAGGCTTATTCAATTTCTCTCCAACTAAGATATAATATTGGGATAAACCCAAGTTGTGGGTATTTTATTTTGGGATTAAACCTCTAGAATAGGTCAGCTTCCTCTTTGATGCTCACCTTAACTAATACTAAGCCTAATGCTTCACAGGAAAAGGGTTAGAAAGATGGTAATGGCTCCTAAGAAAGCTAAAAAGGTGATACAACAGAGTTAAAATGGGCACTCACATAAGCTTGAACACACACTAGATCAGTAAAAGAACATTATGTCTTACTCAATCTCATAATCTCACTAATTTCATAAATAATTCATGGAAGAGGTTCCAAGTTAAACACTAATCTAGACCTACAAGATAGTTTGAAAACACATTAAAAGAGTCAAGTAAAAGGATAACAAACTAGGAATAAGCTCCTTCATAAATTCACTATACACAAGCATATTAATCACTAATTAGAGACAAGAGATAGGAAAGGATTTGATCCTATTAATTCAAAAGGTAGTTCTTACAATATTTTGATAGGGTTTGACCATATCAAATGAGCACACTTTTTCAAGAGTCTCAATGAGTATCCTTGTCCTAGAAAAGAATTATAAAAATTATAAGAGCTAAGAACCCCTTCAATGGGAATGAGACTAGGATATATAGGAGAAGAGAGAGAAATAAAGTATGTGGGAACATGATATCAAAAAAATAATTCTTTCTCTTAGGTCATTAATTGAACCTAAACTGCCACCTTTTTTTCCTTAGCCAATGGAAACCTTGCCACCTTTTTGATCAATCAGGACACTACCTATGGCTTATTGAGTGAGAAAGTCCCCAAAGGTTTTTAGGATGCATTAAATGATATTAATTGTAGTTCCCAATACTAGACCTTTTATTTGATCCTTCATACCGTCTCTCTCTTGAAGACAAAATTGCATGCTTATGGATTTGATTGGATAATGGATTTTTGCCTTTTAGGTGGTTTTTTATCAAGATTATGGCCATGTTAAAGGATTAATATCCTTTACATTAATCATATGTCTACTTTATCTTCATGTTTTGATCATAGGTCAATCTATAGGTGAAAAACCAATATAAGGTTATTGGTTTTCCTATAGTTTCCATATCAATATAGACCTATAGACTATATAACACTTTTTTGTATTATAATAGGTATAAATAGACCCATACTTTCTATATAGGAAAAAAACCCATATATGCATACATATATTCTATTAAAAATGGTGAACACTATTGTAAAAAAATCATGTTTGAGAAAACATACAAACTAGAGGTCCATATTTAACCTTGATGGTGACCTATGTGTGTTCCTTATGTCTTACTATATCATATTGACCACTCCATGGTATTTAAAA
This sequence comes from Torreya grandis, assembly GCA_037957365.1. Lineage (NCBI taxonomy): Eukaryota > Viridiplantae > Streptophyta > Pinopsida > Cupressales > Taxaceae > Torreya > Torreya grandis. The sequence goes on along the minus strand of JARHVA010004290.1, from coordinate 1,047,201 downwards.
TAGTTTCAATGGTGTTAAGATGACCTTGTGAAACCCTATTTTCTATGGTTGAAAATAGACTCTCAACATTTATTGATAATCCTAGGCTCACCTTTGTTCTAATTGGTTGTCAAAATCTAACTCGGCTCATTGACACCTTGACTCATTTTGCTCTATTGATTTTGATCAGTATGAATACCCAAGAACCATAGATATTATAGTATTTGAATGAATCATTTACACTTTTCATGAACACACTCTCCATTTATATTTTCTAACCCTTTGACTTGCACTCACCATTAGATATGAAAGTATGACCAAACCTGAATAATTAGATCAATTAGGACCCACTATTTGAAATCTAATTGCTAGTTCATGATATCAAAATCAATGTCCTCACTCTCATTAAATTATGTTAATGTGACTATAATTTATGGTCATGTGACCATCAAATTTATGCTCAATAGGATCTTCCTTGCTTTTTCTTAAACTTAACATCTACATAAATGTCTTATGCTTTTTGACCAACTTTAAAAGTTTGGATCTTGAAGTACAAGAATTATGGAGGCACAAAATTTTTAAGAGATGATCTTGAGGCTAAAATGAATGAACTAATTTGATTCATTTGTCCTACAAACCTTGTAAGTGAATATATTAAATGCTCAAGTTGGTTGGTCCATATCTGTTCCTACATGATGTCTTAGCGATGGTTGAGCTCATTTGGTTATATATGGAAAAATCAGCAAAAACTAAGGAGCCAAATTTGATCACATATAACCACATTTATGCTTTGAAATAGGCCATAAAAATTATAAAATATAAACTTAGCATAAATTTGAATAAAACCATATGATCAATTTTCCTCGACTCATCCACATGTGGAAATGATGATGTCAATAAAGTACTTAAAATTTTTGTCACTAGCCTCAAAATATAAATATGAATATAATGAAGAACTAGATGAAAAACATACACTTCCTCACCCATTCTAAGCACTCTCAAAATTATAAAGGGTATCTAAAACTTGTCCATCTACTCATCTATTAGTAACTAGATCTATATGGGTACACGATTGGTATGTGGGCCAAAATGGGCAACAATTCCCATTTTATGAATTTTGGAATTTAATAACATTTATGATTAGATATAGGTAGGATTTTAATGATTACACTAATTATGTGAAAACTATAATTGACTATTTTGATGATGAAAATGATGACAACACCATTGAATTTGGTGAAAATGTCATAGAGTCGATGAAAACACCTAGAAAATTATAGTTTCACCCAAAATGAAAAAATGACAAAAAATATGGGAAATGCCTATTTGTAAAAAAATATAGGTAAGGTGTATCACTGAAATAAATAGTGAAAACATGAAAAGAGCAAAGCCATCAAAGAAATTGATAAAAACACCCAAAGTGGAAAATTGGTCTTAAAGAGAGAAAATATGTCTATTTAAAAAGTGGTGAATTGGTATAGTTATATAATAGATAAAAATGATGTTTTTTAAATGTAAAACAAATTATATTTATCTCATATAATTTTTAGCTAGATTTGATCTTTAATATATTTAGCGATTTGTGCTAATTTAGTTATGGTTGCAAGAGCAACTAGCTATCTTGATCACGTGTGATCAAAATTCACACTACTTGTATATGAGGTAGATATAGACTGAGGAGATGTGTACATTATTTAATGTCCTTGGTTTACTACATATTTCTCACATGCTTATGTTTATATTAGATAGATCATATCTTAGTTCACTAGTTAAGAGATAGCACTCAAAGACATCAGCATTCCATTTACCCCTAGAGAAGCACCTATCACCCTAGAGGATGTGTGGAATAATTTGAGGCTATGGATTAAAGGTTGTTTCTATAATAAATTGGCCCTATAGGTAAATAGGCTTCATTGGATGAACTAGATAGTGGCTTTGGTATTCCCATGGAGAGTGGGATAATGGATAATGCCTTGATTAAGACTTACATAGATATTCTATTGGATAACCTACCATTACAGGAACCCTCTCCACCAATATATATTTATTGAGAGATAGTGCTACTCATGTCTATTTTTAGTGGCATCATACTCCCTAACAAGAGTGACTAATCCTTTTACATGGGTGTGGGTGGGGTTATTTTAGAATGTTATATGATATCAATATCTTTACCTAGGCATTGAATATATTATCCCATCTATATTGATATTTACACATGGTGGAATATAGAGGTGGTTGGACTATTGGTCAATCAACATTACTCTAGACCTGGGCTTAAGAGCACATTATTATAGAGTGACCAATGGGTTAAAGGTGAGTATGGGGCCCAAAAGAGTCTATGACATATACATGGATTCAAATAGGAGATAGACATAGAGGATATAGAGGAGATATACACTTTTATAATAGAGTGATAGATGATATGGGGATGGGGAATTTAGCTAACATCCTTATCTACCTTTGTAGATTCAATGGTTGAGTGATGGTTGGTACACTACATTTATGACCACCAAATGTTTGATTACAGGTAGGTAGGCACATAATATTGAGGATTACATACTAAATTAGGTACAATGTTATTCAACATGTAGTATAATGTACCATAAGGTTTAATATTCTTTGCCTACATTACTAGAGAGACTAGTATGCTTAAGAATCTGATAGATAGGTAGATGATTAGATGGAGCTATGGATTAGTACCATATATTACTTAGGCATATAGAGGGGTCCAAATAGACATAGGAGTGATAATAGCCTACATGACATAGTGGTTTTAGTTTTGACTTGAGAGACTGACTATGCCCTATGATGTCTTGAGATAGTTTGTGTGAACAAGGATTACAATAGAGGGGAGGTTAGTCTCCTATTAGTTCAAGAAATAAAACTCAAATAAACACACTAAAATCCTAACACCTCTAGCAGAGTCAATAGGGAGAGATTATGTAACAATAAAACATATGAAAACACAATAAAAACATAGATTAATACACTTTTTTACCTTCCTTGAAGCTCAAAATGTCTTATTGAATGTCTTTCTAAACTTGTGCATCAATAACTATTCATCACTGGAGCTTGCTTGGCTCTTTCACTCTTTGTCACCTTAGCTTTGATTGCTTCACTTAAGATTTGGGCATGGTAACATCATTTTTATGAGTCTTATGAATTAAATCTTGCATAATAAGTCTATAATATCCAAGATTGTTGAAGATATTTGTGCATAATAACTTTGCACCAAAATAACTTAAAAACCAATATGCATGGCCTTGTATTTATAGCCTTAAGAATTAACTCACCGAAGGTGAGTTAAGGTTGAGTTTAAATATGGAATGGGTTTAAAATAACCCTAGGTGAGTTGAGACTAACTTCAATTGAGTTAATAGTTGTCATGTAATTATGATTTTTAATTACTAGGCATGGCTCTCAAATTAGATATTTTGGAAGAGCTTGACAACTCATAAAGGCAATGATGAAAGGCTTAATATTTTAATTTTTGGAATTTACATTTTTATATATTCATTAATTTTATATGGATAATTAAACTAAGCATTTAATCTTATTTAATTATATAATTTATTTTGATTAACATTTTATCTCTTTTAAGATTTGATCAAGTGCCTTGCTTAATGTGTCCATAGGTCAAATTGATAGTTATTATGTTGCAAGGTGATTACGGATGAATTCATGAGAGGTCATTGTTGCATATGGTATAATAACCCAAATAGATATGCCTCAACACAATTCTAATCTTTGATGAATGATGTATAAACAAATTTGGGATATTCGATATTTCTTAGGCTTAATTTACAATGGCTGGTAGGAATAGGTTTGAAGTCTAGTCAAAATCCAGTTGTGGATAGTTGTGAACGTCTATATTTTTCCCATTTTTGGAAAGGAATTGAAATATATAGGCACACTAACATATTAGATAATGAAAATGTCTTGTATGCATAATAATTCAATAATAATGGATGAGCTCTATATACCCCCTTTTAGGAGTGATCAACAAAGAAGGTTGGTGATCACTCCCTCAAAATAATAAAATGATGGGACCAAAACGTTAAAATGGGGTAGAAAATATTATTTTTCTCATCAGCAGTTATAATCAGTGTCACAATGAGATACCCTAGTTGGGTATATAAACAAGATGATTTTCCCATAGGTAGTTATAATCGTTGGCATAAGATGGATAAAAAAGATAAGGATTTGCCAAAATGAAGTTATAATCACTAGCTAAAGGATCAAGATGACAAGATAATGGTTTAACCAAAGGTGGTTATAATCATTGAAAGGGAAAATAATGATTTGCCCATAGGTGGTCATAATCATTAGCTAGATAAAAAGATGCCTAGTTGGGTTGATAGAGATAGTGATTTACCCAAAGGGTTTATAACCATTAACATAATGAAAACATGCCCCTATTGGGTATATGAATGATAATTATTTTCCTAAAGCTGATTATAATTATGAACCTATAGATAGATCAAAATATAATGATTTGACCATAGGTGGTTATAATCATTAGTTCTATAGGTGGGATGATACATAATGATTTGGCCAAAGGTGGTTAGAATAATTAGCAAAATTATGGGAGTAATACAAAAATTTGGGAAAGGTGGCTTATATACTAAATCCATACTCACAAAGTAAGATTAAGTTGGTACAAAGGAGAAAGATGAATTTGGGAACCCTTCTAGTAGGGATATGTATGTCTTAATGAGCAAGGATGAAAAATTATTTCATGAATTAATTACTCTGCATGTGGGTAATGATTGGGATAGATAGGAATTTTTTTAGGTAATCAAGGATAAGTACCATGGCCTCATTACTTGTATGATTTCCCAAGCCAAGTTTTAATTTAGCACATGATGATTGGTATATGATATAAAGGACCATGATAAATTAGCCAAAATATGCATAAGGACTAACATGTTATCCAATAAACAATAAAAAATAATTCACCAATGATAAAAACCATGATGACAATGTTAACTATGAATATGGATGGACTTAAGTATAATGTGCACATAATCACCCAATAAACACAGAGATAGTAAGTTGAGGCATGACAAAAAAGTAAACAAATAGGAAAACAAGAAAACAAACATAAAAACAAAACACTAATAAAAAAATAAAGACACAATAAAATAAAATAATCAAGTTAAATTGGATAAACACAAACAATGGTTAATCACAATGTTAGCGTAAATGACATAATGACACAAATAAAAGAACAAACAATGCCCCTCGACTATAAGAGACAAAGACACAAAAAAAATATGGGTATAGAAGAAAAGGAAGGGGTAGCTGAGCTGACTCCATATGCACTAGTCAAGTGGACATTGCCTACATATTTCTATGGATGCAAGGTCCAATATAAACTTCAAGCCAAATGTATTTCTCCCAAGAGATGTGATAGAAGAAAAATGATGATAAATAAAATAGGAATGATGGGGTAGAATAAATATGGGAATGGTCTCACCAAATGGCAAGAGAATGAGATGAATCCAAATGGTTATTAATGTATCAAAGTTGAATACAAAATGTGTAATATAAAAACTCATAAAATAACAACAATGTAAGGCTTAGGGGTTGACAAGGATGGGGAAACTAAAGGACATGTGGTTTCTTGTGAATTAGTTAGGGGTCCCAAAATCCTTAAGGAAAATAAGTGGTCAATGTGGTACTTTTAGGGATTTTATATATCATTGTTAAATGTTTTTGTAATTTTCTAAGTATCTCAACTTGAGCGAGAATGATGAGATACTAAACAATCCAAATCATAAAATGGTGAGAGTGTTCAAACTTGGAATTGATCAAAAAATAGAGAGTGTGTCAAAAGATGATTGAGATGAACTTAATTTTAATTGAGTGTTATGTACATGGTCCCATTAAGATCTCGATTCACTATATTTATACCTTATAGTGGAGGAATCCAACTAGGTATCATCAGGTTTACAAATTAGGCAAATAACATAGTATATCATAGGAATGGCAAGGTGGGACTTCAAGGCATGATAAAGGTATTGTTTTTAATTTTCCCATAGGTGGTTATAATTAAGAAAAAATGGCATAGGTTAATGATACTAATTTTCCCATAGGTATCTATAATCAATAGCATGATGTAAGACACTAATTTTCCTAAAGGCAGTTATAATTATGAAACATTGGCAAAGATCAATGATACTAATTTGGCCATAGGTACTTATAATTAATAAAATTATGTGAGACACAAATTTAACCAAAGGGCGTAATAATCAATAATAATTGAAATGAAATGATATAAAAAATGAATGATGCAACTACCAAACCATTGTCATATTGGTCTAAGATACGGCCTCTATCTAAATAATGAATCAATTATTGGAAATTGATTTGAATCCTCTCATTTAAAGTATCCAAAGAACCAATAGAATAAAAGCAAATTCAAAAGGGTTGGGAAGGAGGGTAAAAATAACTATGGTTGAAATGAATGGTATGGTAGAATGATATCGGTTATGGTATAAAGAAGAATTTTAATATTTTGGGACATCAAAAATAGACCTCATAAGCAATAGTTTAGGTCTTCAAGTGAAGTATCGTTTGAGGTGTATAATGTTCATCAGCTCATCAAGTTCATCCCTATTTGGTATAGTAAGCTTGTATGCTCTAGATTCATAATTTTCAATAATAATATATGGGCCAATCTAATTTGGTTCAAAATTTCCTTTCTTCTTCTTCTTGACCATGGTGTTCTTTTGGTTTTCTTTGGGAATAAGATACCCAAGCTCAAACTCTTTACATTTAAGTCACTAACTATAGTGTCCATGGAGTTTATTATGGTATGTTTGAATGTTATTGATAATGTCCATGAGTTTCTCAACAAGTAACTCCATCTCATGTAGATGAACTACTTGATAATCTTTATCATCTAGGACATGCTTCAGTGAGATACACATAGAAGATAACTCAACCTCAATGGGAAGAATGGCCTTAGTGTCATAAATTAGGCAATATAGAGTGGCTTATTTTGGGGTATGGTAATTAGTGAAGTATTCCCATAGGGTGCATAATATTTGGAGGTGCTAATCACAACCATCATCATTGACAATATTTTTTAAGGATGTTGATAATGGTTTTATTGTATGCTTTGGTCATTACCTTGCAGGTAATATGTTGTATAAAAATGTTGAGTGATATTATACTTGATGCATATAATTTTGACATCCTTATTTTTAAATGATCTACCATTATCATATATAATGTTAGATGAGATATTATAGAAAAAAATGAGGTACTTAAATATGAACTTGGAAATTTGTTTTCCAATCATGTAAGTGAGTGGTATAGCTTCAACCCACTTAGTAAAATATTTGGTATTGGTAAGGACATGTTTATGTCCATCAAATGAGGTTGGGTTAATTTTAAAATGAGCATAAATCCCCATGTTACAAATGACCATGGTGTTAGCATTAGTTTCAATGTTTTTACTAGGGCATGAATTAGATTGGCATGCCTTTGACATTTGTCACACATTTTGACATAAGCATCTACATCTTCATCCATAGGTGGCCAATAATAACCAGTACCTAGGATATTTTTGGCTAGAATGGCCCCACTGGTATGGGTGCCACATACTCCTTTATGGACTTATCATAATGCTAATGTTGATTCTTCTTAGGTTGAATAATGAAACATAGTTCTATCAAAGATGAAATGATAAAGGGTTGGTCTAAGTAAGGTACAACATGTAACTTGATGGATAAAGGCCTTTTTCTATTTACATGATAGGTATAGTGGCATGATATGGTCACGAAGGTAGGTAAAAAGGTTTGAATACCATATAGAGCTGGGATCAATAATATCATATATCATTGTGATGGTTTAAAGTTCATGAGCTGACACTAAAATATTTTCAACAAAGAATTGATTATTTTTCCTTGTAAGTATTATGGATCATAGAGACAATTGTGGCCATGACATTAGTTATTCTATTTCTATCCCTTGGAATGTGTTCAAACTATATATCAATAATTTATTGTTTGAAAACATCAATCATTTCCATGTATATCACCAACTTATCATCTTTAGTCTAAAAGTGATTTGTAACTTGATTGATGATTAACTAAAAATCACCATAAACCTTGAGATGTTAAATATTCCAATGTACTAACTACAAAATCCCTATATTAAATGATTTTTATTCATCTATATTATTAGTACAAGGAACACTGATATATAATGGTTTAGGGATAAGATCCCCCTATGGTGTAATAAAAATAGGCCTACCCCTAATCTATGTGATGCAAATGTTCCATCAAAATATATCTTCCAATTTTATTCCTCAAGAGATGTTTCAATTATGGTCATAATGGACTCATCTAGGAACTAAAAAGTTAGTAGTTTAGTATCTATAAGGGGAGCTTCAATAAGCTGATCTACAAGTACTTGTACCTTGATGACCTTCTAATTGATGTATTCAATCTCTAAATTTCTTAGAAGCATGATCCATTTATCCATGTGGCCTTGTAAAGTTATTTTGGATAGTAGATACTTGAGTTGATCTACTTTGGAAATAACCATGGTCTTGTTTTTTAACATGTAATGTCACAACATCTAGGATGTAATGACCATAACTAAATAGGCTTTTTAAATAGGCATATAGTTATGTTCATATACAACCAGTGTATAAATTAAATAGTATATGACATGTTCTTTTCTATTATGGTCATGTTGATCTAGAAGTGCTCCAAGAGCTTTATCTATGGTAGATAGATACAATAGGAATGATTTTCCTAGCATAGGTGGTAATAAAATAGGTGGATTGACAACAAATTCTTTGAGGTGATGAAAAGCTTTCAGGAATTATTCATCCTAATGAATTGTGACACCTTTCTTCAGTAGGTGTGTAAATGGATGACATTTACTGGCTTTTTGATAAATGAAGTGTCTAATATGTTGGATATTGACTTGAAAACTATAGATTTAATTCAAATTGGAAGGTGGTGGAATCTTGGTAATGGCTTGTCTTTTATCAGGACCAATTTCAATGCCTTTGTGAGAGATTATGAAGCCTAACAATTTACCAAATGTGACACCAAAAATACACTTCTTATGATTGATTCTGACCTTGTATTATTTAATCCTGTCAAATATATTTCTTAGTGAGTTTGGATGATCATCTCTAGTCTTTTATTTACCCAATATGTCATCAACAATATCATGCATCATATGATGAAATATGATAGTCATGGATCTTTGGTATGTAGCTCCAACATTCTTGAGACCAAATGGCATAACTTGATAATAAAATGTTCCCCTTGGAGTGGTGAATGCTATATTATGTCAATATTTTGGTGCAATATATATCTAGTTACACCCTAAAAATCCATCCATAAGTGAAAACATTTCATACCCCATTATGGAGTAAACTATCATGTTAATGTTTGGCATAAGAAAGTCATCCTTGTAGTGGACCTTGTTTATATATTTGAATTTGGAGAAAATTTTAATTCCTTTAGGCTTCTTAATTACTATAACAACATTATATATCCACTCTAAATAGTTAATTGGTTAAATACATCTTGCTTCTAAGAGTTTTCCCCAACTCTTTATTTACTAATACAATAATGCAAAGATGCATCTTATGCAATTTTTTATTTATAGGTTTGGTATATAGATGTATAATGAGTGGTGGAAAACCAAGGTAGGGTTCAAACCCTACATGTCTAAGTGGCGCAAGAAAATATGTCAAAAAATTATCTCAAAAGGGCTATAAAAACTTCATGTTCCTCCTTTATGAGGGATGCACCTTATTGGATCCATTTTGGGTCATCTAGATTCTTGATGTTGACTTTTATAGTTTTTTATACGAGGAGAGTTGATCTATGTTCTGGAATGATCAATAATGATTTGAATCATCATGAAATAACAAAGTCCTCTATTTGGATAGGGTCTTCAAGCTCTTTTAAACAATATGAATCAACATCTCCTAATGGTAGGGACAATGATGTTACAAACACTATTGAAAACTCTTGGATGATGTGGTAAAAGGCATGTTGTTTTTCAAAACTAAACTCAGACCAAAAATCAAGTTCATCATTGGTGGTCTATTGAGCTATGTTTGAAGAGATGTGAACACCCTCATCTAATGACACCTAAAATAGGTATTCATTAAAAGACTGGCATGTCTCTTTAATTTTACCCTTCAAGGTTCTTACTAACATAACATTTGATATCCAATCTAATTAGTCGATAAATAAAATAAATATTGCTTATAAGAGTTTTTATAACTCTTTCTTTACTAATGAAATAATGTGAGGATGCATCTTACATAATTTTTGCTTCATAGGTTTGGTATTAGGATGTACACTGAGGTGCTACAAAATTGAGCCAGGTTCCAAATCTTGCATACCTAAGTAGTCCCAAGAAAAGATGCCAACAAATTCCCTCAAAAGGGATGTAAAAACTTCATGTTACTCCTCAATAAGAGATGTGACTAATTTTATCCATTTTTGGTCATCTGGAGTCTCGATGTTGACTTTTATAGTGTCTTGTATGAAAATAATCAATCCATCTTCTAGAATGGTCAACAATGATTTGAATCGGATTACAATGATAAAGTCCTCTTTTTAGATTGTGTTTTCAAGCTCTTATAAACAAGATGAATCAAAATTTCCCAATGTTAGGGATGGCCATGTTACAAACACTATTAGAAACTCTTTAATGATGTGGTCAAAGACATGTTGTTCTTCAATACTAAACTCAGACCCAAAATCAAGTTCATCATTAGTGGTTTCCTAAGCTATGTTTGAGGAAAGGTGAACACCTCCATATAATTTCACCTAAAATAGGTTTTCACCATAATATTTTCCTTTCTCTTTACTTTTAACCTTGTATAAAAGTGCCTCAAAGAGGTTTACACTTTGGGACATCAATGTTTTATTTATTTGTTTGTGGCTAAGGGAGTTCACCCTTTGTCTAAAATAGGCTATAGGATCCAATTTGATTGAGAAACCTTGTTTGTGATCTCCTAATATAACATTATCTCGTATGCCTAAAAATTTCCAAAAGGCCTCATCATTCTCAAACTTATCTATAGGTACTATGGATTCTTTTTGGTCTCATGCGATAAGTTGAGGGTGATATAGAGGAAGTAGATTTTTGTGAATGATTAGAGTAAGGGTACAAATGGCATGGGTGTCAAATCAATTAGTATTGGAAAGGTCATTATAAATGTTATTATCAAACTTTGCTTCACTGCTAGCATCATCATCACTATTCACTAGTGTTAGAACATGAGTAAGGTTTATGGGTTCACCCTTAGGAAAGTTAAATATGAGACCATAGGTTACTTTGTACCAAGTTATAAAAATTGGCTCGAGAGTTCCTTATTAGTTTGGACCTAGGCGTCCTCCTTCATAGGCTTGGTTTTCCATGATCTTGTTAGGAATGGGGTACTTTGAATTTTTATAGTAATTAGATAGGATTTTGTTGTATAACCAAGATTCATCTTTGGTAAGTGGGTCATATTATTGGCCAGTGGTCAGTGTCAAAATGATAGGAGTTGGATTGTGAATTTTGACTTTCTCCTTTAATTTTCATTCCATACAAGGTGTCTTAGCTTTAGGTCCACTAAAGGACTTATGGTTTTTTGGAGCCTTTCCAATGTGAAATGTGTCATGGGTCAAATATTCACTTGGGCCATTGGTCAAGATTGTAAAATTGTAGCATATGATGAATCAAGGCTATCTAGGTCTATGTAATTAGCCTCTAACAAGTCAACATGTATCTATTTTCCTTTATTCCTTTTAGGAACTAGATCTAGGACAAAATCATAGTTATAGATTTCATACTCAACCTCCAAATGTTTACAATGTTCATAGCACTAAAAATATTTGTTGATTGTGACCTCCATACCTGAATGAGATAACTTGAGATATTGGTGTAATGTTGATGGGATTACACAAATTTCATGTATCTAAGTCCTTCCCAAGATCAAATTATAAGATAGGGCTATATCTAACACATGTTAGAGTATATCATGGGTTAAGAAGTACAATGATAATTGGCAATATGATGGTTCCTTATGATCCCTACTATTCATTGTCATAGGCCTTGATAGTGATCATTTCTAACTGGAGATTGGTTGTTGTATATCTAAGATGTTTGATGAGATTAAAAGACATAATATTTAGACTTGATATATTGTCTATGAAGACTCTTTTTACTTTGTGTCGTGTAATGATAACTTTAATTTACAATAGATTATTATGAAGAGGTCTAAGGGATGATATATTGATTTGGTCAAAGGTCAACTATTGGCTTAGGGCTAGATGTCCAACCAAAGCTTAAAAATTGTTTGGGCTTATATCATTGGGAAATTGGGATTGGCCTAGGAATTCTATTAAGATGTTCTTATAGATAGTAGACATACACAACAAATCCAAAATGGAAATTTGTGTAAGCATCTTTTGAAGTTGTTCCATAATATCAAATGCATTTTCCTTCATAGTGGTATATGTCTTGTTCCTAGCTAGAAAAGTGGGTTGGATGAGTTTGGTGATAGATGGTTGTGAGTTAGGAATGGTAATATTTAATCATCATGTTGTTAAAAATATTTCCATTGATGTTAAAGGTCTAGAATTATTAGTGATAAAGGCCCCATTACATTTAATAGTGTTTTTAATATTCATATCTTGGTTAATATGTGTTAACATTTATTTAATATTAATGAATATATTTTTGGTTGCATATAAGTCAAAAGAGAGCCCATGGAGAAGTAAAAGATTCATGGGGTAAAATATGAAAGAGGAATGGGACACATTTTATCATGAAGACTCATCTTGAGGAATTCCAAGAGTCACCATGTGAAGACAAAAGAGGTATGATGCATTTTTCCATGAAGGGACACTTTGAGGAATATGAAAAGTCACCAAGATAAATACAAAAGAGGAAATGATGTTTTTGCTTATGAAGGGTCACCATATGACTTTTCAAATGCAAATATACGAAGGGTCATACAAGTTTGGTGCCATTTTTCATGAGGATTGAAGGGTCACAAAGGGTGAATGCCAAAGGTCATTTAGAAATCTATAAATAATGGCTTGAGAAGCCATTTATAATATGCAAGAGAGTGCATGGTTTGTATTTATTTTCAAAGAGAGAAAAGTAGGAGATATTGTAGATTTATATCATTTGTTGAGTAAAGAACATTGAGATATAGTTGTGTTTTATACACAAGAAGAGTTGGTGCTCCTATGGATTGGTGCTCACAAATCTTTGCAAGGGGTTGGTGCTCCTATGGTTTGGTGCTCACAAATAGTTTTTGTGTTGGTGCTCAGAAAAGGGGTTGGTGCTCTTACAATTTGGTGCTTGTAAACTTTGTAATTTAAGTTGGTGCTCATTTATATACTTGATATTTTTCTCTATGGTTTTTCCCACTTTGGGTTTTCACATAAAAATTTGGTGTGTGTCTCTCTCTTCTTGTGTGGTGCATATTATTATTTTAGTTTTATTAAATATCTTGAATGTGTGGTTAGGTGGTTAAAGATAAATAATTTGATTAATTAAAAGATATATAATATACTGATTCACCCCCCCCCCCCCTCAATATATTTTTTGCTAACAATTGGTATCAGAGTAGGTTCCTTTGAAAAGGTTTTATAGCTTGAAGGTAGATCAAAAAAACATGATGGATGGATCACATGAAGGTTTTTATAAACAGTAAGGCTCATTTGTTTGGATGGGATAAATTATGTTTTTTAGAGCATAAGGATGAACACTTATTTGATGGCCCTTGGATTTGACATATGGCAAGTAGTGGTAGAAGAATATGAAGAGACACAAACACTTGTAACTAATCTAGAAGAAAAGAAGGCAAGTGAAAATAATTTTAAAGATTTAAATGTTATTTTATGTGTTTTATGTGAATTAGAATTTGTTAAAGTTATGTAATGTAAATCTGCTCATGAAACTTGGCTAAAACTTGAGAATCTTTTCAAAGGTGATGGAAAGGTTCAACAAGCTAAACTTTAGAATTTTAGAAGATAGCTTGAGAGTTTGAAGATGGAATAGGAAGAAAATATAGAAAGTTATCTTTTGTGAGTTGATCAAATAGTTAATCAGATTCAAGGTCTTGGAGAAAATTTAGAAGAATCAACTATGGTTCAAATTTTTTTGATATCTCTACCATTGAGATATGATGCAAAAGTTTCAGCAGTTGAAGAGATGAAGAATTTAGCCAAGCTAAAGATGGATGAGCTTCATGGTATTCTTACGACATATGAGATGTATATTGAACAAGAGAAACCCTTAAAAAAAGAAGCTACTTTCAAGAAATCAAAGAAAGAAAAGGCTAAGATTCAAGAATCAAGTGATAGTTCTAGCGATGATGAAGATGATAATGGAGCTCTATTCGTTTGTAAGCTAAAAAAGGGCACAGGTAAATATTAAGGAAAATTACCTTTTAAATGTTTTAATTATGGAAAGATTAGACATTTTTTAGCTAAGTGCCCAAATAAGGGTTATGATGACAATGAATAAGGAAAGTCTACATACAAGAAGAATTTCAAAAGAAAATTCAAGAAGGGATTCGAGAAGAAGAGTTTGTATTCTAAAGATCCTTACTCAGTCGAAGATAGTGGAGTCAGTGATTTAGAAGAAGAAGAGATTTTATTCATGGCCATACATGAAGATACCTCTGCAAGCAAAAGTATAGATGATAAAGAAGAAGAATAGGATGATGTTCAAGTGAATCAAGGGAGAACTCATTTGTAACTTAGAAGAGTTAAAAGCTCTTGAAAATAAGAATAAAAAATTAAATCTCTAGATCAAGAAAAATGAAAAGGAGTCAAAGGAACTAATTGAAGATCTATAAGCACACTTTTAATAATCTAAGAAAAATGAATAAGATCTAATGGCACAGTTGCAAATAATAAGTAAATAATTTGAAAGGTATGTTATTAAAATTGCTTCTTTAAAAGTAGATCTTGAGAAAACAAATAAAGCAATCAATGATAGAGTAACCAATGATTCAAAATTTGAGAATAACACTAATATGTTGAATAAGATATTAGAAAATCAAATATTAATGTCAGATAGAATAGGTATTGGTTTTGAAAAAGAGAAAGAGGAGGTCACTACTTTCATAGACAAGGAAAAAGGAAAGAGATATGTTGAATCTCTTACAAAATAAGAAATAAAAAGGGAATAAGTTAAGAATACAGAGGAAATCTCAAATAAAGAAGGCTAGAGGAAACATAGCTACAAAAGGTAATCAGGTCAGAGATACACAAACAGGTCCTATTTTTATGGTTACTATTTTTTTTATAATGGATATGATCATAAGAAAATAGAATGTTGAAAAAGGGCTAAAAATTTTAGAAATAAGGAGAAGGAAAGTCATGCAGAGTCAAGTAGAAGCCACAACTCTTTTGCTTCTCTATCAGGGTTTAATGAAGAGGCCATAACATGTTACAAGTGTAACAAGTTTTGATACATAGCTTGGTACTGTAGAAGTGTGTTCAATTCAGTCAAGAGGGACCAGAGTTTCAAGGCTCCATTCATCAAGAAGAAAGTTCAGCCATGTTCATGCCAGAAGAAACAACCTAAAAAATCTATATTGGTATAGATAGCTTTACATGCAAGAAATGAAGATAAGATATGGTTCATTGATAATGGACGTTTGAGGCACATGAAAAGAGACAAGAGAAATTTCATAACCTTGAAGAAGATCAATGGTGGCATAGTGAAATTTATAGATAATACTATTGCCAAAATTTCTAGAAAAGGTATACTAAGTTTGGATAATAGTAGAACTAAAACTGAAAAGAATTTGTATGTAGAAGGTCTTAAGCATAATATTTTGAGTGTAAGTCAAATGTGTGATTAGGGGAACACACTAAAGTTTTATGTATAAATTTTTGATATTAGATAAAAAGATTTAGATGTGTTGGTTGCAGATGTTCAAAGAACAAGCAATAATCTGTATATGCTATGAGACATCAAAGGTCAAAGATGTTTGAGTTAGATTGAAGAAATTTGGCTATGGCATAGGAGAATGGGGCACATAAATTTTTAAAATATTTTCAACATCAATAAGAATCAAGTAGTCAAAAATCTTCCAAAGATTACAAAGCCATCCAACACGCTTTGTGAACCTTGTCAAAATGGGAAGAAGGATAGAAGTCAGTTCAAAACAAAAGAGTAATCAACCACACAAATGTTAGAGCTTGTTCACACTGATCAATGTGGACCTATGAGAAATCAAAGTACTCAAGGTGAGAAATATTTCATGTTGCTTATTGATGATTTTTCACATATGACTTGGGTAATGTTTTTAAATAAAAAATCAGAAGCTTTCAAAAATTTCAAAGCATTAGTTAAGAATGAAACCAATTTGAAGATTAAGTGTCTAAGATCAAATCAAGAAGGAAAATTCATGTAAAATTAATTTATTTAATTTTTTGAAGACCATGGAATAAATATATATTATTCAGTAGCCAAAACTCCACAACAAAATGTCATTAAATAGAAAAATAGAACAGTTCAGGAGATGGCAAGGATAATGCTAAATGAATCCAAGATAGTAGATAAATATTGAAGAGATGTAGTTGCTATAGTAGTAAATATTTATAATAGAGAATTATTGAGAGTCAATAGTGACAAGAATCCTTATGATCTATGGAAAGATAAACCAATAATAGTTGAATATTTTAGAGCTTTTGGCAACATATGCTTCATAAAGAAAACCAGTGAAAAACTTGGTAAGTTTGAATCTAGAGTAGATGAAGGTATATTTCTTGGTTATTCTTTCAAAATTAAAGCTTATAAATGTTATAACAAAAGAACCAAGGAAATTGTTGAAAGTGCAAGTGTCAGGATAGAATAAGATGGAATACAAAGAATCAATGATCTAGTAGACATTCATGAAATCATTAAAGAGGAAGGTTTTGAAGAATTAGATGAAGATGAGAAGAAGGAGAAAAAGGACACCAAAACTACATCCAAATATGTTCAAATAAATCATAATTAAAGTGACAACATTGGGGACATAAATGAAGGAATTCACACAAGAAGAATGATGGTAAGTGAACCTAAGAAAGTTAATTTCTCTTTGTTATCCAAAATTTAGCCTATAACTTTTTTAGAAGCTAGACATGATAAGCATTGGGTTAAGGATATGGATGAAGAATTAAATTAGATAGAAAAGAATGATACTTGGGAATTAGTTCTTAGACCAAAAGATCACAATGTGATAGGAACAAAATGGGTTTATAAAAATAAGTTGAATGAAAATGGAGAAGGGACCAGAAATAAAGAAAGATTAGTATGTAAAGGATATGCTCAGATTGAGGGAATAGATTTTTAAGAAATTTTTTCACTAGTGGCAAGGTTAGAGGCTATTAGAATGTTTCTTACATATGCAGTGTTTAAAAATTTCAAAGTGTTTTAGATGGATGTCAAATCTACCTTCCCGAATGAGAATCTAGAAGAAGAGGTCTACATTGAGCAGCCTAAGGGATTTATTCTCTCAAATATTAGTAGCCATGTATGGAAATTGAATAAAGCATTGTATGGATTGAAACAATCTCCCAAAGCTTGGTATGTAAGACTTGATAAGTACCTATAGGATCAAGGTTTCAAGAGAGGATTTGATAATAGTAATCTCTACATCAAAATAGAAGGTGAACATCAATTAATTGTTGTGGTATATGTTGACGACATCATTTTTTGTAGGAAATATTGAAAAGATGACAAACAATTTTTTTGATTATATGCAAAAAGAATTTGAGATGTCTATGCTTGGAGAATTGTCATTTTTCTTAGGATTACAAATATTTTAGTCAAATAATGGAATGTTCATATCTCAGAGTAAATATGCTGAGGAAATGTTGAAGAAATTTTATTTTGAGGATTGTGCACTAGTTGGCACACTAATGTGTAAAAGAAATAAGGTGAGTAAGGATGAAGATTCAATTATTATAGATCAATCTTTATATAGATCTATGATTGGTAGTCTTTTACATTTAACAACATCGAGGCTAGACATCATGCATTTAGTAGGTATGGTGGCAAGATATCAGTCAACTCTAAAAGATAGTCATGTTTATTTGGTGAAGATAATATTTAGATATATCAAGCGGACATTGGATTATGCATTGTGGTATCCCATAGGTAGAGATTTCACTTTGGTTGCTTATACAGATTCAGATTGGGTAGAGTGCTTGGATGACAGAAAGAGAACAAGTGGAGGAGCTTTCTTCTTTGGTGATAGCTTATTATCATGGCTAAGTAAGAAGTATAATTCAATATCACTTTCTACAACTAAAGTAGAATATATTGCAGTAGTATTGTCTTTTACTCAATTGATTTGGATGAAGCAAACTTTGGAAGATATCAAGGTAAAGTATGATGAACCTATTTCTATTTTTGGTGATAAAACAAGTTCTATTAATATTTTGAAGAATATAGTGATGCATTTAAGAATAAAATATATTCCTATTAGATATCACTTCTTGAGAGAGCAGGTTGCATATTAACTGGTTAAGATGGAATATATCATTACTATAGAGCAAATTGTAGATATTTTCACAAAAGCACTACCAAAAGACACATTTGAGTATCTATGAGAGATGTTGGGATTAATTTATTTTACTTCATACCATTGAGGTTTAACATTAGTTGAGGGGGAGCTAAGTGTTAGCTCCAAGTAGACCCTTTGCCATTGATGTCAAAGGGGGAGAATTATAGGTATAGGTGTAATAATAGGTACAAGGAATAGGTATAGGTTGCTAAAGTAAGGGGGAGTTATTGTATGTTTTTCAGATGACATTATGTGTAGGTTTCAAGATGTGGTAGTTCTAGTTTGAGGTTGCCATCAATGACAAAAAGGGAGATTGTTGGAAATATTATCATTGATGTCAAAGGTCTAGAATTACTGGTGATAAAGGCCCAATTGCATTTAATGGTGTTTTTAATATTCATATCTTGGCTAATGTCTGTTAATATTTATTTAATAGTAATGACATATTTTTGGTTTCATATAAGTCAAAAGAGGGCCCATGGAGAAGTCAAAGAGTCACAGGGTAAAAGATGAAAAAGGAATGGGATGCATTTTCTCATGAAGAGTTATCTTAAGGAATTCCAAGAGTCACCATATGAAGACAAAAGAGGTATGGAACATTTTTCCATGAAGGGACACTTTGATGAATATGAAAAGTTACCAAGATAAAGACAAAAGAGGAAAGGACACTTTTGCTTATGAAGGGTCACCATATGACTTTTCAAATGCAATGATATGAAGGGTCATGTAAGTTTGGCTCCATTTTTCATGAGGATTGAAGGGTCAAAAAGGGTGAATGCCAAAGGTCATTTGGAAAGCTATAAATAAAGGATTGAGAAACCATTTGTGATATGTAAGATAATACATGGTTTGTATTTATTTTCAAAGAGATAAAAGTAGGAGATATTGTAGAGTTTTATCATTTGTTGAGTAAGCAACATTGAGAGATAGTTATATTTTATACACAAGAGGGGTTGGTGCTCCTGTGGGTTGGTGCTCATAAATAATTTTTGTGTTAGTGCTTGGTAAAGGGGTTGGTGCTCCTACAAGTTGGTGCTTACAAACTTTTTTAATTTGAGTTGGTGCTCATTCATATACTTGAGATTATTCTACGTGGTTTTCACCACTTTGGATTTCCACGTAAAAATATACTCTCTCTCTCTCTCTCTCTCTCTCTCTCTCTCTCTCTCTCTCTCTCTCTCGTTTAGTGCATATTATTATTTGAATTTTATTGCATATCTTGAATGTATGGTTAAGTGGTTAAAGAGAAGGAATCTGATTAAGTAAAAGATATATAATATACTAATTCACCCCCCCCCCCCCCTCTCAGTACATTTCATGCTTAACACGTGTTGTGATTGTAAAACAAAGATTAGATACAAGAGTGTTATTACTAAAGAATGATGGTAGAGGGGGGATAGATAAGATAAGTCTTAGTTGTTAGTGAAATTGTATATGGTCACAACGTAATGGTGAGTTATTGGTATAAGGTCTCAAATTAATAATCCCTACTTTTTGGTTCACTTGTTTATGGTCCCAACTCAAGATCACTTACATAGATGGGTTTATTGGAATTATTTAGAAATGGTCTTATTTTTTTAGAACTTGGTCTTGGATTAATGGTGATGGTGGAAATGTGACATCCTATAATATGACCTACAACTTTGTTATAGTCATGTGCAACTACGTGGTAAGTATGCTAGTTATTGGTATCATTCTAGCCTTAGTTCCTTCCATTTAGTTGACATTATTGTTGTTTCTACTGGTATTGCTATTATTTTCATGAATATTGATACTTTTGTTGTTGTTGTTATGGATTTTGTTATTTATGTTGTTGGTTTCTATTATTATGTTGTAGAAAATGGTTTTGGTAGATACCTAGGCTGTAATTAGATGTAGATGCTTTATTATTTAATATAACATCCCCATTTTCCAACATATTTTCAATAAGGTGATTGATATTCACATAACAATGTAAATTATGTCCATGTATATGATGGTATTCACATAACTCATTCTATCTATACCAATTTATATAAAGAATTTCCTTAGGATAATGATTAAGAATTGGCCAACTAATCAAATTAACAATAGCCAACTTGAAAAACATAGATTCTATTAGTTATCTAAGGTAATTAAAGACTTGATGAGTAGGTACATTTATCTTTAGAAGAGGGGTTTGAAAATATAATGGTTGTTGCATTTGTTGAATAGGTCTAGGTTACTATAAAGGCTACACTTACTGAATGTGTTATTGTGAAGAGTAAGATGTATTTGTGGCATGGATGAAGTAGATGGTGTTTTCACTATTTGGACATGATGTGACTCAATTATTTAATTTTTAAAAACATTATTATTATGGTTGAATTTCTTGTATTTTTCATAGTTATTAGCTTGGGCTAGTGCTAACATTTGCACTTAGAGTTGGATTTAATTTGATTTTGGCCATTTCTTAGGTTTTTATTCTGATTTTGATTAGATAAGGTTAAATTAATAATCCCTTTGTTAATAAGGGTATTTAAAATTATCAAAACTTTATTGATGATCTCTTTGAAGGTATGTGCACACTAGAGCTCCAAATGGTAGGATATCTCATTGTGTAATTTTTTAGTGAATATAACAGCTAATTACTTGTATGGTAAGTTATAGGTGAAATAAATTTCAAGTGATATCCATATATATAGATATATTATGAATATTTCATTGGCTTTATGTTTGGCCTAAGTCAAAACTACCAATGAAATCTAATGTTTGATATTTTAGGTGAAATGTTGTAATTTTTTTTGGAAAGGTCATCAAAATTAGATATAGAATTCTTTGGAAATTTTAGGAACCACTCCAAATCCTATCTTGATAAACTTTTAGGAAAAAAAATTAGGAGGTATATGTCACTAAAATCCACTCATTAGGAAGCAAAAAATAATTCTATTAAATAGGCCTTAGGGTTTCCATTAACCTTGTATTTATCAAACTTTAGTGGTTCGTATCCTAGAGGAAATGGTATTTACAGATACTCCATGTGGAATGGGTAGTAACACATGTCATCTAATTTTAAATTCTTGGTATATTTTCTTTCTTAGATAGAGGCAATTGAATCCTTTATTTGATTTAGTTATTGTGCCAAAATGTTGGATGGAACATTTGCCTGAGGTGAAAGTTAGGTGGTCAAAGGTGGATTACCTTGACTAGTGTATAATGGAGACATGGTTTGTTTTGGTATGTTGGTTTGGCTATGGAATCAACCAGGAATATGCATTCACAGATTAGGATGTTATTTTTTTAATTAAATGAATTATGGTATGGTATTCTAGTTTGGATTTAGTATATAGGCCTGATTTTAAGGGCATTATGGCTACGATGGAAGAATGTGTCTCAAGATAAAGTAATTTGCTTATTGAGGTTGAGTAGGGAGTTTTTGTTAACTAGTCAGACATGGATGAATAAGGGGAACTTATTACGAACCAAGGCTCTGACATTGGATTTATGGCATGTTTAGAATAAAAGGTAATTACTACCTGATTGGTACTTGTTGGATAGTGATACCTCTTTTCTGCATGAACACTTGTTATGAACTAGATGTTTGTTGGGTGTTTGGAATTTAACATTGACCAATGGATATACATTATTGATTAGAAAACATTTAATATTACAAAAACATGTTCGTTTATGATTTTTGAGGTATACTTGTCACTACCTAATGAGGTGGAACATTTGTTTTCCCTTTTGAGGTGGTGGAATGTTTGCCTCTATTGCATTGGTATATTGGACTATCCCTATTATTATGGAATGTTATTTGTCACATGTTAGTTGGAGTATCATTCATCATGTTTTGTTGAAGCAAGACACTAGTTGGCATTTGAATTTTTAATCCTTTTGGTTGTGTGCTTAATAAAGTAATCAGCTTGAGGATTAGAGGTATATTTTTATGGTAGGGACATAAGGATTCTTTCCATTATTATTATAAACCACTCATGATTTTAACCAAATTCACTTGTTGTGGATTAGTTTTTGGTGTATTTAAAACACTTTGGATTGGATTAGATGACATTTGCATGTTATCCATCATGTTTGGCACATTCATCTATGTAGAAGTAATAAAAACTTATTTAATAGTTGGGGCATCGAACATGCCACCAACTAAAATGATTTGTGCAAATGGGTCTATACTAGGATTATCTTGACTAGTCAATTTTATTAATACTCTTGTTGAAGGAGATAACTTGATAAGTGGAGCATTTGACATGGCCATGTTATTAAAGTTTCACGTTAAGTTCAAACAAATTTGATATGTTATCTACATTTGTATAAAATGGTCCTTTATGAGACCCTTTTCTATGGCAAGCATACATGGGTCTTGGTATGAAATCAACACGAGCACTTGAGGATTACTAGTAGAGGACTATTTAATGGTTTGTTTTTTAAGGCATGTTAAAATATATTCTTACTAGACTAGGTAAAATTTCATGGGGAAGTCTACTAGAAACTTGGCCCCTACCTCCACATATCTAACTAAAACTTCATTCTTATTTTCAAGCAAGTGAAGATCAAAAAAATAGGGATCACATGTTGATGGCATTATAACATAATGTATTTGTTGTGAAACTTGTTCTACAACTTATGGTATGCTAGCAAAGGACTACATAGTTTATTATTGGTCCTACTCTGAATATGGAGGTGTGTTAACTAAATAGTGGGCTAAGTGATCTTGGATTTGCTCCCCAATTTGCGTAATTTAAGGAAGATAAGGATCTATCTCATAAACTACATCATCACCATAGGGGTATTGAACAAATTCATCTTATGTAACCACATTATCATAACCTAGATTATACATATCCAAATCAATGATGAATGTTTCATGAAAAAGGCTTAAATTTTTATAAACTCTAAAAAAACAATGTAAAAAATAACAATGGTCTAAACTTGGTCTAACGTGGTCTAAGAAATGGATTTGTATCTCCAAAATTTTTGTGCTAAAACTTGGTCTAAAATAGTCTAACATCAAATGTCTAAAGACAAATGTCTTACAAAAAAGGTCAAGTGGATGAATGGAAACTAAAATTCCAAACTTAGGTATAAAGTGTTTCAAAAAAATTTAAACTAGGTCTAAGAAAATAAAAGGTTGTTAGGTCTTTTGGATAACAAGGCACAAAATCTAAGATAAAAATAGGTATTGCTAGGTCTTTTGAAAAAGGCATAAAAGCTAAACTTTAAACAAAATGAGGTCTAAAAGGTAAGAGATTTAATTTAAAAAATCTGAAACACCTTGGCACAAATTAGGCATTTAGTTTTTAAACACAAACTTGGTCATTTGGAAAAATACATGAAACAATAGGCATATGTAAGATAAACTACCTCCCCAAATCTAGGCCCAAAAATAGTTTTCAAAATGAATAAAGAATTAACCTAAACCACATGACCCAAAAGGGAAAGGAAAATGCTCTAAGCCAAAATTACACAAGGCATATATATAAACCAATTTATATGTGGATTTGAACTTGTCAAAGCTAATTATGAACTCAACTTAGAAAACTAGGATTTTCAAAATAGATAACAAGATAGACAAGAATGAATGACATGATGATACTAGGTATAGATCCAAAATGAACATATGGTTTCAAGATTGGAATTTTAAACTTTGGACATAAGGCATTAAGTTCTTGAAATGATTCAAGCAGTGTAATGATGTTATCATGCTCTAAAGATGTGACAAATATTTGTTTAAAGACTTAAAATGCACAAGATATGAAATGAATTATACAACGTAACGATACCCTTTTCATTCAAGTGACACACATAAACAAAGGTTTGATAAAATGGCTAAGGAAAAGGTATGATTTAAAATGGATGGCATAATGCCTCCTCAAAAAAAGGAGTGATGTGTAAACAATATTAATTTTTGGACGTGGTATGAAAAATAAATATTTATACACAAGACCATGTAAGAAAGGATAAAATGACACAAACACTTAAATGTAATATCCTAAATCTTACAATTGACAAGGTTGTATCATACTATCAAATAATGTATATATACTTGCTCTTGAAAGGATTTTAAATTGTAAATCCAAGAAGTAAAAATGCATGATAATTAGGGTTTTTAGGCCCCCTCTTATCTCAAGAGTTCATACGATAACATGGAAATTTGGGCTACTCACCGTAAATCAATAATATGTATGCGGTAAGTGAGGTTATTATAAACCATTAATTTTTTCTCATTTCTAGATGGTCCCATATATGTGGCAAACACTAGGGAAAAATCACAACATTTGGATCTACATGAACTGGCTTGTTATGAAAAGGTCTAGTACTTTTCACAACCACTACATCTATTAATTGCTCAATGTAAGGTCTGAGTTGTCCCTATATTTTGAAGATAAGTACCACTAAAAAAACTTGTTTTAACCACTGAAAATAATATTTTTAATGGGTCACCCTTAGTTTATATAACCCACCATGGATTGGGTTTGAAACAATGCCAGTAGATGAATTCCCAAGTCAATTCTTCCCTAGAGAACTCATGAGGAGGCGATGAACTCCTACTCACAAGTTAAAATACATGAAAATAAAGACAAGTGGAAAGACTTTTAAGGTTAGTTTTGGGTCACCCAAATCATATAGATTTTGGGGAGGGCCTTAATGACTTTCCTTCTTTTCTTTTCTACCAAAGTGATAAATGTAAATAATGGACATTTTTTATCACCCAAGTTACCTAAAGGGGATGAGGGGAGAGCATACACACGTCACTCATTTTTCTAAACAAATAATTTAATTAAAAAACATGAAAATGAAACCCTTAATAATATTTAAATAATGTGATATTTCATTTTAATCACCAAAATGAAGTGTATTGTGAAGTTTGATCCCCTTGGAATTAGTTGTTGAAAATTACAAAAACTTCTAAAACAACTAAGAGATGAAAATAACCAGGTTCATTTTAAGCAACAAATACCATATGTGTAAGATTTAACCATGATTAAAATTTATTTGATTCACCTTATGATCTGTAATTTTTTAGAGGGTTTGCCTTCTTATAAACCTAAATTAAATTGAGAAAACAACATTTCCAAATTAGCTCTCATGTTTTCTATTTTCTGTCTCAGAGACTGATCATGATTGATCCACATAGGGATCGACATTGATTATAGAGATCGATGTTGATTAAGTATATCATACACATTTACCTATAAAATACACCAAAGATAGAGTAGTTTAGACATAAAAATGGTTAAAAAAATGAGATAAAAACCAAAATATCTCATTGGATTCTATAATAAATGAGTTAGACAAATAATATGTAGGTCCTCAAACATAGAATGAAAACAAAAAAAATCAAGTAAAACCATTCTTATATATGTCCTTGACATGTTCTATTTTTCACATAGGGATCATGGTCGATCACTTTAATTGAAGTTGATCTGGAAAATTAGTGTTGACCCTTGTATCCTCTAACTAAAAATTGATGTCGATCCTTGGAACCTGTGAGTTACTTAAAATAAAAAGATGTTACAATGAAGTTAAAACTTGAATTTTAAATATTTTTATGCATCCATTAAAAAAAATAAAAGTATAATATTATTATCTTTGGTTATATGGGATGTTTTATCCCACTAGGTATGCCAAAATGTGAATAAGGATTTTAATAGAGGGGAGGTTAGTCTTGTGTTAGTTTAAGAAATAAAACTCAAATAAACACAATAAAATCCTAAAAACTCTACTCTAGACACTAGGGATATATCAGGTAACAAAAAAACATATGAGAAGATATCAAAAACATAAACTAATACACTTTTTTACCTTACTTAGAGGTCCAAATGTCTTGTTGAATGGCTCACTCAGCTTGTGCATCAAGAAATCTTCATCAATGGAGATTTCTTGGATCCTTCTCTCCTTGGCACATTGGATTTGATTGCTTGGATTAATATTTGCACATGGTAACATCACTTCTATGAGTATTATGGAGTAAATCCTACATAATAACTCTATAATATCTAAGATTTTTGAATATATTTGTGCATAATAAAATTTCACCAAAATAGCTTAAAAATTAATAGGCATGGCCTTGTATTTATATCCTCAAATATTAACTCTTACCCAAGGTGAGTTAAGGTTAAGCTTAAACATGGAATGGGTTCAACCTAACCCTAAATGAGTTGAGAATAACTCTATTTAAGTTAATAATTGTCATGTAATTATGAGTTTTGATTACTAGGTATGGATCTCAAATTAGATATTTTAGGATATTTTGGAAAAGCATGACAACTCATAAAGGCAATGATGAAAGGCTTGATATTTTGAATTTTGTAATTTCTATTTATAGATATTCATTAATTTCAAATGGATAATTCAACTAATCATTTAATCCTATTTAATTAGATAATTTATTTTGATTAGAATTTTAGCTCTTTTAATATTTAATCAAGTAATGGGTGCATAAGCTAAATTGATAGTTTTTATGTCATAAGGTGATTAGGGAGGGATTTTTGAGAGGTTATTATTGCATATGGTAGAATACCCCAAATAGGGATGTTTCAACATGATTATGAGGTTTGATGAATGATGCATGAAAACATTTAGGATGTTTAGTGACTCCTAGGCTTAATTTTCAATGGTTAGTAGGAATCACTTTGAAGTCTAGTTGAAAGCTAGTTGTGGCTAGTTGTGGCTAGTTTTGGATGTTTATAGTTGGTACTAGTGGAAAAAAATTAGATAAGAGGATATGGGTAGGAGCAGGACCATGACCAAACAGTAATAGATGTAAATGTAGAGAGTGAGGACAATTTACACATAAAGAGTGATCAAGATAATGACCTAGATGTATGGATAGATGTGGATTTTATAGGGACATAATACAAGAGTTCCCATGAGGAACAAATAAGGATGAGGGATCTATGGGAGGTAGGCCCTTCAATTATAATGAGATCTAGAAGAGATAGAGACATAGATATGATATAGTATTATATTAACTTTAGGTTAGAATAGATATATGGGAGACATGATTAAGTTATCTAGTTATAGTAGTGGGTAACCTATAGAGATGCACATAGTGTAGTCCTTTAGTCAGAGATTACCTCACAAAAGGGAGAAGGTAGTCTAGATGATAGTAGTATAGAATAAGAGAGACAAAGATAGGGCATATGTTATAAGGATATGTAGGGAGTGAGATACATCACAAGATGCACTTAAAAGTATAGGTATATCCCAAATTATCATTGAGAGCCTTCAGGCTAAGGATGAGGTATCATTTCACATGAGTTTATATGAGGGTGACATCCCAATAGAAGGTAGGGCACAAAATTTTGAGGTTTATGAGGCTCAAAGATAAATAATGAGGTCTATTATATATACGACTCAACATAATTTAGGATCATGGCACTTAGTTCATCAACCATTGCCTCCTCTACCACTAGGGCCTAGTGGGACACCACAAAAGATGGGTCATGAGGATACTTAGAGTTAGAGATGATTATCATAACTCTTTGTACTTATTTTTTTATCATGAATTTTTATATATTCATGATTTATATGGCATTATTGTGTGATATATATGGAATTCATGTTTTTGACATTATTTAATGTACACAAACTTTGATGTGTGTGTGTGTGTGTGTATGTGTATGTATATGTATATGCATATGTATATGTATGTGCATATATATGATGTTATTTATAGTTTAGTACTTATGTGATTGGATCATGATGGTTTAGAATATAAAATTTTATTTGGATCATAATGGTTTAGAATATAAAATTTTATTTGGATCATGATGGTTTCTTTGTTGTTCATGTTGGTATTAAATTTCTTATATTTGTTTGTCATGATTCCTTATGCTAGTGTAAAGATACGTAGATAATTGGGATTTTAATGTTATTTTTGTGTTGAAAATATGATGTCTTTTGATTTGGAATTAGATATGGATGTTGTAAAATGGTTATGACTTTTTGTATATACTTTTTGTTTGATATGTATAATTATTAACATATATATTAATCATTTGATTCAGTTCATTGGGTTAATATTAGTAAATAAGGAGTTGTTTAATTTAACATCACTTTTTATATCTCTAGTGCTTGATTTTTTATTTTGAATTTGAAATTATGTATCATAATTATTAATGAACCATTATAACATTAAATGACATAAGTGTAACAACTTGATTAAAATGAAAATGTAAATAGCTTAAGATTGAGATATTAAGAATCAAGTCATAAGCGTAAATCATAATGCAATAAACCAAGATTAGGTTAGGTACAAATATCTATAAATCAAGAATGAGAATACCATATCCATACTTAAGCTTATACTATAATACATTAAGATTAAGTCAACCAAAAAACACAAAATAAATGCACCAAACATTTTAAAAAATCAATAAACAAAATCAAAAACATACACACAAACCTAAAAATAAAAGCAACAAAAAAATTTAATAAATCATTTGTGTGTGGATGATAATAAGGCATTACTCTTAGGAACTATCCCAAGGTCAATATATATATATATATATATTGGAGGTAGAATTTTTGAAAACATTGGGATGGTGGGGGTGAATAAAATAAGAGGAAGTAGGTAGATGAGCTATCTCCAAATGACTTCAGTTAGATTCTACCTACATAGTCCAATGAACCTTAGGGAAAATGTAGTTCTCCTTGGAAATGGGATAAGAAGAATGGGAATGTTTAAGAGAAAAGGAATAATTGATAGAATAAAAAGGAATGGACATGAAAAATTGTGAGAACATCAAATGGTAAGAGTGGTTGAGCTAACTTGAGAATCCCCATACATCCAAGTGTTACCTACATAGTCTGTGCAGACCTCAAGCTGATGTAGTTCTCCAAAAAATTAGAGGATAATGGAGAAATGGTACTATGAAATGATAATATAAGAGATTCCCATATATAAAATAATATAATTTATAATAATATAAATGGCTACTAGTGAATAATGTGATAGGATGTACACAATATTTTTTTAGCTTTATATCTCTTGTGGAGAGTTTAAGCCAATTTTCTAAATTTTCTAATTTTTAAGGGTTATTTTTGGAGTTTTTAGTGTATTAGGTATTTTTTTGTTATTAAATTTTTTTAGTATTTTTGTAATAATATATTCACAATATTATTTGGTAAGGATAATGCACAAAGGGATATAAACAAATATATAGGGGAACGATCTGGCAAAGGAAAAAGTCCTTGGGTAGGGGTTCAAATGAATAAATACAAATGGTGAGAGCATGGATTAAAAATTCTCACAAAATGATAAGAGTGTGGATTAAAATGATTTCAAAAAATCTAGAGCATGGCTTAAAATTCTTACAAAATGACAAGAGTGTGGATTAAAATACTCAAAAAATAATGAGATCTTGGCTTAAAATGCTCACAAAATGATGGGAACATGGCTTAAAATTATAAAAAAATGGTGAGAGTATGGATTAAAATGCTCAAAAAAAAAAATAACATGGCTTAGGGGTGACTGAGCTATCCTAAAAAATTGATCAATACCTATATAGTCCAAATAAACCTCATGTCATTGTATTTCAACCTATAATGAGAAATACTAATAATCAACAACAGGGCAAGGTAGGAAAATGGTAAAGTAGTATTAATGGTAAATGAATTAGTAAAGGTTTAAAAGATGAAATTTTAGGTACCACCATGTAGAAAAATAATATCCAATTTCTTTAAGATACTATTATTCAAGGATGTGCTAATGATGATCAAAATTTCATTATCTATTGAATCTTTATCTAAATTGATTATCTAAATTTGTTTATTGCACTTGTAAATAAAAAATAATATTAGGATGATAATATGATAGAGTAATGAGAGGGAATTACTCAATGATAAAAATGGTATGAATGGGAAGATGATTAGACCTACCCCTAAGCAAGGGTCCTCATAGATAATGTTCAAGAAAATCAAGTGTAAACACACTTGAGATGGATAATATTCATATGCTTGTATAGAACTTGCCCATATAATGTAGCCAAATTGTATGTTTTAGATCCATAGTTAGATATAATAATGAATGTTCCTAGATAATTAGGCTCAAATTTTAACTTCTTTTCATGCACTACATTGGTATTTTTTAATTCTCTTTTAGCACAAGATCACCAAGTGAAAATTATTTGGGTTTGATACGCATATCATAGTTAATACATAACTTGTTTTGATAGGATTGGAGATTATTTAATGTGGAAATCCATTTTTCATCAAGTAGTTCTAGTTATTGAAACCAAGATATTTTATACTTCTCATTGTCAATGATATCCTAAAATGAAGTGCACAAGGCAACTCGATCTTGATAGGGATAATAGATTTAGTGCCATAAGCTAGGGAATATGATGTGGCTCCTATTAGGATACATGTATTGGTATAGTAGTCATAGACAGAAAATAATAACTACAAGTGCCAATCATGGCCAACATCATTAATAGTTTTTTTAAGGATTTGGACTAAGGTCTTGTTAGATGCCTCATCTTGGCCATTACTTTTGATAAAATAAAGAGTGAAAAACTATTGTTTGATATGATACTTGGAATAAAGGGATTTGACATCATTATTTTTAAAGGACCCAAAATTATTATAAATGATTTTATAATGAATTCCAAAATGGTAGATAAAGTGATTTCAAATGAATTTATAAATTTGCTTACCAGTTATATAAGTGAGGGGAATGGATTCAACCCACTTAGTAAAATAATCGATGGTGGTGAGGATGTGTTTATGGACATATAAAGAAGTATGATTTTACTTATGATATTGATTTCCCAAGTGGAAAACAACCAAGAATTAGTAATTAAATTAAGTGCTCTAGTTGGAGCATGAATGAGATTGACATGTTTCTAACAAGGTACACACTTATTAACATAAAAACATGCATCAAATTCCATAGTGGGCCCTATAAATACCTTCATTACCTTATTTAAACACTAATGCATATTTTAGCAAAGTTAAACAATGGAGTAAAGTTCCATTATATCCCCTAAAATAGAGTATAGCATCATGTAATGTATAATGAGAGGAATTGTGAATAAATTATTTATGTTCATTGTAGGAAAGGTTATTAGGAATGATGTGGTAGTGGAGTTATTCATATAAGTCATGTTACCAAAGTGTGCTAATACCAACAATATTGCACACCATTTTATATGTCAAACACTTATAATTTGGTTTCAAAATATGTTCAATAGGGAACTGGTAGTTTGGAACCTAATATATTATTTTTATCAATGATCTAATTATTTCCATCGCATCTATGGTCCTATTGTTGACCCTTGATATTTGTTCAAATTGGATATGTTCAAATTATTTATTGAGACTATACACCATATCTTTATAAGATATAATGTTGTCATATTTGGTTTGGTATTGATTTTTTAATAGGTTAATAATCAATTGGGAATCCTCATGAACATATAATTTCTTAATATTCCACTATACTACTAGGTGAAGCCCTGAAATGAGTGCTTCATAATTTGCTATATTGTTGGTAAAAGTGAAATCAATGTGAAAGGATTTTGGAATAAGATACCCATATGGTGTTATGAATATAATTTATGATCTTGACCCATAATGTGTGTAGGAATCATCAAAGAAGGGTGTCTAGTGTTATGACTCAAAAGTGATTTCATCTAGAGTCAATATAGACTCATCAGGGAAACTAAAATTGAGTGTTTTGGTATATGATAAGGGTGATTCAACAATTTTATCTAAAATCAATTACCCCTTAATTTATTTTTGATGTATATATTCAATTTTAGAATCACTCAATACCATGACCCATTTGTCCATGTGGCTAGTTAAAGCTACCTTTGAAAGTAGATATGAGTGGGTCCACTTTAGAAATAATAATGGTTTTTTTTTAGCATGTAATGTCATAAATTTTGAGCTATGAATACCATTGATAAATAATATTTTTTTACTGGCATATAGTTATGTTCATAGGTAACCAATGTTATGCTTAAATAATACACTACTCATTCTTTCCCTTGATCACCATGTTAGGTAAGGAGTGCCCCCAAGGCATGTTCTATCACTAAAATGTAAATGAGTAGTGTCTTCCTAGGCATTAATGGGTCTAAGACCTTAGGTTAAATTTTAGTGGCCTATATAGAAATTAACTTAGGATTTTTTTGGTTAATCTATAAATATGTGCTGTGAAAGTTTGGTAAAAGTTAACATATGGTGTTTAGGTGATAAGGTGAATGGATATTCAAATCATAATAGAGTGTATAATATAGATAGTCATGTGACTATAAATAAAACCTATAGATTTTTCTTTCCTCCCTTTCTTTCTACTAAAAGTCACTTTTATGAGTATATGGGTGGATGTTTGTTTATATATAATGGTGAATAATTTCATATTGAATTTTAATTGAGTGGTGAACTATATTTATATGTATGAAGTTTATTTTAAACAACAGGCAAGTCAACTTAGAAAATTAACTCACACCAAGATAATTTAGCCAAATCCATGTTATTAACCACCCCTTGAAATATCCAAATTCCAATTTATAAAAATAAAATATTCATGAACTAATGAAGAATATCCACTAAAATTTACCTTGTAAGATGGGTGGATTTACCAAATATTATTTCAAACTCTCAAATGCTTGTTGATAGTCATCATTCCATGAAAAGGTGTGCCCTTATTCAAAAATTGATTAAAAATATGACATGTGTCAACCAATTATGAAATGAATATATTTAATTTTACCTTACAGACTATGGAGATGCTTTAGATTATAAGGAGGAGGTATTTATGTATTGGCTTTAACCTTTACTAGATCAACTTTTATGCCAGATGAGAATTAATGAAGCCTACTAATTTTATGGAAGTGATGCAAAATACACATTTTTTAGGATTAAGATGCACCTTGTATTCATGAATTATTTCAAATATCCTTCGTAACACTTTTGGATGGCCTGCTTTTGTCTTAGATTTCCCAAAATGTCATCCACATAGTCTTCTATAATATCATGCATCATGTCATGGAATATGACAATAATTTCATGTTGGTATGTAGTAATGAGGTTATTGAGGCTAGAAGACATCACTTGATAACAAAATTTTCCCCATGGAGCAGTGAATGTTTTTTTTATGTTTGTTTTTAAGTGTTATTTTTATCTAATTATATCCTGATAAGCCATCCATAAGAGATAACATCTCATACCGTATGGTGGAATATATCATCATATCAATGTTTGGTAAATGAAAATAATCCTTTGGGAATGATTTATTGATATCTCTATAATATATGCATATATGGATTCCTTTAGGATTCTTGACAATTGGGACAATGTTTAATATCCATTCAAGATAGTCCATGGGAAAAATATATCCTACCTCTAACAATTTTTCTAATTATTTTTTGATTAGTGTGGCAATGTGAGGATGTATTTTTATCATCTTATGTTTGATTATCTTGGAATATAGGTATACAATAATATATACAACTACATAAGGATCCAATCTAGGAATATTTGAATAAGACTAGGAAAAAATATAAATAAACTCCTAAAGGAGGGTAGTAAGAATCTCACATTCCTCTTTAGTGAGGAATGATCCTAGATTGATCCATTTAGGATCATATAAGGTTCTAATTTTTATTTATGTGGTGTCTTCTATGAGAAATATAGAACCATCATCTAGAATAGTTGGAAATAAGGTGTATTAACCTTTATTATCTTGTGGTTTAAATGGTTTGCCAAGATCCTGCTTGTAGAAAAATATAAATGAATAAAGGCTAGTAAAGGCCACTTGACAAAGGCATATGGGAAATATTGAAGCAATTATTCAAACACTTTTTGGTAATTTGAATTAATTTCTAACTGACATGAGGTTGTAAGACTAGAAGCACCCTATTCTTTACTCAAAAGAGGATGAAATTAACCATACAATGGAACTTGAAAAAGATTTTCACCATGGGGATCATCTTTTTATTTACTATTTTCCTAGTTTAAAATCACCTCAAAGAGGTTTTCACTTTGGGAACTCAATGTTTCATTTTCATTTTTTCATTTTAACCAAAGAAGTTCACTTGCTCTCCAAAATAGGTGGTAGGATATAATGTAATAATGAATACTTGATGATGACCATTGATCAAAAAACCATCATTGAGGCCCATCAAATTCATAAATTTCCTTATCATTTTGAAAATCATCTAATGGTATAAGTGCATCCTATTTGTCTTAGTCAAATAATTAGGGTGATTGAGGAAAAGAGGGTAATTAAAGGTGAAAGGGGTAATGGTATAAATGGTATTGGTATTAAAAATGTTAGTATCATCTCACTCATCATAAATGTTTTAATATGACTCTAAATCTTTGTTGACATCATCATTTCTAGATGGTAAATTGGTATCACTCTCAAGATCTGAGGGGTTACCACTAGGATGTTTATATCTAATACCTTGAGTTTATTTATGTTTGATAATAAATATTAGATCAACAGGTCCTTAACACTTTGCCCCTAGACCATTACCTTTATAAGCTTGATTATCCATTATTATTCTAAGAATAGGATACTTTTTTAGTTTTGTAGTAAATAGAAAGTTCTTCATTATACAAAAATGAGTCATCATCACCTTTGACCTATTATTGTTATAGTGGTTTTAATAAAATCAATAGGATCTTTTTGATGAGATTCATTTTCTTATGCCATTCCATTATGATACTCTTCACTTTGGTCTTACTATGTGATTTAGGTGTTTTAGGTAGTTTGGATAAATGAAAAGGATTGCAAATCTAGTATCCACCATGGCCTTTATCTATAATGGTAAAATGGTTGGATATTTGAGGAGGTGGTCTAGATGAAGTAGATACAAGGCTACTTGAATCCACATAATTTAAATTAGAAGGTTGAATAACTACCTCTTTATCCTTTTTAATCACATGCTCTAAAGGAAGGTGATAATTATAGCTTTCATATTTTGAATCAAGATGTTTACAATACTAGTATGGCTAAAAATCTCTAGTATGGTGACCTCTAAGCTTGAATGAGGTAATTTGATAGATTGATATATAATTAAAGGTATTATACAAACTTCATAGTTATACGATATTTCTAGGTCTAGGACATGGCAAAGAGTATTGTGGGTTAGAGGCCCAACGATAACATACAAGCAAATAGTTCCTTGTGATTCTCTCTCCGCATTATCATAGGCCTTAATGCTAATAGTATCTAGTATAATATTTTCTACTATGTAATCCAAATGTTTAACTAGTTTCAAAGTTACAATATTCAAACTTTAATCATTATCTATGAGGATGTGTTAATCTTATACCTTGAAATGAATACCTCTACATAAAGTGGGTTATTATGAAGAGGACCAAAGGGTGACATATCACTTTGGTTAAATGTGATTTATTAGCCTAGGTCCAAATGATTCACAAGATTTTGGATTTTTAGGAGTAATGTCAGTTGTGAAATTATATTGGTTTAAAAGAGCATTCAATATGTTTCTATGGATATTTAACGTACATAAAATATCTAAGATAGAAATCTATACTAGTTTATTTTTTAATTTTTCCAAATTATCATATGGATTATCATTGGTAGAAGTAGTTGTATTAGGTTTTTGAGGTTGAGGACCTTGAATGGGATTTTTAGAGGAAAAGGTGTGGGTCTTTCTATGGTAACTATGGAATGTTGTGTTTATATTATGCAATCTTAATTTGGTGAAGGGTTCATATAATTATAATAAGGGTTTGGGATGGTAACTCTTGGTCATTGGCTAATATTAATGCCAAGTCAAACCAAAGGAGGATTATTGAAATTTGGGGGAGGAGGTCCTAAAATTGATGGTGGTGGATTCTATATATTGTTGTCTATTAGATTAGGATTTATTTTGATTGTGGTGATATGCCCACTAGTAAGTGACCTATAACATTGTCATAGTCATAGGGGACATTATTATAGATGACTTAGTCATATTGGGTCACCTAACCTTGATTTTGATTAGATTATTATTATTGTTGTTGGTTCTATCATCAATTTTGATTTTTGGGAGGCATATTCTATTTATGATTATAGGCTTGATGTTGAGTTTTATGTTGATTATTAGATTTATTCTATGGAAAATGGGTTTAATAGATACCAAATTTTGATTAGATACTGGATAAATATTATATAATTATATTTATCCATTTTCTAACAAATCTTGGATGAAGTGGTGAAGATGCACACATCTATGAACATAATGACCCATAAATCGATGATAGTCATAAAAATAATGTTATTTGTACTATTTAGGTTTAGGTTGGACTTCTTTAAATGGCTTTGGAACTATCCAAATGATCATGTTAGCTACAACCAAATTTTGGAACACAATTTTAATATGTTTGTAAATATCATTGAAAACCCTATTTTGGTCCTAACCTCTTTTGGGAGGAAGTCATTGGAAAGTAAGTAGTTGAATAGTTAGGGTTGATTGAGAAGGCAATGGTTGCAGTATTTTTACATTCCAATATTTTGTTACCTCATGTACTACAACATTTTTATTCATGTTGAATGGTTTTAGGAATTTTAGATGTACTTGCTTGAGCTGGTGTCAGAGTTAGCATTTGAACCTTGTTCTAAATTGAGAATATACTTTGATTAGTCCCTTATAAATGAGGGATTGTTCTATTTGTATGCATTTGGTGATAATATTTTCATATGTATTTGCATAATGAAGTCTAAGATAATATTATGTGTCTCTTTTTTAAATTGGTAGTGAAAACTATAACCAATTATTTATCAATTAGATTGTGTGGGAATCGGTTGGCCAATGCATGCCACCAATACAAGTAAATATCAAAACTCTATTCTACTACTTTTTTTGCATGACACAAGTCAACCATAATCACTTCATGATATACATTATAGGAAAATTTATTTAAAAACTTTTTAGATAAGTCTTCAAAGCTATCATCAATTTTTTTGGGTAGATGGAGAAACCATTCCAAAGCTTACCTAGCCAACTTTGAGGAAAAAAGAGAAGCATGCAAAAACTAATGTATGGAACTTTTTGACAAGAAATAAATAATTATTTCAATTCTTATTTTGGATCATCATTCAATTTATATTTATAAAATTTGGGCATCTCAAAATGATGCAAGAATGGGATTTGAAGATAACTTATATCAAAGGGATAAGATCATATGTCATATGACTTAAAATTTTTACCATAATTTCCTAATTTTATGGTAAAAATTTCATCTTTTACCTCTTTCTAGTCCTAAAAGATGGGAACTTGTTGAGAGGGATTAGGTACATGTTTTTGGGTATTCAGAGGTGGATTACATTAACCTAGTATAATGGTGGTATGGGGTATTGGGGAATTTGTACCTAATTAGTTCTACCAGGAATGTTCACCTATTTATTGGGATTATATTGATGATATGGAACTTTTTATTGTAGGGAACTTGTTATTGAGTGCAACACTTATTTGGAGGGAACTTTGGCCTGAATGGAGAAATAATTTGTTGGGTATTGAATGGTATTCATTGGGAATGGAAAGGAACCTATTTTTGATTCATATGAATATATTATATTAAAGTATCTTGATTATAGTTAGGTGGAATACATTATTATCTTAAATAGGCATATTTTTGACTAGTAAAAATGTGTTTTTGGTTAAACAACATCTATTGGGTTTAGTTTCCACTAATTGGGGTGGAGGATTGGTCACCACTTTTCAATTTTGGATATTGGTTTCTACTTATTGAGGTTGGAGATTGGTCACCACTTGTTGAAGTGGGTGATTATTAGAAACTTTATGTTACAACTTAGGTGTGTTTGTAATCAAATGTTATAAAGTATTAGGAATATTAAAAGAAAGGATTTGATGGTGAATTGGAGGAATATTTTACTAGACTTGGGATAACACTTGATGTGGATTGGGATTAATTAATTGATAATTATCAACCACTTACTGGGAAGAATCCATGAGGGAATTGGAATAATGATTAGCTAACAAATTAATTTCAGTTATATGTGTGTTAAATAAGATTGCAACTAAGATATTACTAGAAAATGGATTGATGTTGGGTGTTAGATAGACTAACAAATCTAGTTGTGGTTTGGTTGGTGAATTCAACTCTATAAGTGGTAGTTTATGAGTGTTTAGAGAAATTAGAGATTTATCTAAAGTAGACAAGACCTAACTAGTCTGCTATATGTGGGAAGTGATGAATTGGCTTTATGAAGGTGAGTTAAAAAGTTAACTTTTTATTTTGTTATATGTTACAAGGGATATACTATAGGTCGGTACAAGGGTATAAATTTTCCTAGAAGACGCTTGATTATTTGGTAATGCTTGGCATGTCTCTTCAGGATATCTAACCAAATATTGTAAGTTTTATACTAGAAATCTAGATAAAAATTTAACACCAAGTTTTAATAATCTAATAAGGTTTTCATATTTATTATCAAATAGGTGTTGTGTAAATTATTTATGTCTATAATCAACACTAGATTACACATTTGATAATTATTCTTGGTTTTGACCATGTTTAATAGTGTATGGGACACTTGAGAGGTATTGCTAGTTTTGTCCCTTAATGGTATTGGATGGTATATCTATGCAGTATTTTTGGTTTACCTATTCTTTGACATAATAATCATATCCATATAGATTTTAAATTACCTCCTCATTTAAATATGGGTTATATATAGCTCCACTAAAAGTATACTTCAACATGTTTGGGTTTATGATCTTTGTCTTGGAATAATCTTAAATTTTTGAAATTCAACTAAATTTGAAATGTGATTTTGATCAAAATAGGATGGGATGTTTTAAAAGTAGCTTAATTTGGTTGTGTTAAAGTGAAAATCAAAGGATAAATAGTTCAATCAAAGGTGTGTCTATATAAGGGTTTTAACAAGATGCATATGTGAACCAAATTTTTTTAGTTATACTAAATGTTCTCAAATGGTTGTCTTTATTAAGGTTACAAGTGCTTATTATTTGCATTTTGAACTTTTAA
This sequence comes from Torreya grandis, assembly GCA_037957365.1. Taxonomy (NCBI): domain Eukaryota; kingdom Viridiplantae; phylum Streptophyta; class Pinopsida; order Cupressales; family Taxaceae; genus Torreya; species Torreya grandis. The sequence continues at coordinate 1,007,711 of JARHVA010004290.1, read as the reverse complement.
AAAAAATTTATTTGATCTTAAACCATAATTATTAAATGTATAAAAGAAATTCATTTGTTTAAGAATTGTGAACTTGGAATGTTTGAGGTAGATTGTTTGGTTAATTTGTAAATATTTTGACCTTAGGATTTGAGAAAGTATGCTTTGGAACCTTGACTTAGTTTGAATTTGTGTAAAATTTGGATCAAAGTAAGATTTTAGAAATTTATTTTATCAAATTTGAACTAGGTTTTGACTTTTTGAAAATAAGGGTTTGAACTTTGACTTTGGAACTATAAATTGACTATGTTTGACTTTGGGATTGGAATTAGAATTGTAATTTAGATTAGGTTTGGAACTAAAAAAATTACATAATGATAGTGATCGAACAATAAATTGGACATTAGTTTTAAAATTGATTTTAAATTAGAAATTAGAATTCACTATGGACTATAACCTAGTTCAAATTTAATAGCCTAAAAATGTGGTTTAGACAAGAATGGTATGTTTTTGGATAGATTCAACAAGACATCTAGAAAGAGTAATTTTTTACTTATAAAATTGATAGAGTAACACCTATTTGTGTATGTGCAACATGACAATGTTTTGGATTTTGGTTTTGGAATTGATATATTGTTGGATTTGGTTTTGAATACATATGAGTTTTTGATATGAAAATTAAGCATTAACACACAAGTATCACAAGGAAATTAATAACTAACACATGGTTTCATCACAATAATTTATCCTTCAATATACTTACCTTTAAGACGATTAAAATATAAAGGGTTTATTAAATAATTAAATGCAATTATGGCAGTGTTTTAATCCCACCCTTCTCTCAAAGGTGTGTATGTGTATGGAAATATTTGGGGCTTATTAACTATTCACCTCTACATTAATGAATGTTCTATGACAAAAGAGGCTTCTATAAATTAATCTTAAATTGAGACATTATGAGAGGGTCTTGTCTCTTCATGACCACTTCATTTGTTGGATTTCAGTGAAGTGCTACTAGATTTATTTTAGACTATTTAAAGTTTTACTTAGATTTATAGATAGTCCCTGAAGGGCTCAAATCATTCGATGAAGAGATATAGGTATCAAGATAATCATAAGGGATACATCCCATATCGAAGAGGCCTTGTATTCATTGACAATGATGTATAATGGATTATCATTGGGATTTAACCCATTGCTTTCATGAAACCTTTTATGGGGAATTTTCCTAGGCCTTAATGACACTTTCCAATAATTTATATCTCTTGTCAAATGTACAAGATTGGTACAAATTATAGGTAATGAAATTCTAGCAATCATGCCTTAAATCCCCATGAGAAGGAAATGACACCCAAATCATGTAGCCTAAAATAAAAATAAAATGTATCACCATTTTGATTCATAGGAATCCCAATAAGGTCAAGTAAAGATCATACTTGGTGAATCTTTTGAGATAAAATAAGTAGACACCTTCATGTTCTTGGGTCACCCTATCGAGGGGAGATCATTGATGTGAATTAATCACACAACATAAAATTAAAATTAAATGAATGCAAGGAAATAAATGACTTATAAAAGAACAAGTTTTTAAGCCCAAATTAAAATTATGTGTTCTTTTTATGTCTAAATTGAAGGGTTTGTAAAAGAAAATGTGCTTTAATTTTTATATCTAAAATCCAATCTTTTGGCTTAGGTCCCATAACAAAGGTGATTAGAAGTTTTCAAATGTGCCTTTTGGATGAATAAGGAAGTCAAAAAATAAGTTTTTCTAAGTCTCTAGATTTTTATACACAAGATGAAACCATCATTTCTTAAGGAGAAAACACTAATTTCTATAAACACATGCCACAAAAAAAAACTTGGTGAAACCACTGATTAGCATGGTGAAACTACTAAAGAAATTGATGAAAACACTAGGAATCAAAATCATCAAAACATAGGGAAAAATACTAAATAAATCAATAAAAATGAAGAAAAAGGTGAAACCAATGAAAAATAAGAACATACAAAAATGTTACTATTAGCAACCCAAGTTGTACCCTACTGAAGCAGATTGCTTAGATCTAATTCAAACCTAGACTAACATTGGATTGGTTTGTAGGTGTGGGATACATGTAATTAGACCAAATGTATAGATTATGAGGCTAACTCCTTTGATGTATCAACTCTAGATCTACTACTAAAACCTACTTTGATTTTTGGAGTGAAAAGAGTTATAAGGATAATTGAAAGGGAAATTATATTATAATGATGGTGATACACCTATATTTTTGGTTCATCCACTCAATTTGAACTCCTTGAACACTAATGAGCTATCAATGGACTCAGAGACTATCTCTAAGGCTTATTTTGTGATAGTGTTTCACACAGAGGTCTAAATTAATGATAATAGCTTAGAGATAAAGAGAGAGATGTATTATTTGAGACATTATTCAACCTTGTTACACAAAATATAACAATTAACCTTTGACATTTCATATAACCTATAAAATATAATTCATCAATAGATAGGTGTGGCAAGGACATGCTAAGGGATGATTCATACCACATTTTACACATATGAACAAGAATATACATATTACAAGTCAATAAATATGCTGAAATAATCCATTTTATTGATTCAAGAAGTTTACAAAGCTCAATCTTAGTAGAGTTTCATCATTCCCAAGAGAAGGATCTTGAAAAAAGCTTTAAATCCTAAATACATAGCAAAAGAGAAGAAGAATATATAAGATAATGGCATAGAGGAGAGAATAATAAGACATCTAATCATTAAATCCATTTAAAATTTAGTTACAAATAGTTAGCAATAGTCCCCAAGACATCTTTTATGTCTAGTGACTTGCATACTTCTTACATGAGCTATTTGGCATTGAAAATAAGGTGGTGGTCCATCTTTGACTTGCTCAAAATCCTCTAATTATTTATACACCATAACTTGATTATATAACTCCTATTAACATAAGATCAAGATAATTTAATGACTTTTTCATGCTTTAAGACTTGGAACATGCATTTAGTTAAGGATCAGTTAACTCATGATTGACACTAAGGGGTCAAGTATGCATGTAATTTTCACTTGAAGACCAGATATGTGGCATGATTACTCTTTAGGATCAGTTATCTATGTGTTTCCACTCTACATTAACTCACTTTATCAACTTTATATGCATTTTCCACTTACTTGATTGACCAAGTAGGTCTATTAGGCCAATTAGGGCTAGTATCCTAACTACCTACATTTGATGGCTATAAAAATATGAATTAAACTTTATAAACTTGTGTAAAAGTGATTTTTAGACATGAAAAAATGTATTACACCATGAAATAGGTATTTATAGGAAAGTAACACCTACAAAGTGGTCATATTAGTTGATTAGGTCAACTTGTCTTGAATTTATGTAGACTAGCTATTTTGAAGTGACCAACATGGGCATTTACAAACATAGTATTGAGAATATGATGTATTGAGGATGAATAAAAATTTCCAAATAATCACTTCCAATGATTAGAATCCATTAAAATATCTTGTACCTCTATTTTATGCATTTTTCATAAAAAATCCTATTTTTTACCATATTAGTACACCATCTATACAACAAATTACCATGGACATGAATCTCTCAAACTTTACTTGATTATCCAGGTGCTATTTAGGTGATTTCAATTAGTTTGGATGTATTCTTATTTAATTCTTCACAAACATGTTTGTAGTAGGGTTTTGCAAGTGTTTTAAAGTGCTCAAGGTTCTTAATGATGATTCATAAATCTTGGGCCTTGAATGTTTGAATCAATTCCATAAAACATTATTTTATTAGTGCCTCTAGATCTCCCAATTTCCTCATCTTCCCATGCAAAAGATACATACCATGGTGAGCATGTGAAGTCACCTCTTTGAGTGGAAAATAGTCTTTTTTGGCATGTTTGGTGTTTTAAGGCTAAGATGATCAGTCATAATGCATCTCCTCTAGTTTAATATTAGTATATACCTCTCTTAAATCCCTATGATGATGTTCATTTTGATTTTAAGTACCTCATAACCTTGATTTGGATCTTGTTACCCCTTCTTGATAGCTTCATCTAGGGATGTCAAGATCTTGGCTTATGTCTATGCAATATTTATTAGTATTATAACCTTATGATGAGTTTTAAAGGTTAAAATTCATTTTATAAAACATAAAAAACCTGAAGAAAGTTCTTTAAAGTCATGGAATTAGCTTGATCAAGCCATTCTTATTATACTTGTACGTAAACAACTCCTCATTTTGACCTGTAGACCTATATGCCTATGTAAATGATCAAAATTACCCCTTTAGATGATTTTATCAATGTTATTAAGGAATATTAGGATCCCTTATTTCTTCTCAAACTCATTGGATGTGTAATTACCCTTCATTCCTTTGCTTACCAACTCAAAAGAGCCTTATTTAGCCTAGTTTATATAGTAAAGATACTATACATTCCAAATAATAGGTCATGGATGTGATTAGATAAGTTTATAATAATTTTAATATCATTTTATAGCACAAATTCATCATTTTATTTCACATTTAGGCTTATTTCTTCCATCGAGTAGTTATCAAGGTTTTTAAAGAGTTTTAGGGGTCCATGGTTTCTTAGCAATTATTCATAACATACGAACCCCTAATGAAAAAAACTTATTTCCACATAAATGGAATATATTTACTCCCTCAACCATGAAAATCAAAATCTCTCATGAAAAATGTGTGTAGAGATGTCTACGTGGTGAAGTTGTGCTTTGAGTGGTTGTCATGGATTGTGTGTGCAATAAAGAAGGTTTAAGAGTCAAACAAGATCAAGTTTTTGTATTATATCAACTAAAATACCTCTATAAAAGTTTAAATACCATCCAAACTATCCCAATGGTCATCAATTTAAGAGAAATCTCATGGAAGAGTTTGAAATGGTGGTAGGATCTCTTAAGGGTTTTATGCCTACTTTCAGCCCTCAAGGGCATGATTTACATGAAAATATGAAGGTGATCACTATAAATAGTTTTATTAATACTTATCATTACCTTATTAATCTTAATAAACACTACCATGAGGGTCAAACCCTCTACCAAACCTGTAGCCCTCCAAGAATGTCTCCTAGCTCCAACTTTGATTGGCAACAGATAGGTAGGTGATTGTGTTAACATAGTGGATACTTTCACCATTATTTTGACTTAACCAAGATTATGGAAACTAATAAACACTTATGATGACAAAATCCACCAATTTTATTTCTTGGATCTTTCCCATAGAAGCTTAAAGATGCATTTTTCTAAAATTGACTAGTAGGTTGCCTATGTTTTCATGTCTCAAAAGACCTATGTCTGAGTATTCCTTATTGAATCATCTTGTATTGTTTTTAAGGATGATAAATATGATTTATTAGGCCATGAAAATTCCGATTTTAATATTTTTTATCATTCATTGGTTAATCTTAGTCTTATATATCTTTTCAAACACCATGTATCTTCAAATAACCTCAAAGTGACTACCTTACTAACATTGTGATAAGTGATTTCGTTACAATTAGAAGTGTTTGATATAATGATGTAGGAGCATCATTCGTGTTAGGAATTTAATTTTCATGTTCTTGGTTAAATTAGTTTCCCTCCATTTATTCATTTTTCAAAGTTTTCAAATTTGTTTATTTAAATATTGGTCAAATAAAAACCAATATCTTACCCTCTACAGATTTTAAGTCTGTTAGGTGAGATATTTGGTGATTTGAGTCTTCATATGTTAGAATAAATATTTTATTCATTTTTGGGAGGTTGTTTTTATTTAGCCTAATATAGGATCGAGTATCTAAGTGGTAAAAATATGGTTTTGTATGGGGATTTTCGTGTGAAGAACAGGGGATATGTATGTTGGTGTTTTGTTGAAGGATGCAGGGGGGAGAGATCTGCAATATGCAAACAATACCATATATATTTTCTTGTAAACATTAATAAAGTATATATCCTAGATTTTGTTGAATGAAATTGATTCTAAGATCAAATATTTGAAGAGGATGTTGCTGTTTGTAGAAGATACTATGAATATTTGAAAAGGCTGATGTTGTTTCTAGATCGAACAAACGTTGAGTCTGTGCTGCATTTTCTTCACCTAAGATCAGGCTAAACAGACCCCTAAGGCCAAAGAGGTTTAATAATTATAATGAACAACTACTCACATAGCTGACATCCATCGTACTCAAATCAATTCCGTTTTGTAACAAAGGAGGAGGTCTGAGGGATGAGTAAAAGCTCATTTTCCTCATTACTGTTGTATGCCCTACGTGCACGGAAGGACCTACAGGGGATCAAAGCCACCATGGCCCTCAAATTCTTGACCCTCAAACTAACTATCCTTCATTAATGGCATTAGCATCTAGAAGCTGGGAAGATTTCATGAGCCTGGATATGAAATAGCATAAGATGTCGATCAATACCATAACCACAGATAGTGGTACCAACACCCAGTTCCTGATGGTTGTTTCCAACACCAAGTCCTCTACCATGGCAAGATACAGTTGCCTACTCTGATTGCCTGTACACCATTTTGGTATAAGAATCTAGGTAATAATTTATGTTTGAGAAAATATTTTGTCTATACATATAGGTAAGCCATGTTTTGGTATTTTGTTGTTAGATCACCATTTGGTATCAGAGCCCAAGGGATTGTGCACAATCTAAAGATCCAAGTCAAAACAAAGAAGAACATGATTTGTGAAGGAGAGGAAAGATGGCCATGAGAGTTAGGAATAGAAGTAGAGCTAGAGGAAGGAGACTTGGAGGACAAGTTGCAATGTCAGAAGAGATTAGGAACCTAACAACTAGACTACAAGACCTATAGATGGCTCAAAGAAGAGGCACTGACATGGGTGAAGTTAGTGATAGAGAAGAGGAGCCACCAAAGGATGACTTGGTGGTGGAAGAAGAAATAGCTGAAGATAGGTTGATTATAGCCATTATGAAGGTGAACACAAAGCCAAAAATGGAGGCTCCAATGTATGAAGGTAATTTGAATGTGGAAGAATTAATTGATTGGATTAATGCATTAGACAAATACTTTGAGTATGAAGGAATTGAAGAAGATGATAAGAAAGTCAAGTATGCCATGACAAGGATAAAGAGCCATGCATCCCTGTGGTGGGATGGAGTGCAAGAAGAAAGGAGGAGGAAAGGAAAGCCAAAGATCAGAAGCTAGGACAAAATGGTAGCAAAAATGAAAGGTAAGTTTATGCCTAAAGATTATCAAGCTAATCTTTTCAAACAATTACAAAAATTGAAGCAAAAAGAGATATCTGTAAAAGAATACACTGAAGAGTTTTACAGGTTAACCATAAGATTAGGTCATATTGAGGATGACACAGAGACGGTAGCTAGATACACTAATGGTTTGAAATTTTCCATTCAAGATGAGATTAGTCTTCTCATTCCTAAGACAGTTGAAGAGGCATATCAATTTGCCTTAAAAGTTGAGGAGAAGATTTCAAGAAAACAAACATCTTTCTCAAGAGGAAGGGGCAGATCCAATAGAGGTAGAGGATTTCAAGGAGGTAGAAGATAGTTGCAAACATCTCAAGAAGAGGCTAGCAGCTCACAAAGCTCAAGAGGTAGTTATACACCAAGAGGAAGAAGGCCATACCAAGGATATCAAAGAGGAAGAGGAAGATTCATGGGCAAATGCTTTAGATGCAACAAGTATGCAGGACATAGGGCATATGAGTGTCCAGAGAACCCTTCTACCAGCCATGAGAGGGGTGTACATGTGACCCAAGGTGAAGAAAATAGTGAGGTTGCAGCAGCTTATGAAGATACCCTAGAAGAAGGTGAGTCTTTTTTGATGAAAAGAATCTTGTTGAAGCCAAACAAAGAAGTTTTAGAACCACCTCAAAGGAAAAATCTATTTAGAACCACATGTAAAAGTAAGGGAAAATGCTGCAAGGTCATCATAGACAGTGGGAGTACTGACAATCTTGTGTCAACTGAGATGGTGGAGAAATTAGGCTTGAAGAGGGAGGTACATCCTACACCTTATTAAGTCTCTTGGCTACAAAAAAGACACAAACTCTTGGTAAGTGAACAATTTAAAGTAGATATTCAGATAGGAACATATAAGGATCAGATTTTATGTGATGTCAAGCCCATGGATGTATGTCATATCTTGCTTGGAAGGTCTTGGCAATTTGACAGGAAGGCCATGCATGATGGAAGGAAAAATACATACATGTTTGAAAAGGATGGGATCAAGCATACACTCACACCATTGAAAGAAGAGGCTACTTATATTTTTGGATAGAATTCTAAAGTATTGATAATGAGTGGTAAAGAGTTTCTACATCAAATGAAGAAAGAAGAGGTAAACTTTGCTGTAATTGGTAAGCCAAGGAGTGTAGTCACTAGTACTAAGTTGATTGATTTACCGTTAGAGATTCAAGATATGTTGAATGAGTACATTGACATTGTGGTAGATGATTTACCTAATGAGTTACCACCATTGAGAAGCATTAGCCATCACATAGACTTGATTCTAGGAGCAAATCTTCCAAACAAGGTTGCCTATAGGTTGACACCAAAGGAAAATGAAGAGATCAAGCACCAAGTTCAAGAATTGTTAGACAAAGGATTGGTAAGAGAGAGTTTAAGTCCTTGTGCTATCCCCATAGTGTTGAGTCCTAAGAAGGATGGGAGTTGGAGAATGTGTACAGATTCCAGAGCAATCAACAAGATTACTATCAGGTATAGATTCCCATTGCCTAGAATTGATGACTTACTTGATTGTTTGAGTGGAGCTACATATTTCTCTAAGATAGACTTTAAAATTGGTTACCATTAGATTAGGATAAGAGAAGAGGATGAATGGAAAATAGCCTTCAAGACCAATGATGGACTCTATGAGTGGTTAGTCATGCCATTTGGACTAACCAATGCACCAAGTACCTTCATGAGGCTGATGAATGAAGTGCTTAAGGAGTTCACTGGTAAGTTTGTGATAGTTTATTTGGATGATATATTTGTGTTTAGTCAAACTAAGGAAGATCATTTGAAACATTTGAGGATGGTATTGAGTAAGCTACATGAAGAAAAATTGCTAATCAATGTAAAAAAGTGCAGTTTCCTAGAGACAGAGTTGATATATTTGGGGTTTGTGATTTCAAAAAAGAAGGATTGAAGATGGATAAGGAGAAAATTAAGGCTATACTTGACTGGCCTACACCTAGGAGCACATATGAGGTAAGAAGCTTTCACGACTTGTCTAGTTTCTATAGTAAATTCATAAGAAATTTTAGTGGGATTGTTGCTCCAATGATAGATACAATCAAAGGGGATAAAATAAGTTTTTTTTGGAATGTGGCTACTGATAAGAGTTTTAGATTATTGAAAAATAAGGTAACTGAAGAGCCAATCTTAACTTTGCCTGATTTCAATAAGCTTTTTCAAGTAGAATGTGATGCTAGTGGAACTACAATAGGTGTTGTTTTAAGCCAAGATGGGAAGCCTATAGCATACTTTAGTGAGAAATTAAGTGATGCTAATAAGAAGTATTCTACTTATGAATATGAATTCTATGCTCTTGTACAGGCTTTGAAGAAATGGAGGCACTATCTTTTGCCTAAAGAATTTGTTTTGTTCACTGACAATTATGCTTTACAGTTCATTAGCAATCAGAATAAGTTGAGTCAAAAGCATGTTAAATGGATTGAATTTTTACAAAGCTTCACATTCGCTATTAAGCACAAGAAAGGACAATCTAACAAGGTTGCATATTCTCTAAGTAGGAGGAATCTAATCATGCAGGAATCTCAAGTAAGCATTTTGGGATTTGAAGATTTGAAGGAGCTATATAAGGAAGATCCAGACTTCAAGGAACCATATGAAGCTTGCATGAATCCATTAGGGGTTGATAGAAGTCCTTGGATAGATTTCATTGTCCAAGAGGGTCTATTGTTTAGAGGTAGCCAGCTTTGCATACCCAAGAGTTCCATGAGAGAGAATTTGTTGAAGGAAAAGCATAGTGGTAGCTTATCAAGACATTTTGGGCAGAATAAGACATTAGCACAATTGAGTGCTCATTACTATTGTCCAGGTATGGGTAATGATGTCAAGAATTTTTTTTAAAGGTGTAAAACATGCCAATATGCCAAGGGAAGTAGTCAAAATGCAGGTTTGTACCAGCCACTACCCATTCCAAATAGGCCTTGGGATTCAATAAGCATGGATTTTGTACTTGGTTTGCCAAGAACTCAAAAAGGTCATGACTCCATATTTGTAGTGGTAGATAGGTTCTAAAATATGGCTCATTTTATCCATGCACAAAAACAAGTGATGCTACTCACATAGCTAATCTATTCTTTCAAGATGTTGTTAGATTGCATGGATTGCCTAGAAGCATTATTTCTGACAGGGATACCAAATTTGTTGGACACTTTTGGATAACCTTATGGAAGAAATTGGGTACAAAATTGAGTTTTAGTTTAGCCTATCACCCCCAAATTGATGGCCAAATATAGGTTGTCAATAGGAGCTTAGGCAACATCTTGAGAAACTTGGTAAGTATGCATCCAAAATAATGGGATCTTGCACTTGCACAAGCTGAATTTGCCTATAATGATTCTCCTAATAGAAGTACAAGATTGAGCCCATTTAAAATTATGTATGGAATGCATCCAAGAGGTGTGTATGAGTTAAGAAATCTAAGTATCATGGAGATAAGGAGTGCTGATGCAGAAGAATTTGCCAATGCCATGCAAAATTTGAATGAACAGGCAAAGAAGAAACTTGAAGAAAACACCATCAAGTACAAGCTAAGAGCAGATCAAAAGAAAAGAGAGGTCATTTTTAGTGTTGGATAATTTGTTCTTTCTCACCTCAGAAAAGAGAGGTTCCAAAAAAGAAAATACAACAAGCTAAAGGTAAAGAAAATAGGACCATGCAAGGTAATAAGGAAGTTTTCAAATAATGCATATGAAATAGAATTGCCAAAAGGGATTGGAATCTCTCCAATATTTAATGTTGTAGATCTATATCCATATAAAGATGAAGAACAAATATCTAAAGAGATTGAAATAGGGGTAGATGAAGTTATCCAATGGGAGCAACAACTACCAAAGGAAGTGCCAAAGGATATTGAGAGCATTTTAGACAAGAAAGTGGTTAAAAAGACAAGGGGCAAAGAATATTTCCGGTATCTAACTAAGTGGAAGAATCTACCAACTGAAGATGCAACATGGTTGACTATAAATGACATCCTTAAGTTGGGCCCAAGCATAGAAGAACTGTTGAAGAAAAACAACAAGTCAAGAATACTTCTTTTGCTCCTTGGAAGAATGATGCAGGAACATCATTCGTGCTAGGAATTTACTTGTCATGTTCTTGGTTAAATTAGTTTCCCTCCATTTCTTCATTTTTCAAAGTTTTCAAATTGTCTATTTAAATATTGGTCAAATAAAAACCAATATCTTACCCTCTGTGGATTTTAAGTTTGTTAGGTGAGATATTTGGCGATTTGAGTCTTCTTATGTTAGAAGAACCATTTTATTCTTTTTTGGGAGGCTGTTGTTGTTTAGCCTAATATAGGATCGAGTATCTAAGTGGTAAAAATATGGTTTTGTATGGGGATTTTTGGGTGAATAATAGGGGATATGTATGTTGGTGTTTTGTTAAAGGATGCAGGGGGGAGAGATCTGTAATACGCAGACAATACCATATATATTTTCTTGTAAACATTAATAAAGTCTGTATCCTATATTTTATTGAATGAAATCAATTCTAAGATCAAATATTTGAAGAGGCTATTTCTATTTGTAGAATATATTATGAATATTTGTAAAGGTCGATGATATTTCTAGATCAAACAAACATTGAGTCTATGCTGCATTTTCTTTGCCTAAGATCAGGCTAAACAGACCCCTAAGGCCAAAGAGGTTTAATAAGTATCATGAACGACTGCTCACATAGCTGACATCCACCGTACTCAAATCAATTCCATTTTGTAACAAAGGAGGAGGTCTGAGGGATGAGTAAAAGCCCATTTTCCTCGATACTTTAGTATGCCCTGCGTGCATGGAAGGACCTACAGGGGATCAAAGCCGTCATGGCCCTCAAATTATTGACCCTCAAACTAACTGTCCTTCCTTAATGGCGTTAGCATCTGGAAGTTGGGAAGATTTCATGAGCCTAGATATGAAATACCATAAGATGCCGATCAATACCATAACCATAAATAGTGGTACCAATACACAGTTCCTAATGGTTGTTTCCAACACCAAGTCCTCCACCATGGCAAGATGCAGTTGCCTGCTTTGATTGCCTGTACACCATTTTGGTATAAGAATCCAGGTAATAACTTATGTTTGAGAAAATATTTTGTCTATACATATAGGTAAGCCCTATTTTGGTAGTTTGCTGTCAGATCACCATATAATTTTCACTATAAGTTGTAAATTAAAAAAAAAAAACAAATTTACCTAAAATCTTACTCTCACCTCCTCCTTTGGTGTATTTCCTCTTTAAGGGTGCTTTAAGCTCCTACACAGTCCTAATCCATATATAAGCTATGTACTATATTTTTCTTAGCTAGCAGACCTTTAGGAGCTAATAAATATCTTTATGAAGGTTTAATTATGTAAATTTTTCACTTGAAATCATATTTAACTTCATAAGTCTTCTTCTTTATTAAAATTCACTTGAGTTACCCCTTGAGAGTATACAAATGTATCAATGGAAATGACCACCTAGTATGGTTGTAGGTGGTCATTCCAAAGTTTGACCTTGAATATATATTTATTTAGGAAACCCTCTTCATTTATTTTATTATTTATTATCTCCATTATCCCTATGATTCTTCCATTTTAACATAAAACTCTTTCATTATACCATTTTTCTCTCATTGTTTTCATGCTTGGAGGTAGGCCTATGTTCTTTAAGAGGCTATAAGTGAACATTCATAAGGTGAATGAGTGTGTTATTGTGTATTTGAAGTTCATATATTGATATAAATCATAATAACCATGTGAATCTCAACCTTGGTTAGAGTCTCCATTGATCTTCAAGGAATAACAATATCCTTCTTTACAATTTTGGTCTTGGTGAAGGGTAAGCATGTTTCAAAAACATTATAACCTTGTTGTAGGTGGTCATATCATGAAAACATAACCTATTATGAATTTGATCAACTTAAAGGTATTATTTTGAGCCAAGTATCATACACATCACTTTATCATGCTTTATTATCCATACACATCATTCTACTTTCTTGAAAACAGACCCTTCTCTATCATATACTTGATTGTGTATCAAAGCATGCCCTTGTACAAACTTTGTTAGATGGGATGCTAGAAGAGGGTACAAGATATATGTGATGTGATTATAATTAATTATTTAAATGATTTATATTAGTTCCATAACCTCATATGAAACTAAAATTATCCTAAAGGTCTCATTCATAGATCTTACCCCTTGTTCGGTTTATGACTATGTTCTTAAAGAGATTATTATAGGCTTTTTTTAATGACAGATCCTAGATAAAATTGATGATCTTATTGATAATATCTTGGAATAATTATAGTGCCAATTTATGTCTTCATTGACCTATTCATTTCAATATCTCCATTAGGGTCTCAAATTTCCTTTCATAATGTATTTGGCTCATCCACTTTAGAATTGTTGAAGGTGGATAATATATGAATCCTTTATATAGACTGTATCTTTATTAAACCTTGAGAAGGTCCTCAAAACATATTTTATAAGATTTTTATTCAATCATTTTAACTTTATAACATATTTCAACCTTCTTCATGTGATAACCATGCCTTCTAGTTTCCTCAAGGCAACATTTTCATGAAGCATAACTTGACAGTGTTTTCTTAGCTGTAGATGTAGATTTCCCTCTCTTTAACATTGTTTTAAGGTATTTAGACCACATTTTATTGACCATGATGCTTTCCATCTCTTGATATTTTCTTCTTTTAGATAGGAATATTTACATGTTCATGACTTATTAGGCAAATAATTGGGCATTCTAATTCTATTCTAGTGTGCATGGATTATACATGTGAGTCCAAAACCTAGTCATACTCCTCCCATATACTTATTTATTACATCAAAAATGTTAATTTTTCCTTATTCATGGGTTACCAATGATTTTCCACATTCTTATTTAATTATTGTATTGGCAAATCAAATGATATGTTTTGATTAGTGCCTCCATTATGCTCCATTTGAGGTAGTGGTTCATCAAGGTCTTTTAACTTCTTGAAAACATGACTAAAACATGTCATTAGTCTCTTCTTGATGAGTAGTTAGAATATTTTTCTTTACAATATCATCCTCAAGTTTCATATGAGGTAGATATGAATATTAAAACTTGAACAAAATCTCTCCAAGTCTTACCAAAAGGCCATTTACTTATGATCAGTTGGAAAGACATGGGATTCACTAACATCCTTACCATTTGATTGTGAAGTATGATGTTGAACACACATTTTTATCTCTTTGATAGATTCATAACAAGGATATTTATCTATTATAACCTAATCATCTTCTTTTTTAGTAGAGAGTGGCATCTCATTTATCCAATCAAGCTCCAACTCATCTTGCCTTGGTGTCTCTAGACTTGCATTGCCTTCTTGAAGTTATAAAACATTAATGGAATATTTATGTGAATATCTAATCTATTATCCTATTTCATCATCCAAATATACCATATTGAGCTCTTAAATTTCACTCAAGAAATCATGGTATAACTATTGTCAATAGTCATCAACTTTAGGAATTTTCTCAATATCAACAATGGTTCCATGTGATTTATCTTCATGGCTACCTCTGAGAGGAGTTGTTTATATCTCATCTTTAATAAATAATACAACTTATTTAGAAACATCTTACTATTGATTAATTTAAACCTCTTGCAACTCATCCTCTTTTGTATTATGAAATATTGAATCATGCATATCCTTGCCAAGGGGTGTCCTAATGATGATTTCATATTATTGATCACTTGAGTCGCTATCATCATTTGTCACTTCAGCTAAATATTTTTCACTTAATTCATAAAGGAGAGGTTCCTTCTCAAAGAGTGGAATGGTGGATCCCTGAAAATACTCAAGAAGATGATATAAATCTAATGGTTCTACCATAGATGCTTGATTCTACTTATGGGGCTGCTCAACTTTGACAACCATCATGTCCTATCTCTAATAAAAGTTATATTGAATGGATTTACATGAAGGGAAAACCTTGGGATCTTTAGGAGGGTAGGGTAGGGGTTGAATGATTATAATTTTATCTTTCATTTCAATATTTGGGCTTATTCTTGACTATTGTATTTGATTCTAAGTTAGAAACTTGGGTTTAGGAGCCTCTAGTATTGAATGAATTACAACTCGGGGCATGGTTAGGAAAACATCTTATTGAGGTGGAATTACAATCCATGGATAGTGGTATGGAGCAGTAAGAGGTAGTGACTTTTGAGATTATTTACCTAATTTTTCTTATTTGGAGTCTAATATTTCTTCAAAAATCATTTGGTTTATCCTCTTTATCTCTTCCAACTCATCATAATAAAAAAATGTTTCTTTGAAGGGTGGTTGGGGAGGGAAAGAGGGAGAGCAATTTTGGTAAGGAAGATGATCTTAGAGATGATATGGCTCATATTGAGGGTAACAAGGTTCATGAGGGGTATTATAGGGTTGGTATGAGGTGCCATACTACTAGTCACAAGATTGATATGGGTGAATGTAGGGATGATAGGGTTCATAATGAAATGGGGATGGATCTTAGTGTTTCTTTTAATTTTTACTCATTTCTTAATTTGGAAGCAAGTAATGAAACTACTAAAAGGGGTGTGTAAAGGAATACCTAATAAAGTGTGTGAGTTATTTAGACGGTGATGGGAACTCCTCTTTGGTTTAGAAGGAATAACCTGTAGATAAAAAATACACTAGAAAAGGGGTTGTTAGATGGATGGTTGAGTGGATTTCCTAATATGAGATAGATCTAAGGAACATATGCTTGCTAGGAGGTTGTCAATCCACTATTTATAATAGTTAAGTTGATATAAATGAAAATAAAGAATACTTTCATTCAATAACTGGAAAGTAAATACATGTAAGATGAGATGAAAGTAAATTGCTTATTAAATAAAATGACTAAATATAAAAAAATTAGGTCAAGACTCATGCTAAGATAGTTGGGATCAGGTTCATAAAATCTATGTAGGCTCTATGAATAGGTAAGAACATAAAAATTAAGGTCTAATTGGGGTTAAGGGGCTCAAAATATATTGTTTCTATTTGGGCCATAGTGACCATCGATGGTTGGGTAAACTATCGATGATTGGACTGACCATTAGTGATTAGGTGACCATCAATGGTTAAGGTGACCATCAATGATTGGGATAACTATCGATGGTTTTCTATGAAATTATAGAAATTTTTAAAAAAATAATGGAAGATTAGGTAATTGGTCAAATATAAGGATGTTATGGATCTACAGGATGGAAAATAAGAGAAAGATAGGTATGGATAGGGCAGGGAGGTTATAAATGAAATAGATCAAAGAAAAAAGCATGATATACCCATAACTTGATGTTGGAAGACTGAAGTAATTTGGCTAGAGTGATAGCACTTTGGCCTTTGAAAGTGATTCTGATAGAGGTTTGGGTCTCTATTGATGTTGCTTATTTGCTAAAAAGATGTTAGATACTTATATGAAAGATAGCCTAGATATGGATTACTATATTTTTGGATCCTTTTCACTTCTTAATTCTCTCTTTTTATAGGAAGAAGTTATTAACTATGTAGGAATAAGTTTCTAACTAGGATGGAGGATATAGTTTATATTTACGATGCTTTAAATCTTATTAGCATTGCATAAGGAAATTTGTTAAATACAACCATGCTTACCACATACAACTGATAATTCTTTTAAAGTAGGATTGGAGGACCTGGTCATTGATGGTTAGGGTCACCTTCAATGGTCAATGTTCTAGAGGAAAATAAGTTAAAAATGGGGTGGATTAAAAGGTTAATTTAGAGGAATTAGGTTAGGGGTTCAAGTTAGTAAATTAATAAATGGGATAATTCAATTAGGTGGTCAATTAAATTTAGGGTTAGGTGGGAGTTCAAGGCATTTCAACATCT
Source organism: Torreya grandis (assembly GCA_037957365.1). NCBI lineage: Eukaryota > Viridiplantae > Streptophyta > Pinopsida > Cupressales > Taxaceae > Torreya > Torreya grandis. Next base: position 990,593 of record JARHVA010004290.1, on the reverse strand, counting down.
AAAATTGTGCATTTTTTTAGTGTCTACATTTTCCCCCTTTTTGGTTATGTGGATTTGAATTAACAAGATACAAAAAAAAAGACAAAATGTTGGTTAAGGTCTGACTGCCTTGAGTTTGAGAGGAGGTGTTTCCCCTCAAACTCAAAGTTGATGAGGCAAAACTAAAGTTGGGTTGAGGTTTGAAAAAAGGTAGATGAGTCACAAGATAGGTGACATAAAAGTTTTGGGTGTTTGAGATGCAAACACATTAAAAATATGTGACTAAGTGTGATAATCAAGATCATGTAGAGACTAAAGGTGCCAATATTGATAAAAATAAGGTCAAGTTATAAGGAGACATATGATAGGGTAACTAGTCCATAGTGTTGGTCATAGTTGATCAGGTCATTCCTAACAAGTCATATAGATAGTGTTAGTGTTGTTCATTAGTATCTAGGGTAAGAAGTGCTCCCATAAAATAACACAAATGTTCTAGTTGTGCATGAGGTGGTGTGAATTGTAAAATTTCAACATGATAAGGTTAGTCAGTAAAGTCAAAATGACCAAGGCAAAGTCATCACAAAACATCCAAATATTTGGGTCAAAACAACCAATTTTGAGGTAGATATGATCAAATGGGTTAGTTAGAAAAGGATAATCTCTAAAAAGTCAAAATTTGGTTGGGTGGAGATTAGATGATCTCCAAAAAGGTTAGCACATAGGGGGATTACCTTGAAAAAGTTGAAAAGGGTGGGACCCTAACTATTGATGGTTAGGGTTTTCCCTAAGGTCAATCATCGATAGTCATCCTAACCATAGATGATTAGGGAAAACCCTAAAAAGCCAATAGAAGTAAAAATGTGAAATCATTTACACCATTTTGACTTTTGGTAGTTTGTTCTCTAGTGAGTTTATGCATTTTGTCAATTTGTTTGTGAGCTTGTTGAGGTAGAATGTTATGATTGGTTAATAGCATGTATGTGAGGAGATTGAGGGTTGACCAAATAGAGGGTAGACAAGGGCATGACCGAGTGGTGAGATTAGGGATCTGACCATGTCAGTGATTATTGAATAAGGTAGGTGTTATTTTTCAATGATTAGATAATTGAATTTATTGTGTTTTAGGTGCATTGCAAATAGTTTTGAATGATTTGGGTAGGGTTTTGAATTGGGTTTAGGATAAATGATCCCCTAGATTTATTTTTTATTGAACTAAGTAAATGTGTGTAGGAATTTGATAGTTTGATGGTGTCTTAGGTTAGGAATGGGTGCTATATTAGTTTTAGGTAGGTTAATTATGGTAGGTAGTTATTTTATGGAGGTTATTAAGGTTTAGGGTTTGAGGGTTATGCCACTAATGGTCACACACAATGACCATCAGTAATTTAACCTAATCATTAAGGGTCAAAATCATGGGTAAAAGGATCCTAACAAACTATTTATGGTTTCAAGAACCATTGGCAATCTAAGGAATTGGGGAAGATTGTGTTAAAAGGTGAAGTTGGTCACATTATTATTTGAAGGTTGTGAAGTTTGGGTGATATTTATGCTAAATTTTTTAAAGGTTAAAGGTCTTGTTAAAGTGTTTAAAATATTTTAAATTTTATAAAATGTAAAATGTTAAAATGGTTTAATGTATGTGTAAAGTAGTTGGAAATAGGTGAAAGGTTTTGTCAAAGTTTTGAAAGGTGTTTAGTAAGTTAGTAAATTTTTGAAGATGGTGTGAAGTTTGAAATTTGTTGAAGAGATGTGTTAAGGGGTTTAAAAAGGTTGAATGTAGATGTGATAGGATGGGATGTTGAAAAGGTTGGGTAAAAAGACTGAGGTGAGAGACATGTGAGGTGCAGAGAAATAAATTTCTAGGGTGAAGGTTTAATAGGTGTAGAAAAAATTACATAGATTAGGGTACTTATTGGTGATATAAGTAGTAAGGTTTTTAAGATGATGATATCATTAGTATGGATAAAGGTATAGGTTGGTGGGGATTGTGAGATGGAAATAAGGTTTATGTAATGGGTTAGATTTAAATGGGTTGAAAAAGGTAAGTATTGATTGGTATTTAGTTTAAGGGGGAAAACTAAATGGCTACGTTAATATTATTGTTTTGTAAGCCCACATCCAGATTCATATGAGGGACTAAATTCCTAAGATATTTGCTAAGGTCCATGATGGGATGATGGATGACAAGTGGAGACACATAGAGGAGATTGGACTAGGGGTCATGAGACATTACTAGTACCTACCATGGGATGTGGCATTGATTGTGGCACTCATTAAGAGATGGGATTTGGCCATAAACACATTTGTTTTTCCAACTAGAGAGATGACTATCCTCCTAGAGGATATTCAGTGGATCACATGGGTACCCCTTTGGGGGAAGCTGATTTATAACATAGAGAGTGATAAATGGGACTACCACATGGACCTTATCTATATTTTGGATCAAATTCAAACCAAGTATAATACATGTGGGGTTTGATATGAGCCACTATAATAGAGAGCCCTAGGGGATAGATGTTTATTGGCCATGATGATGATGGGGCTATCCTAATTTGTGCTACCTAATTTGAGTAGCGATCAATTTCCATACCTATTACTAGGGGTGCTAGTGGAGATGCTTCTAGGGAAGACTATGTTTGGGTGGGCCCTAGTGCTATTGGTGTATATCTACAAGATGTTTTGAGCCTTTCAAGCACATAGGTAGTATGGGATTAGTATTGGGTTTGTGCTCCATTGCTAGGCATATGAACATATATGAGTTTTTAGACCTTTTGGGTTACTGTGGGATGGTTATGATCTAACAAACTATAGAGTTGGTTTCATGAGGTGGAAAAGAGATTATGCACTGATAGGGGCTAGTGATTGTGTCAAAAACATAAATTGGTCTAGGGATGTTTTGGAGGGATTGATTGTTGGTGACATTGTGTGGAGGCCATATGACTTGGATGAGGTGGATAGGGTATAGTTACCACACACTATCATTATAGAGTTAGCACTGGCTATATGGGAAATGGGATGGTAAGACTAATCTTATCCCATTCAATTGATTTTTGAGGTAGTTTGGCCTCATACAAGGGATCCCACCAGATTTTTCATGATATATGGAGGAAGATGTAGTGTTCTTTCTCCTAGAGCCATAACTATAAGATGTTGTTTTAAACCATGAAGAGATATCAATGAGAGATACAATAGATTATACAAATATTTTAGATGGTTACATAGTGTGGTACTAGGTCAAATATGTAGTAGCTAATTTTAGATGGGGTGATGAGGGGTAATAACTCATAGATGTGGATCCCATAAGAGCACTAGCATAGGATGGATAGGTGGTAGTAGCACTGGCAATGACACAAGTCTAGATTATTAGCTTACAATAATAGGTGGCAAATTTATAAGGTTGGATAGCCACCTTGACTAGAGAGTGAGATCATTCAAGGATTTATCTTAGGTTAGTGACACAAGAGAGAGATTCACTAAGATAGAGGATAGGAGTGGCTATAGTAATAATAAGAGGACCACCTAACATAGTTTTGAGGACATGGTACTTATCCACCATTAAGGAGCTAAGATATTATGAGGTGATAGTGTTGGCATAGTTTCCATTAGAGATGAGATATGAAGAGTAGAGGGCTATTTTATCAGGTGGTCCATCTATAACTACTCTAGGAAAGTGGGCCTTGATTTCAGGGTAGGCAGGGTTATCAAGGAGACCACAACTAAATGGTAGTGTAGGTATAGGTGTAGGTGTATATGGGGCCAATGGTAGTGGTGACCTAAGGGCCTGATAAAGGAGATTATATGATGTATATATTCTTGATTTTGATACCAACCTATGTGTTAATGACACAAGATGTATATGAGAGAGATTGATACATTATTCCATGTATTTATTATATTATGATGTATACTTCACTAACATGTATGACTTGGATGATGATGTGTATGATGATTATGTTGTATGATGTTCATGATTATATAGATGTTGATTATATTCATGATGATATAGATTTTGATTATGTTTATGATGAGATAGATGTAGATTATGGTTATGATGTGGTTATGATGATATGGATTATGGATGAGATGTTGGGTTATGAACCTAGGCATGTGATGGTATTTATTAATGTGCATGTTTTTGGCATTTAATTTATATGATTATGACCAATGATTTTGTTTATGACATGGTTATAGATATGTTATAGATGATGTGATTAGGTGATGGGTAATGTTATTCATAATTATTTATAATTTACTCATTGGATGGATATGTTATATCTATGATCATGGATGGTTTTGATTATTGTCATATAAATATGTTGTTTATGATATTATTATGGATATGTGATTGATGATGGCATGGGTGATGTATATATGATCATGTTAAAGAAAATGATGGCAAATTTTATAGATGTGACATGGTTTTTATTTGGTAGATATGATGTGATTCATGGATAATGTATATGGTAAATGGTATATGTCATGGTTTATGTTATTTATTGATATGATGTGCAAATATGGTTAAGATTGTGGTTTATTTATGGCTTATTATTTTTAATGTTTAGGAATGTGCATGGTGTATGTTTTAATATGATGAAATGGTAGGATGTTCATGCCCCATGCTCTATAAGGTGATATGTGGATGCGTAGTTTAGGCATATGATATGCTAATAGATAGTATGGTTTGTTTTGTGTTTTGATAAATATGATGTTGAATATTATGGATGATTTATGTGATGATAAGATGAGATAGTTAAAATGTTCTAGTGATTTTTAAATTAATATATTGATAGTGTTTGGTGATTATTTTTTGGATGATGTGTTTGTTCATGGTCATGATCATGGATAGGATGGTTTGGATTGTGGTCTTAGATGACATAGTTTAGGATATGAGTGATGATGTGATTGATGTTTGGGTGCATAGATAGGATACATATGGATTAGTGTGGTAGATTAATGGTTTGAATATTTGTATATGATATGAATTAATAAAGATATAATGAAGACACATAAAGTAAGTGTAGATAGCAAACTAAATGTGGGAAAGAGATAAGAATTATGAGACACATATTTACATGAACTAATAATGATAGGGTAAGAAAAAGGCATGAAGTGTTCACTGACAAAGGCCTAATAAAATTGAAGGTAGATGCGAGTTAATTAAAATAATCCTTTTGAATGATTCACATGAGCATGAGTTGATCAAAAAATAAGTTATCATGATCACTCTATGTCAAGTAAGCTTATAGTCCCTTTATTTTGGAGATTTTAAGAAGGGAAAGTAGGTAATAGGTAGATGATTCAATGGGAAATGGGTAATATGGTAACCTGATGTGGGTTAGCTTACCCTTTCTATAGGTGACTAAAGAACCATAATATATAAGTCTATGCCTTAATATAATGTGCAGACTGATCGATGTGTGAATTCTACTAATGCCATATGTAAAAGATGATTGTGGCTTGTTTGCTTTAATTTTGACATAGGGTCACTTGTTTCTTTTGTTGTGTTTATAGGTTGGTAAAGCTGATCAATGAAAAAGCTTCAAATGTTTGTATTTAACACACTTAACTTAGCCATCCTTCAAGGGAGTGGTCTAAAGATGGATTTTTATAGCTGTCCTTCAAGGGAGCAGTCTATATTTAAGTAATGTAGTTCTTAGGAAGCTATCCTTCAAGGGAGTAGTCTGTAATGCTAGAGATATGGACCCAAGTGATATTTTCGTATTCTAATTTTATTTTCAATTCTAGTTTTAGACATGGAAAAGTTTATTTAGGCCTAGAGGTCTACCTTTATGGAGGCAAGAATTTTAACATAAAAGGTTGATGATGGATGAGGAAAAGTGGTTTGAAGGACAATTGATCATGGGATTATATCTGATTAGAGATGAAAAGTATCCATAAGAACCATGCCATTGGTAGATACATGGTATCCATGTTTAGGATGAGGTTATAACTATGATGGATAATCACATGGTCTTATGTTGTAATCAATTGTCCATAAGAGGAATAGGTATGTAGGTGAAGGGAAGTGAAAATATTTTAAGCCAAGGGATGAGCTTTAGTTAGACATAAAGGTGATTTAAATCCTTGTTTTAACAATATAAGGATGTAGATGTAAATCATTGAGAGGCTCAGGTTTTAGTTTACCTTCGAGAGAAGATAAATGATAAGATCTTGATCAATACTTATGGGTTATGATGTAGGGTCTCATATAATTGAAATAAAAATTTTCTCTTTTTCTTTATCCATATTAGTTACATGTTGGTTTTCCTTAAGGATGAGGTCTCTAATATTGAATTTGCACTTTTTCAAGTGTTTGTTGTATGTGTGTTTGATTCGTTCATGATAGACATAAAGATGATTAAGCATTAAAAGGTGATGTTCATCAAGGAGTTTAAGTTGAGCAAGACATTCTTGAAAATAATTTCTCTCAGAAATGATCTCATGCAAAGATATGTAAATAAAAGGAATCTAGACTTCAAGAGGCAAGACTATCTCTGCTCCAAAGATGAGAGAGAAAGGGTTAGTACCCATAGAGGTTTAAATGATAGTATGATAGGCCCATAAATAAAAGTGAATGTGTAAATTCCAATCCCAACCTAAAGCACTTACTCCTTTGGTTAACATTTTATTAAGGATTTTGTTAGAGGGTTATACCTATCAATTGGCTTCTAAGAGATAGGGTGAGGAAAAGATTAACTTGATTCCAAAATCATTGAAAATACCTTGAACCTTCTTGTTTTTGAAAGATTTGCCATTATCAGTGACGATCTTATGAGGAACAAAAAATTAGTAGATGATATGGTGATTGATGAGATTGATAATATTTTTGAATTTGGTTGAGATAAGAAGAATTTCCTCCACCCACTTGGTGAAATATTATATGGTGGTAATGATAGATTGGTGTTATTTTGAAGAATGAGGATTGATTTCCCCAATAAGATTGAGACCCCATTAAAAGAAGGGATAATAGTCTTTGGATACTAAAAGGATATGGGCTAGTGCATGATGTAAGTTAGCATGATGTTGACATTTGACATAATTATTTACATAATCATAATAATCCTAATTTAGGGTGGGCTAATAGTAACCAAGTCAAAGGATTTGTTTAGTGACAACTAGTCCACTAAAATGTGCCCCATAGATTCTATCATGTGTCTCCTTAATAACATAGGAAGATTCATGAATATGTAAATAATGGAGAAGGATAAAATCCATATTTTTAAAGGATTCCCCCTAGTATGGTGTAATGAGAGGTACTCTGAATAAAATCTCTTCGGGCATTCCTCACAAGGTTGGGTAAAATAATGTCAAGGTTAAGGTAGTTAAAAGTTTGGTCATAGCAAATGTCAGAAGAATATGCTTCCACATGAAAAATGGTAGGAAGGTTAGCACTTATATATGAGGGTATGATAAAATGATGGATGGTGACAAATAGTATAGATTCAATAGGTTAAGAGGGGATTTGGGAAGCAAGAGAAGCCATCATGTTCATAAATTTGTTGGTAGATCAAGGAACTAATTAGATAAGTTAATGATCGAATAATGCTAAGAGTACATCTATGAGTTGTTTGTACTTAAATAAGACATCATTTTTACATTGGTAGGATCTATTGACCTGGCTGATCACAAGTTGAGAGTCGCCAAAGATACTGATTGTTTTCACTCTTAAAGCTAGAGTAGTTTGGAGACCTATGACCAAGGATTCATACTCAAACACATTATTGTTGAATTTGAATTCAAATTTAAAGGAAAGGGGAAGAGGTTAATCATTAAGGGGAATGAAAATGACTCTATCACATACACCATATTGACATTTGGAGCAATCAAAAAACATGATCATTTGGTAGGTGGGTTCTTCCTAAGAAAGAGTTACAATGGACTCACTTGGGAAAGAAAGTGGAAGCAGTTGGTTGTCTAGTAGAGGAGATTTAGCCAATTTATTGGTGATGAATTTCCCTTTAATAGACCTTTGTTGAAGAAACTAAAGATCAAACTCAACTAAGAGTATGAGCCACTTAGCCATACATTAGTTTTGGTATACTTTAGAGTGCATGTACTTGAGTGGGTTGGTGTTAGTGATGACATAGGTTTTATGATTAAGAAGGTAGTGATAGAGTTTGGAGGCCTTAAAGCCTAAGGGTAGGAAAAGTTTCTTGAGATGAGTATATTGAGTCTCATATTCTATAAGTGTGTAGCTAATGTAGTAGATGGATTATTATTTGTTTTTTTCATCATGATGAGTGAGCATTACCCCTAGGGAATGGTCCATGGTAGATATACAAAGGTAGAAGGGTTGGTCCTCTTTAGGAAGAATAAGAATAGGTGGATAAATAAGGTACTCCTTGGTTGAATCAAAGGCTTGTTGATAATCCTTGGTCCACTTAAAATAGGTGTCTTTTTTGAAGAGATAGTGAAAGGGTTGACATCTATGAATAATTGGGAGATGAATTGATAGATGGATTAAAGCTTCCCCTATAGGCTATAAAGTTTCTTAAGGTTAGTAGGAGGAGAAATCTCCAATATTACTCTGAATTTAGTGGGGTCTATTTTAACTCCTCAAAGAGAAATGATAAAGCCAAGAAGCTTTCCAAATAAGACCCCAAAAATGCATTTCTTGGGGTTGAGCCTGATATGATAATGGATTAGTTAGTCAAAGATGATTGTGAGAATGGCTAAGTGATCTCTGTGATGCTTGAATTTTTTAAGGAGATTATCTACATAGTCCTCTATAATTTTATGGATGAGATGATTAAAAATGTAGGTCATTACACATTGATAGGTTTCTCTAGCATTCTTTAGACCAAAAGGCACAAACCTATAACAAAAATCTCCCCATAGAGTGATAAAAGAAGTTTTATATTGATCTTTGGGGGAAATTAAGATTTGATTATATCCTAAGAAACCATCCATGAGAGAAAACATCTCGTGGATAGCTATAATATCAATATATTGGTCAATATTTGACAAAGGAAAGCCATCTTTGGGCAAGCAAGGTTGAGTTCACAAAAGTTGATGCGGAGGTAGATTCCCCCTATGGGTTTAATAATAAGAGCAATGTTAGAAACCCATTGTGGATAGTTAATGGGGTGAATGAATTCAATGAATAAGAGACACTGAATTTCTTCTTTGATAAGAAGAGCTATGCGAGGATGTATCCTATGAATCTTTTGCCATACTGGCTTAACCTCAAGATGGGTGAAAATGGTGTGGAGGGAAATAGAATGGAAAATTTTGAACATATCCTGATAGGACCAATCAAATTCTATGCTATCGTGATGAATGAAACAAGGGTAATATTGTTGCTCCATGGAATTTAAAGATTGGTCAATTTTGATGATATGGGGATTATCCTGAGTACCCATGTTGACATCGATAGTGTAATCATTTAGCATAGTTTGGTTCTTAGGAGGAAGGGATTTATGGATAAAATAATCCCTCACACTAAGGTAGGTGAGAATGGAATCATCATCTTCATGTTGGATTGTGTTGATGGTAGGAGAATCTTGATCTAACATTTTAGGATGGATAAGAGGAAGGGTTTTAGTTTGGCCATCCTTTTGATAGGTCAAGGTTCATAAACTAATAGTATTGATAAAAAAAATTAGATGGGATGATATCAAAGTACTCCAACTTGGAATAAGGTGGGGTTGAAGAAGATGGAACATCCTTGACGATGGTGGAAATGGGTTTTGGTGAAGTGGGTTCTTCTAGTGGTATGAACCCAAGGTCAAATAACTCATGAGTTTTTTGAGTTTTGATTATGGGTAGCTTGTGAGGTCCCTATTCATAAAGGCCAAGACCAAATCCATTCCAAACACACCTATAAAGGTAATCTTTGGAAAAGGTTAGTTTGTTGAGATAAGAGTAAGAGGTGAATGGTTGAATGTATGAGATAGTGGTGGGAGGGAGAAGTGGTTAATCAAGTCCCTCATAGATGAAATTTGTTTGATTATTAGGGAGCTTGAAAGAGATGGTTTTTTAGATGTTAGGATCATAGAAGGGTCATGTCTGAGGTTCCCATACTCTTTTAGAGTAAGGAAAACATCTAAAGCTAAAATATGATACTCCCCACGTGAGAGACATTGGAATGTGGATTCCAAAGGGTCCTCTACAAAGATCTAGGAAGAAGGGATTGATGAGCTAGTTATAGCTTCATCACTATTATGGGTGGGAGTTTTATGGGTTTTGGTTAGTGGGGAGGTAATGTTGTTGTTAGTTGATGGTGAGGTGAATGATGGAGGAATATGAACATAATTAGGATGATATATCATATTGCAAGAGGTAAAAGGACTAGGGCCAGCTTTGATGGTAACCACTTGACCTTCATGCTTAAATTTGACACATCAATGCAAAGTAGAAGGGATAAAACTCATAGCATGGATCCAAGGGCATCCAAGTAACACATTATATTGAAAATCATCCTATATAATGTAAAATAGTTTAATAATAGTACAAGGTATTAAGCGGATATGGAGAATAATAATCCCCAAGGTAGTGGCCATAGTATCATTGAAGGAGCAAAAGACTATTGTGATTTATAATATGATGTTCTTAGGTAGCTATAGTTGGTCATAAGCATGAGAGGAGATAATGTTGATGCTAACTCATCCATAAATAATCACATTTTTGATGTGGGTTTGATTGATGTACATGATAATAAATAGGGGAAGATCAAAATCCTCTGGATGAATGGGAGGTATTTTAGAATCCTGAAAGGTGATGAAGATAGAAAGTTGGAGGGATATAATAAAGGATGGAAGAGGTTGAGGGTCATATGGTTAAACCTATATATATTGAAAATCCTCAATCAATGCCTGATAATGGTGGAGTGAGGTGTTAATTAGTTCATAAAGGCTCATTTTCACTAGGGTCTGGTGAAGTTGTTTCAACATGATATGCTAGATGGAGTTAGAAGGGTTAGAGGGAGAGGCTCTGAAAATGGATACTCTGGGTTTTGGTGGTGGCATAGGTGAAGGTGTATGTGTTTGGGTTTGGTTAAAAGGTTGAGGGATTGAAGGGTATGTTTAAGGAATAGAGACATTGGCTTTTCCATTGTCCTTCTATTGGGTTAAAGATTGGGTAATCATATAAATAGTGTGGATGGGGGGATTGGCCAGGTTTGGTGGTTGTTTTAGTTCTTCCTCCTCACTCTTGGGTGGGAGATTAGTTAAATGTTGGGTAGGTTGAGTTGATGGTAGGATTGGTAATGGGGTTAAGAGATGTTCATTTGATAATAGATCATCCTCATCATATAGGTTATGAATGAGTACTTGGAGAGCTTTATAATAATCTATATCATGTCTCAATTCCATATGGTATGCATAGATTAAGTTATCATTGAACCAAGAGGGTTTGGTATTGAAAGGGTAGAATGGTTTGATATGTGGTAGGCTAATGGAATAAGTTTGTAACAAACTTTGTAGGATGATTAAATAAGATTAATTCAAAGGTGTTGGAGGTAATGGGTTTATATTTTTAGGCATGGGAGCCTTCTTAGAGGAAATTTTCACCTTAGAAGTTATAGGTGGTGGAATGGTTTTAGTGGGTAATTGGGATTGCTTAGTTATGGTTAGTTTTTAAGTAAATTGTTTGAAAGTTTAAGATTAGGATGATGAGGGATTAGTTATAGGTGGGAAAGTAGAAGTAGATAGGTTAGTTAATAATGATGGAGAACTAAATGGTTTGGTAGGTGTAAGTAGAGAAAAGGGGGATGGTTTACTAGAGGAAGAATAGGTAACCAGGATGGGGTCCTAAGATAGAGGGTAAGTGGTAAGGAGGTGGTATGGGTGTAGTTTGAGGTAAAGGTTTGGGTAACTCTACTTTCTTAATTGGTTTAACTGGGGGTTTCTTTGGTGGACTAGATGGAGTTAAGTCCAACTTCAAATAGGGGTGAGTTTGAATAGGTGTGGGAAGAATTACTAGATTCTTGATAAGTTTGTTAAGAGAGACATAAGGAGAATTGGAAATGTTAGATGGAGGTAGTTGGGATGGTTTACCTGTGGTTTTGGATGAAGAGGTGTTTGATGAAAATGTAATAATGGGTTTAAGGGTGGATTCAAGTAAGGTTGAGGATTCATATTTTTTTTGGTAAGGGAGCCCTAGATGATGCCAAAAGGTGTCTCTATCAAAGTTGGGTTGAGAAGTGAATTCTAGACTTTGAGCTATCCTATAGAAGGGATTGTAGATGGGTTTGGTTCATTGGTCATTAGTTTCAAAAATTAAGCCCTTAGGTGGAGAAGAGGGAATGATTCCTCCATCCTTATTTTTTATGGAATGTTACAAAATTGGTGGTTGGGTGGATGAGGTAACCTTATCTTATGGGATGGTTTTCAAAGAGGGACTAGATGATTATATGATGGGTAAGTTAGGTGTAGTTTCATCAAGTGAAGGAATGGACATGGTTGCTTCCTTTGTTTGGGTGTTCAAAGGAATGGAGGGTAGTTCCACCACTTTAATGGGTGGAGTGGAGGAAGAAGAAATGGATAAATCAAGGGTTGTCTCCTTTGGTGTTTCCATCAAAGGAGAGGTGGATAAAGCTAAAGTCTCATTAGGTGAAGAGAGAGAGAGGTGGTTGATTCCTTTGTTTGGGTATCTAAAGGAATTAAGGGTGAGTCCACTACTTTTGTGAGTGAAATGGTGGGAGAGGTAGTTATGATAGTGGTTTCCTCAATAATGGGCTCACTAATAATAACTTTGATTGTATGTGCCTTATGAGAGTGAGATGACTCTAGTTTATTATCAAGGTGACGGGTAAAAGGAACATAATTGGGAAAAGTTTTGTAGAAGATGTCAAAGGACTAATAAGGAGGTGCATTGGGATTATCAAATTCAAGTTCAATATTGATCAAGCTTTACACTAGACTTTTGAAGGTATTGCATTTATTGATGTCATGTCCAATAACTTAGTGAAAGGTATAATGGTGATTTTCATTGTACCAACTAAGCACAAGGCAAGAAACATCAAATTATTGGGGTGGTTTGATAGGTGGAAGTTTGATGAGGTTAGCTTTGAGAAATTTGTCCAAAATTGAAGCATAAGACTTCCCTATGGGAGTATATTGCTTTGGAGGAGCTCAGTTTTGGTTTCAGTTTTATTAGTAGGAAGGGTTATAAGAATTCATTTTTTGGGGTTAGTTGATAGTTGGTGTTGGAGAAATTTTTAGGACAACTGAGGTTACATATGATTTTGTCTTGGTATTGGGATGGTTGTATTGGTTATTGGTTTTGGTGGAGGGAAGGTAATTATATTTAAATATAGAATTATTGTTTTGTAGTTTTAATTTCCCTTCGTTAATGGCTTAGTTTTCAATTTTACATGCCATGGTGAATGATTCATCAATTTTTTTGAAAGTTTGAACTTGAAGAGTGGGGGAAAAATGTTTGTCACAACCCTAATAAAATATCTCAATAAACTTAGATTAGGGTAAGGAGAAATAAATATGATTGATGAGACCTCTCCATCTAGCTAAAAAATCGATAATTGATTCATCATCAAATTACCCTAATATATAGAGGTTAGTAATATAAACCTTTTTAGATATATTTACTAAGAAGTGATATAAATTTTTTTGGAAAAGTTGGGAGAATGAAAAGATGGAGTGCTTACTGAGATAACTATACCAATCAAGGGTTGGTCCTAATAAAGACATGGGGAAGGTATGAAAGAGGAGAGCATCATCACATGTGATCAAATAACAAGAATTATGAAATTCTCTCAAATTTTATTGGGGGTCCTCCTTACTTTAGAACTTAGAAAATTTGGTTAGCTCCTATTCAGAAGGATAAGCATGGATATGAATAAACAAATGGATGGGTTCATTATAGATTTGATCATAGGATAAAAGGTTATGAAACCTAGAAATAGATGACTCTAGGTTGGTCTTTTTATCCATTAACATCTTAAACAAGTTAGTTTGGGGTTGGGAAGCTACATAATTAGGTGGTAAGATTTTTTGAGGTTAGGTGGCATTAATGTATGGATAAGGGATAGGGGGTGTTGAAGAAGCCACATATTGGTTAGAGATCATAAGAGGTTGGGATGGTGCCATATAAGACTTGATTGACACAAATGGATGGGTGGAAGGTGCTATGCATCCTTGTGGGTTAGAAACATATGGGTAAGATGTCATGGGTACATATTTTGGGGCTGATATGGGTTGGTTTAGAGGTAGGTTTGGGTTTGTGGATAATGGTATAGATGTAGATTGGGTTGGAGGTATGAAAGTGATAGATGGTTGTTTGTGGATGGTAACTCTAGTGCTAATAGGTGGGAGTGTTTAAGGTATGGAAAGTACCAAACTTTGAAGTGGGGTAGAAATTGGTGGGTTGGTTGAACTAAGGGTAATAGTAGAAATAGGGGTAGAAGATACTATCGGAGTTGTTTCCAGAATCTAGATAATGCAAGTGAAATGGAGACATGATCACATGAGTTGAAGCAAGTGCACACCACAAAGATGCTAAAGTAATTTGAAAATAACACAAGAAGATAAATTGCACAAGACAAAATAGAGAAAACCAAAATCTGATTAACATGAGATGGCCAAAGTGAGGACTACAAATAGGAGAGTACGTAACTCCTCCAAAAAAGGTGGACAAGGCACCCCAAGAATAGACTGTAACTCTTCCATGAAAGGTGGTGACAAGGTGCTAAGAATAAAGAAGTAACTCCCATCAAGGGAGTTACTTATGACACATCTATGACACACACCTCCACATAAGCTAACCTATCCCACAAATGTAGGAAAACTCCAAGTATGCACAAGAAATATAATTTCCCTAATTAATAAATAGGAAAAAACAAAAACCTACACTAATACCCCCCCATAAGCACAACTTAGGTGGGTAGTGTGGAAATATAAAATGGGTCTTAGCAACTAGGCCTGATGAGGTACCCATGTACAAATGCAATCTCCCATAAGATAGAGAAAAGGAGAAAACCCGTAGGAAAAAACTCCCCCCAAAAGAGAGACATAAAAGAAAAGAAGAGGCTAGAAGGCCCCTGTAAAGATGATGCTACTGTAGATATGGACCACACCCCAAAAAGAGCTCATAAATGAATGAACTTGTTCTTAGTGAAAGGTTTGGTGAAGATGTCTGCAACCTGCTTTGAAGATTGGCAAAATATCAAGTCAATGACCTAACTATGAATAAGCTCCCGAATGAAATGCATGTGAATCTCTAT
This sequence comes from Torreya grandis, assembly GCA_037957365.1. Lineage (NCBI taxonomy): Eukaryota > Viridiplantae > Streptophyta > Pinopsida > Cupressales > Taxaceae > Torreya > Torreya grandis. Next base: position 975,433 of record JARHVA010004290.1, on the reverse strand, counting down.
GTGCTTGGTCCACTGGTGCTGAACTAGATTCTTGCAAATCTAAATGGTACTCTAGTTATCACAATAAATGATGGTGGGCTACCTGATAGGAATGCCAAATTCAAAAAGAATCCTCTAAAGCCAAATAGCCTCAGTAGCTACATTAATAGCTCCCATGTACTCTACCTCTATGGATGATATAGAAATAACATTCTTCTTCTTACTAGACCAATTGATAGGACCAAAACCTAGAGAGAAACTGTAACCAAAAGTGGACTTGCGAGTCTACAAATCACTAGCCCAGTCTGAATCTATATATCTAACTAAGTCAAGCTCTATGCCAAATCTATAATGAATCCCATATCTATGTGAACCCTGTATGTAATGAAATATCCTCTTAGTTTCTTTCCAATGCAGCTCATGAGGTTCCTGCATGAATCTAGAGATAAGTCCCATTGTATATGATATGTTGGGCCTAGTGTGAGTCAAGTAGATGAGACTACCAACAATTTTTTGATACCGAGTGGCATCAACCAATAGTGAAGAATAGTCAACCTCAAGCTTGACTCGTGATAGAAAGGGAGTCGAAGATGGCTTGTAATCAGCCATGTGAAACTGAGCCAATAAATCAAGAGCATACTTAGGTTGTGCAAGATAAATCCTTGAATCTTACTGTGAGATCTTGATGCCAAGGAAGTAGTACAACAAACCCAAGTTTGTCATATCAAATATATCTTGAAGAGATGCCACAGCTACAATAGCTGATGAAGAACTCCCTATGATCAAAAGGTCATCAACATATAGAACCAAAATCAAGAGTGAATCATCTTGTCATAAGAAATAGACATTGGGATCAAAATGGCACCTAGTGAAACCCACTGTGAGAAGGAAGGAATCCATCTTGGCATACCAAGCCAAGGGGCTTGTTTGAAGCCATAGATAGATTTCCTAAGTCTGAAGACTAAGGAAGAATCCTGAACAAATCTTGGCGGCTGCTCCATGTAGATCTCCTCCTCTAGGTCTCCATGAAGAAAGGGCACTCTTCACATCCATCTGATGCACATCCCAACCATGTGCTACATCAATAGCCAAGGTGAGTCAGATAGAATTCATCTTTGCAATGGGTACAAAGGTCTCTGAGTAGTCAATGCCTACCACCTGTGAGAAACCTTTGGTGACCAATCACACCTTATACTTATCAGCTGACCCATCTGCTGCAAACTTGGTCTAATATATCCACCTACATCAAACCATCTTTCTTCCCTTAGGAAGTGAAGTCAAATCCCACGTGTGATTTTTGATTAAGGAAGAATATTATTCCTCCATAGCATTATCCCACTCAGGTACCCTTGATGCCTCTCTAAAAGTCTATGGATCCAAAACTGAAGCAAAGAAGGCATGTGGATCTCTCTAAAAATCCCCCTTAGTACATTTTGTCATCTATGGGATCTCCTGCCCAAGTGTCAGCACTCTCAAGTGTCTGTCTAGCCCAAAGTGGCCCAAAAGTGGGTGAGTCAGGTGTTAACTCCTCATCCTCTGACTGACTAGAGGTGGATGACTCTGCATCACTATCCTCACTATCTAAACTTGAAGAAGAAGAAGATGTCTCTGGCTCAAGAACCTGCTATGGCTGATCTGAATCTTGATAAGGAATCATCATGAAGAAGTAGATCCGATGAGGGAGAAGAAGTGTCAAGTGTTGAGTCTCTAAGACTCTCCTAAAAATGGACACTTCTCTCGATGAAAAACTCATGAGTGACTGGATCTAAAAGGTGATACCCCTTAATACCATCCAAATATCCTACAAAGATGTAAGGCTTGGACTGATGTTCCATAACTTTGCATTTCTTCTTCAGAATGTGGGCCATGGCTGGGGATCCAAAAACCCTGAGGTGCTCAACATTAGGTTTCTTTTTATGCCAAGCTTCAAAGGGTGTTATCCCTTTCAAAGCTTTGTGAGGAACCCTGTTTTGAATGTATCAAGCACAATTGATGGCTTTGGCCCAGTACTGTGGTGCTGAAGGATTTAGAGTGAATCATACAGCTACCCATCTCTTTCAAGAACCTATTCTTGCATTCTAAAACCCCATTCTATGAAGGACTATAAGTGACTATGCACTACAAATCAATCCCCTCTATGGTGCAAAACTACTCAAACTTGATGCTGACATACTCCCCTCCATTATCAGTTTGAAGAACCTTGATGGATTTCTCACTCTGTTTCTCAACAAGAGCCTTGAAGTCTAGAAAATTTTCAAACACTTCAGACTTTTGTTTGAAAAAATATATCCAAGTGTACATAGAGAAATCATCAATAAAAGTGAGGATGTACTTGGCCCTTATGAAAGATGGTTTGGGAAAGGGTCCCGATACATCACTGTGGACTAACTCCAAAGGTTGTGAATCCCTCCAAGCTTTGCCTTTTTCAAATTTTGCTTCAGGATGCTTCCTAAGGGAACACCCTTCACAAAGTCCTTTTGAGAATTGGACATGAGGCATGCCAATGACCATGTCATTTTTTCAAAGTTGCTCAAGGTAGCAGTAGTTAAGGTGGCCAAACTACTCATGCCATAATTTGCTAACTCCATTTGAATGAGTTAGCAATGCTGTTGGAGAAGAATTTGATGCAAAATGTGAGAAAGTGTATAACTTGGCTTAGTGATCTGCCCTACCCACTACCACTGTAGTATCACTGGGCAACTCCCTGATAGCTATTGAATCTAGTGAAAACTCAACTTTCATGCCCTGACCAATGTGAGTGATTTGGTATACTGATATGAGATTAGTTGATAGAGAAGGAACACTTAGAACATTATTGAATGTTCCTCCTTCCATTTCAACTGACCCTCTCCCTACAATAAAAACTGATGTGTCATCACCTAAACTAATTGAAGTCATGCTACAAGGCTCTAAAGATGAAAACTCAACTAGTGAAGAGCCCATGTGGTGAGAAGCACCTGAATCAGTGACCCATGAAGATGTAGAAGCTGTTGTAGCTACAAGGGCCTTTCCCTTTTCTTTCTCCTTACCCTTGCCTTTTAAGCCTTGGTAGGATCTTGGGTAGATGAATTCTGCTTGATGGACTCAGGAGCACCTATGTTGTTCTTCTCTAGAAGATGAGTTAGGTGATCTATTTGTTTCTTCATGCATTTGTGTTCATCATGCCCTATGTCTTTTTACAATAGGCACACTTAACCTTCTCCTTCTTAGGTTTAGCAATAGAGGATGAAGACTCAGTATTTTTTTTGGTAGGATTGTTGTTTTCTTTCTTCTTCTCCTAGTCCTTATTCTTTTTCTTCTTCTCCTTTATTAAAGTCTTATCCTTACCATTTCCAGCTATCAAAGGTTGGGGTTGAGTAGACTTCATTGTGCCCATTTGAATTAGCTCATCTTGCTTCCTAGTCAAGTTGACAATGAATGAATTCAAAGAAGGCATTTTCCATGTAGTGTCAAGGGCACTTTTTGTGGCATGGAAAGTGGAGACAAAGACTGAATACCTTGGACCTAACTTTGTGAGAATGGAAAGTATGAGTTGATCATCTTTCTTCTCTATCCCAAATTCTTTTAATTACAATCTAAGGGCCTTAAACTTAGTGAAGAAGTCTTGTAGGGTGTCAAAGTGTGTAGGACTTAGACTTATGAGTTCATTTTCAAGTTCATGACCTCTCATCTCATCAAGCTTCCCAAATAAATTTTCTAAGGTGTCCCATATGTCATTGGGAGTCTAAGAGGATTCTAGATGGAAGAGAAGTTCTGGAGACAGACAAGCTCAGTAATCCATAGGCTTCATCACTACGGTTGTACCACTTTACCTTTTTAGCATCAGTGTTGGGTTCTACTTCAGTACCCATGCTGATCCTATACAACCCTTTGCTTCTAAGAATGATTGACATTTTAACCTTCCATTCATGATAGTTGAAGGTTGTTAGGGGTTTTAAGTTGAAAATAATCCATTTTTAGCTAAATTTAGGTGAAGTTGTGTTGATTGCAAGTTATGAAATTATGTAGAAAGGAGAATGAAAGTAAAGATTTACAAGTTGTGAAAAGAAATCACAGCCCCTCAAAATATTGAGCCCCCCTAAATATGTAAGTGCATGCTCAAAATACGTCAGACTTAGTTGAGAATGCATCTTATAGCAATAAGTGCAAGACTAAAGCAAACAGGACGTCAGACTCAGCCGAAAATGCATCTCGAGAGACCCAAATTTTTGGCACTTTATAAACTAGTGCAATTTTTACAAATAAAAAGCATACACTATGGAGAATTGAATTACAAACACTTTTGCAAAAAATGGCACCCAAATCTGAGCTACTATTTGCAAGATATTAAAGGTTCAATTTTCTCGTAAACTAGTGTTTTTGCAAAAAAACAGCACTAAAACATTAAAAAATGCATGTTATGAAAGAGAAAGTGGCCTTCCAACCACTCATTGGATTTAGCACAAAATGAGGAATCCAAAGGAGGTTTTTATGAGGGGGAATTGGCCTCTTGCCAACCCGAGCCTCACCCTTCGTCTTCGATAGGCGAAGATACAAGTTTTAAATGAAAACCCCCAAAATTACAAAACTATCTAAAAAATTAAATATGTAGTCAAATTGATTGATTTTTGTTTTACAAGTCAATTTTAAACTAAAAACAAAATAAAGCATAGACATAATGAAGGATTTCCAAGTGTCTAAGGGGTGCCACATGGGACGCCAAGCAAGGAAGGGGCGCAAAAAACAAACACAGTCTAGATTTTGCTCAAAAAAGACAAAAGAATAATTGCAAACCTGTGCTAGATGCCATATGGCCTACTTAGCACCTTGCTAGGCAAGAAAAGAAGTTGGAAGGACTGCCTGAGGCATAGCAAAACTGAAGGCACCTTGCTGGAAGGAGTGTGGCGCAAAGTTGACTGTTGACTAGAAGTGCATGGGTTTGCAGGCCAAAAGAATAATAGCAGAAGTTGGGATGTCATACGGCTATGGTCAGCTATTGGAGAGAGCAGACTACTACTGTTTCTTGGTGTGGATTGAATGCTGCTCCTCCCTCTACTGCTCCACACAACAATGGTACCTAAGCTAACTGCTGAACCAACCCTTGAAGTGAAGACAACCAAGACACCCAAAGGCCAAGGATTCCCAAGAAAATGATACCAAAAATGATATATTTTTATTTATTTTAGAATATATCTATAAATTAAAAAATAAAGAGAACTCCACTCCTCTTGATTTCAAAATAAACTAAAAGCATAACCAGACACACGATTACCATTCTTGCTCTGATACCATATCAGAGTTGTTGCCAGAATCTGGATAATGCGAGTGCAATGGAGGCGTGATCACATGAGTTGAAGCAAGTGCACACCACATAGATGCTAAATCAATTTGAAAATAACACAAGAAGATAAATTGCACAAGACAAAATGGAGAAAACCAAAATTTGATTAACATGAGATGGCCAAAGTGAGGACTACAAATAGGAGAGTACGTAAGTAACTCCTCCACAAAAGGTGGACAAGGCACCCCAAGAATAGACTGTAACTCCTCCATGAAAGGTGGTGACAAGGTGCTAAGAATAGAGAAGTAACTCCCATCAAGGGAGTTACTTATGACACATTTATGACACACACCTCCACATAAGCTTGCCTATCCCACAAATGTAAGAAAACTCCAAGTATGCACAAGAAATACAATTTCCCTAATTAATAAATAAGGAAAAATAAAAACCTAGACTAATAGATACCCATATGGTAGGAGTATAGGTAACAAGGGGTAAAATTGATCCAATGGTAGAGGTATTGGTTGGGGTAGTAGGTGTTTAGTTATTGGTTGGGATGTTGGATGGATTTTGAGGAGTGATAGTAGGTGGGATATTGAAAGACTAAGAGTCCTGGGTGAGCATGGGTTGGGTTGAGGTAACACCCTCTAGAAGATGGGAAGGCATACCATAGGGAGGATCTATAAGAGGAATTGAAGCAAAAGGGGTATGGCTAGATAAGGTGTTTAAGTAATGCTAAAGAACCATGGAATTATTATTGAGGAAGATAGAAAAATCTAGATCACCCTCAACAACAATCAGAGGTCTGGTAGGAGGGAGAGAAAAATGAGGGGAACCCTCAGCATTAGAGGTATACTTGATGGAGGAAGAATAATAAAGTGGTTTTTGGTTGGTTTGATTCCTCAACTACTGTCTAATGAAGACCATGAGAGAAAATAAGAGATAAAATGATGAAACTCACACCTCAAACAAAGAGCAAGCAAAAGAAAAGAACTCAAGGAAATCAAACATACACTAAAGTGCATTTAACAACCTAGGGTTATTTTTAAATCACTCTTGGCTTATGGCTTAGAGAGTGTGAAGAATAAATTTGGTTTGTAGATCAGGTACTAAAGAGGAAATTTAAGGTTGGTTTCAAGTTATGTTTAGGTGCTCAAGAGAGAAATCTATATTTATCTTTAGTACTTGGCTTGGTATTAGGGCCTACCCCATCACTTCACACACTAAAATGATAAGGGTGTCAGGTAGTTAGCCAAAATATACTAAATATTAGAGTTTATACTCAACCAGAGATCTAAGTTGGTTTTTACCTTTGTAATGACCTCTAAGTGGGATTTATAGGAAAGGGTAAGTTTTACTACTAGGTGATGAAATCTTAGTTAGGCCTTGTATCAATTATGTTTTTATGTGTTGATTGATTATGTGGTTTGGATAAATGTGTGATAATAAGAGTGAAAATTATGATTAATTACTTTTGCCTTTAAGTTACTAGATGAACTAAAACACACAAGCAATCAATGTATGTAAAATATTTATTTTAAGCCCAAAATTTTATATTTAATTTGATGAGCATACAATAAAGGAAGAAACATGGATGTTAGGTCCCACTGGGTGTTCCAAAATGTTTCTCTTAATTTTTTCTCATTCCTTAATTTGGAAACAAGTAATGAGACTAGTAAAAGGGGTGTGTAAAGGAATCCTTGATAAAGTATGTGCATGATCTAGATGATGATGGGAAATCCTCGTTAGATTGTAAGGAATAACATGTAGATAATAAATACACTAGAAAAGGGGTTGTTAGATGGATGGTTGAGTGGACTACCAAGTGTGAGCTAGATCTAAGAATCATATGCTTGTTAGGAGGATGTCAATTGACTCTTTATAATAGTTAAGTTGATATAAATATAAATAAATAATATTTGTATTCAATAACTAGAAATTAAATGCATGTAAGATGAGACGAAAGTAAATTTATTGTTAAACAAAATGACTAAATATAGAACTAGTTAGTCAATACTTATGTAAAGATAGTTGGGGTCAGGTTTAGAAAATTTAGGTAGGCTCTATGAATAGGTAGAAACATAAAAAGTAGGGTATGGTTGGGGTTAAGAGGCTAAAAATAGCTTACTACTATTTAGCCCATAGTGACTATCAATGATTGGGTTAACCATCGGTGGTTAAGTTGATTTTTCAGTGGTTGTGTTACCATCAATGGTTGAGGTGACCATCAATGGGTAGGATAATCATCAGTGGTTAGGCTAACTATTGGCAGTTGCCTATGAAATTTTAAAAATGATTAGAAAATTGATGGAAGATTGGGTAATTGGTCAAATAGAAAATTTTATGGATTTTAAGAATGGAAAATAAGATAAATATAGGTATCGATAGGGTAAGGATTTTAGAAATGAAATAGATCAAAGAAAACAAGCACGAGATACCTATAACTTGATGGTAGAAGGCTAAAGTAATTTGGCTAGAGTGATAGTAATTTGGCCTTTGAAAGTGATTCCAATAGAGGTTAACGTCTCCATTGATGTTACATGATTTTTGAAGGGACACTAGATACCTATATGTAAGATAGATTAGATGTGGATTGCTATATTTCTAGATAATTTTCACTTCCTACTTCTCTCCTTTTATAGGAGGAAGTTACTAATTATGTAGGAGGAAGTTGCTAATTGTGATGGAGGATAAAGTTTCCATTTATGATGATTTAAATATTTTTAGCATTGCATAAGGAAACTTTATAGATATATCCATGCTTATCTCATACAACTGGTAATGTTTTTAAAGCAAGCTTGGAGAACCTAATCATCAATGGTTATGCTAACCATCAATGGTTAGGCTGATCGTCAATGATCGATATTCTAGGTGAAAATAAATTAAAAAGAGGGTAGATTAAAAATTCAAGTTATAGGATGTTAGGTTAGGGGTTCAAGTTAGCAAATTAATAAATGGGCTAATTAAACTAGGTGGTCAACTAGCTTCAGGGTTGGGTAAGAATTCATAGCATTTTGACATCTAAAACTGTGTAGTTTTCAAATGTCTACACTTGAGGCTGTTAATAAGTAAATGAATGATAGGAACCTTCTCTATAGGAAATCATATCCTATTATAAGACACATGAAAAATGATTAATTATGAACAAGAGTTTCCCTTTACCTCAGAGATGATGACCATATGAGTGCTTGAAATTTCTTGTGAATACCAAGATGATGAAAATGAGTACTTAATGATTGAATTTGTGTCCACACAGACATGCCAAAACTGTTAGTAACCCAATTTGTACCCTACTAAAGTAGATTTCTCAAATCTCCTTCAAACTTAAATTAAAACATTAGATTGTTCTATAGTTGTGGGATACCTATACTTAGACCAAACATATAGATTATGAGGTTATCTCCTATGATGTATCATCTCTGGATCTGCTACTAAAACATACTTTGATTTTTGGGGTGAAAAGGGTTATAAGGATAATTAAAAGATAAATTCTATTCTACTAATGGTGATACACTGTATATCATTGGTTCATCCACTCAATTTGGACTCTTAGAACACTAATGAACTAGAAATAGACTCAAAGACTATCTCTAAGGCTTCTTTTACAACAATGTTTCACATGGAGGTCTTGATTAATGATAATAGCTTTGAGGTAAAGAGAGAGAGGTATACTTTGAGATAATATTCAACCTTGTTACATTGTAAATATTATAATCAACCTTTGACACTTTATATAACCTAAAAAATACAATTAATCAATAGATAGGTGTGGCAAGGACATGCTAAAGAATGATTCATACCAATTTTTACACATCTAAACAATCATACACACACTAAAAGTAAATAATAAATAAGATTAAATCGTCCATTTTATTGAGTCAAGAGGTTTACAAAGCTCAATCTTGGTAGAGTTTCATCATGCTCAAGAGAGGGATCTTGAACAAAGGATTCAAAGCCTAAATATATAACAAAAGATAATAATATCAGTCAAGAGAATAGCATAGAGGAGAGAATAAGAATACATATAATAATTAAATCCAACTAAACTTCAATTACAAATAGTTATCAATAGTCTTTAGGATATATTTTTATGTCTAGTGCCTTGTATGATCCTTGCATGAACTATTTGGCATTGAAAATAAGGTGGTGGGCCATTTTTAATTATTAAAAATCTTATACTAATATTTACACCATAAATGTATTATGTAACTCCTATTAACATGATATCAAGATAAGTGAATGACTTCTTCATGCATTAAGACTTAGAACATGCATTTAGTTAAGGATCGGTTAACTCATGATTAGCACTAAAGGGTTAAGTTGTATGTAATTTATAATTGGAAACCATATATGTGGAATGATTAATCTTGAGTATTATTTATATATGTGTTTCAACTTTTCATTAACTCACTCTCTCAACTTTTTATGCCATTCTTCACTTACTTGAGTGACCAAGTAGTTTTACTAAGCGAATTAGGCCTAACAGCCTAATTACCTGCATTTGATGACTATAAAACCCTTCATAAAAATTTATAAACTTATGTAAAAGTGAGTTTCATACTTGAAAAAATTCCTTTAACCATGAAATAGGTCGTTCTGGGTAAGCAACACCTGCAAAGTAGTCAAACTAGTTGGCTAGGTTAGCTTGTCTTGAATTTATACAGACTAACTATTTTAAAGAGACAAATAGGGGAATTTTAAGGCATGGTATTGAGAATATTATATATTTAGGATGAATAAAAATTTCAAAAAAAATATATCCAATTATTTTAATTCATTAAAATACCTTATACCTTTATTTTCTTCACTTTTTTGTTAAAACCCCTATTTTATGCCATTTTTCTACACATCGATATAAACAATTTCCATGGACATCAATATCTCAAATTTTAATTGATTATCTAGGTGGTATTTAGGTGAATTCAATTAGTTTGGATGCATTCTTATTCAATTCTTCACAAACAAGTTTGTAGTAGGGTTTTTCAAGGGTTTTAAAGTGCTCACGTTTCTTAATGATGATTCATAAATCCTAAGCCTTAAATGCCTAAAACAATGCCACAAAAAATTAGTGCATTAGGCACTATAACTCCCCATAATTACCCATATTCCCATGTAAAATATCTATACCATGGTGACCATGTGAAGTCAACTCTCAGATTGGAAATTAGGCTTTCTATGCATGTTTGGTGTTGTAAGGCCAAGATGATCAGGCATAATTCTTCTCCTCTGGATAAAAATTGGCATATACCTCTCTTATAGACCTATGATGATGTTAATGTTTATTTTAATTGCCTCCATATCCTTGATTTATATCTTGTTACCCCTTATTTATGGCTTTATCTAGTGATGCCAAGAGCTAGGCATATGTCTATGCATGATTTCTTAGTATTTTGAACTTATGATGATTTTTAAAGGTTAAAATTCATTTTATAAAACATGAAAAACTTGAATAAAGTTAAATAAAGTCATAAAATCAGCTTGATCAAGCCATTCATCTTATTCTTGTATGCAAACAACTCCTTTTTTGACCTACATACCTATTTGCCTATGGAAATGACTAAAATGACCCTTGTAGATGATTGTATCAATGTTATTGAGGAATTTTAGGACCCCATATTGATTCCCAAACTCATTAAATGTGAAATTACCCTTCATTCCTTTGATTATAGGCTCAAAAAAACCTTATTTACCTAGTCCATATAGTAAGAGTACTTCACGTGCCAAGTAACAGGTTGTGGAAGTGCTTAGGGGAGTTGAGAAGACTAGAAAGATCATTTTATATCTCAAACCCATAATTTGAATGCACATTTAGGCTTATTTCTTCCATCAAGTAGTTATCAAGGTTTTGTAAGCATATAAAACTTCTTATCAATTATTCATAATATATGAACCCATGATGTAAACCTTATTTAAATATAAATGGAGTATATTTCCCCCCTTAAAAACCATGGCAAGAATAATCTTCCATGCAGAAGGTGTTCAGTTATGTCTACATGGTGAGGTTTTGCTTCGATTGGTTGTCATAGACTGTATGTGTAAAAAAGAAGGTTTAGGATTCAAACAAGATAAGTTTTTTTTGTATTATCTCCACTCCAATACCTCATTTAATGTTTCAATTACCCTCCACACTATCTCAATGCTCATAAAATGAAGATAAAACCCATTAAAGAGTTCAAAATGGTGGTAGCATCTCTTAAGGGTTTTAGGCCTGCTTGACTGTATTAGCCCTCAAGGGCATGATTTTCATGTAATTTTTAAGGTAATCACTATCAATAGTTTTCCAAACACTTATAATTACCTTATTAATCTTCAAAAACAATATCATGAAGTTTAAACCCTCTACTAAACCTATAGCCCTCCAAAAAGGTCTCTTAGCTCCAACTTTGACTATCAATAGAAAAGTAGGTGATTGTGTTAAAGAATTGGATATTTAAAACCTTACTTTTATTTAACCAATATTATTTACAATAATAACCACTTATTATGACCAACTCCATGAAGTTTCATGCTTGGATCTTACCAACAGAGGCTTAAAGATGCATTTTTCCAAAATTGACTAGTAGGTTGCCTATATTGTCATGTCTCATAAGACCTATGACTAGGTATTCCTTCTTAAATTACCTTTTATTGTGTTTTAGGATTTTAAATAGGCTTTAATAGGCCATGAAAAGTCCTATTAAAATATATTTGATCATTCATTGGTCAATCTTAGTCTTATATATCTCATCAAACACCATGTATCATAAAAGAACCTCAAAGTGATTGCCTCACTAACACTGTTGAAGGTGATTTCATTATAATTAGAAGTGTTTGATATATTTTTCACTATAATTTTTAACTTTTAAAACTCTTAAAGTACCTAAAAACTTTGTCTCACCTCCTCCTTTGGTGTATTTTCTCTTCAAGGGGTTTTTTAAGCTCTTACATAGTCCTAATCTATACACATGCCTGTGTACTATATTCTTATGAGATGACAAACCTTTATGATCTAATAAAGATATTTATGAAGTTTAATGATGTCAATTTTTCATTCTAAATCACTGATAACTTCATAATTTTCCTCCTTGACTAAAATGGTCTTTAGTTGCACCTTGAGAGTATATGGATGTATCAATGGAAATGACCACCTAGTATAGCTGTAGGTGGTCATTCCAAGGTTTTATCTTGAATGTATATTGATTTGGGAAACCATATTCATTAATTTTATTAGTTAATTTATCCATTATCCAAAGTATTCCTCTATTTTAACATGGAACTCTTTCACTAGACCATTTCTCTAGCATTTTCTTCATGCTTGGAGGTAGGCCTATGTTTCTTAAGAAGGTTGTAGATAAATATTTATAAGGTCAATGAGTGTGTCATTATGTAATTAAATTTAATATATTGATATATATAAACATCACCATGTGACTCTCAACTTTGGATAGATTCTCCATTGATCTTCAAGGCATAAAAATATCATTCTTTACAATTTTGGTCTTGGTGAAGGGTTATCATGTTGCAAGAACTTCTTAACCTTATTATAGGTGGTCATATCATGAAAAAATAACCTATTATGAGTTTGATCATCTTCAAGGTCTTATTTTTATCCAAGTCTCATACACATCTCTTTATCACACTATATTCTCCATACACCTCATTCTTCTTGAAAATAGACCATTCTCTATCATATACTTCACTATGCATTGACTCAGGCCCTTATATAGACTGTGTCAGATGGAATGCTAGAAGAGGATCTAAGATATATTGTATGGACTTATCATTCATTATTTAAATGATATATATGAGTTACATAGCCTAATTTGAAACTCAAATTCTCTTAAAGGTGTCATTCATAGCTCTACCCCCTCTTTGGGCTTATGACTATGTCCTTAAAGAGATGATTATATGCCTCTTTTATGACTGATCCTAGATCAAATTGATGATCTATTTGAATAATTATAGTTCCAATTTAGGTCATAAATGTTCTATTCATTTAAATATATCCATTAGGGTCTCAAAGTTCCTTTCACAATGTATTTGGCTCATGCACTTTAACAAGGATAGGTGGATAATATAGGGCTCCTTTGTATGGACTGTATCTACATTAAACCTTGAGAAAGTCATCAAAACATAGTTGATAATATTTTTATTAATTAATTACAACTTGAGAATAGATTTCAACCTTATTCATATGATAAATATTCCATCTAGTGTCCTTAAGACAATATTTTTAGGAAACATAACTTGATTGCATTCTCCTAGTTTTAGGTGGAGATTTCCATCTCTTTAGCACTATTTTAAGGTCTGCAAACCACATTTTCATGAACATGATTATTATTAGTGTTATTGACTCTTATTAGAAATGAATACATTAGGTGAAAGTGAGTATAATGTGGTGATATGTGATGGATGATGAGAACATTGAATTGAGATGGAGATGGAGCCTTACAATAATGAGGGAAGGTAATGACAAGGCAGTGAAATGGAATAAAACATAATAGAAGTGAAAATAACATGTGGAGTATATGAAAATACCATATTTAGGGTATTATGGAATAATAAACACATGTTCGACAAGATATATCAGTTTTGAGGCTTTTGAACAAGCATATGGTGCAAAAATGGAAACCTATGAGCCTACTAAGAACCTTAACAAATTCTAAGAAACCTTAAAATTTTCTAAACTAAGACTCGATGAATATATTGAGAGCACATTAATGGATTATTTTAATAAAATTTTGAGAATATTGAATTAAGAACATATGACATGAATTAAACACCTTTAAACAAGAATCTAACAAATCTTGATGTTCCTTCTCTTTCTTTAATCATACAAACTCTTTTATATGCTTATAGACTAAAAATTTGAATTTTATGCCTTTTTGATCTCCATATTAACCTCACATGTGTGTAAATAATATGAAAAATATCATTATAAGTTAGGTTATACTCTTAAAAAACTCCACAAACTTTAATTTTTCTATCATGATGCCAGATGAGGAAAAATCCCAAAAAGCTGATTGCCTACTTGGATGAAGGAGACATAGTGAGTGAATTAAATTCAAAATGATGGTTCATGAAGGATGGATGAAAAAATTTATAACCACTATCCATATCTATAATATATAAGACCTCTTTCTCTTCCCAAAAATTTAGACCTTGATTTTCTCTCTCATAGTCGTACCACCTACAAACCTGAAGGGCTCTCACTATGTGCAAAGAAACAAGGTAAATGTAGGGAGATATTTTTGATATTTTTTAAAATAAAATTTCCTTAAATATATTTTTTAATACCTATCATGTATTAATATTAAATATATTTACCTCAACTATATGGAAAAGTCCATACAATTTCATATTCTTGCATGAAATTACATGGAAAATGGCCTTTCTTTACATTGTCTTCATATTTCAAGTTTGAAACCACCAAATTTAGGGACTGATAAGGAATAATGAGATTTAATATGGATTTTATGTAAACAAACAATTCATTTTACATCAAAATGAGGCAAAATTTTACACTTGGGAGTCTTTTGAGGCTAAACTATGCTTTAGAGTTGCATGAAAAGCTATTTTCAAAGCATAAAAGTTTATGACTAAGGTAATGAAATAAATATGAATGTGTTTGAATGCATTATTAAAGGAAATTTGTTACATTTTTAATCAATATTTAACATTTAAATACCAAAATTCTCATTTTTATTTATAAATACAAAGTTTTACAAGATTTATAATTGAAAAAAGCATATAACAATACCATGAAAAGTTTAAAGTTATAAGGGGTGGCATTTGGCCTTGATAGGCCAAATTTATAATATTTATCAGATTTAAACCACCAAAATTCAAGGTGAAACCACCAAATAAATTATTTAAAATGGTTAAAAGGGCAAAACTACCAATTACAATGGCCTTTAAAATGACTAAAAAATAGAAAATGAGGGGGAGAAACTGTTAATTTCAATGAAACCACCAAATTTTAGTGGGTGAAACTACTGAAGTATAGGGAAAAACTACTATTTTCACCTTGGATGGAAGTTTACAGAATTTGGATGAAAATAAGAAGAATATAGCTAATTTATAGATTATTATTTTCAATTAGCAAAATGTAGAAGGTCTAGAATAGTTTGTGGGATACATAGGGTCCCACTAGGTATGAAATTATGTATATCAAGAATATAAAGAAGGTTAGTTCAATAATTAGTGAATGAAATAAAAAAACTTGGATAACATAACATTCTAAGCATTATCCCTAGGATTGATCAAGGTCAAACAAGAGAAGAATCAAATAGATAGAAAAAAAACACCATTATACCCTATTTGGAGACTTATTTGATTTCTAGTTCAAAGAAGCTTGTGCTCAGATTGTAGAGCTAGAGGTATTTGGACATGTTGACTCCACATGTGGTAAGAATTTCCCCTTGGTTAATCTTATCTTGGATTGAAAAATTGATATGAAAATGCTAAATCTCTAGTGTGATTTTAGCATGGTAAGTGTATGCAATTATAAATTCATCATGTCTATAAATCAATCCTATCTTAGAGAAGATAGAGCATACCTACACTTCTAATTACGAATACATTTGTTAAGCAAGATCATGACCAATATGGGGATCCACTAGACCTGATTATGGAGTCAATTATCATAATACACTATGCTAAGGAGGGTTTCAAAGCCTATAGACTAACACAATCACATAATAACCCTAAGGGGGTCAAAGGTTTTTTATTTCACTTATTCTAATAACAAGAAAGTAATCCAGTCTAGTGCTCACCAAATCTTGTGGCACAAATTGGGGGTTAGAAACAAAATAAACTAAAATAAACATGCATAAAATACATACACTCATATCAATGTATATGGAATAATAATTCATGAAAGACACACACAACTACATTATCTATCTACTCTTACAAAGGAGAAATAAATTTAGGAATACTTACCTTTGAAGATGAACCCACTGAGACTCAATCTCTACCTTGGCCAAGGTTATTTGAAATATATTATTGTGGTATGTAAGGATAACAAATATAAATCAACTTTAGGCTACATAACCTATCTATGCATCCAAAAAACTTCTCCATAGGACAAGATCCATATCTCAAAAGAAAGTATGGAACCATAAGCTTAATTCCTCAAGTAGAATGGTCAATAAGTATATGTTCATTCAAAATTACTATTATTCACTTATCTATTATAAAATGGTTGGAAATTAAATTGTATATATAGGCGTATATTACCCTAAATCCTTCCAAATATGTCAACTATATGGGGTCAACCCAGTCAACCTTGTATGTTTTTGGGAGATAATTCACTAGGTCCTGAGCTATGTCAGCCAAAGGGATAACAAACTCCAAAGTAAAAATAACCCCAAAATAGTATAGGGTCAACCCAATCAACCCTATATAATAATTAGAGGCTAAAATTTGTACAATGTTCACCCAGTTGACCTATTATAACCAACTATTAAAAGGGGGATGAGGCAAGGAATAAGAGGATAATGATGTGATAAATGATTAAAATGGGTAAAAATAAGAAGAATAAGCTTAGGGTAAATTGTTTTAGGAGATAAGTGTGTTTATGGGAAGTGGCAAAAGGGACAATAATCTTAAAAACCACCAATGGTTTTCCCACCCCTTTCTCGATGCACCCCTTAAGGCATGTACTCAGAGAGATTGAGAATAGATGGGTTCCTTCAAGATAAAAAGTGTAAATAATCAATAAAAGTTGAAAAATATTATGTGTATACATATGTCTCACTTGAATATCATCACATGTCATATGAGTGAAACACAAGATGGTGCTTTGGGAAATAGAACATGATAACACATAATGTTGATGTTAAATAAAGTGTAGTAAGTAGTAAATAAGATAAAGGAAAGGACAAAATTTGAAAAACATATACCTTTACTTACCTTAGTGCTATATATAAATAAGTATAATGAAATAAAAAGTGAAATCATTCCATGTGAAGAACACTAGATGAACCTATAGAAGTTATCACAAAAAATAGCTAAAAAAATAAATAGAAGATAGGCATATAGTAATGGAGACAATAACAGTCAACACACATACAAGTAATAAAATGTGATTAAAATTTACTTAAGTTTACTTGAAATAAATAGGAGATAGATAGTTTTTTTGGGATATAACAATGATCTAATATCTATCGGGTGTGATTTTACAAACATAGTAGAGGACAAGGAGGAGATATGGGGGTCTCTTATGAGGGAAGTAATCCATGACATCCTAGATGAGGTGTTGATACTATATGACCCAAATACATTGGAGGACCTTGGCATATCATTTGCCTCAGCTCAAGTGAGCTAGTTTAGATTAGCAAGAGAGGTATCAAGGTAGATATGAGCATAAAGAGAGGATGAAACCACTAATAGAGATGGGTGTAAGAGAGATATATGAATATTAGGCCCTAGTAAAGGAGTGATATCCACATCTAACTACTATAACACAAATGACATAGGCACATATAGTGACCCTAGCCCATATGACATAGGTGTAATACTAGGAGAGAACACACATGGTGACCTTAGCTTAGTTGGAATAGGTGCAAGCATGAGTAATGCATTTAGAGGGATAGGTGGATGGATTGAGATCTCAAATAGCCTTGTTAAAATATTCTTTATAGAGGGGTTAGACTAAGTCATTTATAGGTAGCATGGCAAGAACATGAGATAGATGGGATGAGGTCTAGTCATAGAGTTGGAACATTATATATGGTTGTACTTGTATCAAAAAATCATGAGAGAAATATATATATGATGGATCATTTTGGCATATTGATGTTGATTTTTTATGTTCTTATCATGGTTGTGGTTGTGGATGGTTTGGATACATTTCTTAATAGCACATGTATTTAGTTTTTTGTTGTATGCTATAGGAAATATGTGAGATGTGGTTTCTTTTCTAGCATTATGTAGAACACATGTATGGTTAAAAATAAATAGGCAGAAATGACTTGGTAAAGTATAATAAATCAAAAATTTACTACACACTATTTCAAGTTGGGAAATGTGTAATAACAATAAATGATTTAGTATAAAGAACCAAAAGAATGGTAAAAAGGAATTTGTTTTTAAAAAAAATGAAAGATTTTTGCACCAAATTAAAATAAGTAAAATCACTCTAAATCATATTGGGAGATATGAAAATAATCTAATAAAATAGAAGGTATGTAAAAGAGAATAAATGGTATAAAAACAAATCAATTAAGTCAAAAAATCATACTATATCACGTTGGGAAGTATAAGAGAATCAAAATTGGTAAAAGGTCTGGTCTAAAATTTGCCATACTAATTCAAGCTGGGAAGTATAAAAAATTCAATAAAAGGTTATATTCTTACATGCACTTAGAAAATAAGAAGATCAAAGTGAAATAAAAATTAAGTAAGCACAAAACATACTAAATCAAGATGGGAAGCATGTCAATGATGTGCAACTTCATAATCAATCACATCTTATCTCATATTTGAGACATGTAATTTTTTTATGACTTGTATTATTGGAAAACTTTGTGAGAAGGGTCAGGTCCTATCTATAGTCTTACACTACAACTCCATAAAAGGAACACCACTGGGGTGGAATAATTAGGATAATTAGGCAACAAAGGATGTGGGAATAATAAGGTGATATGATGGTAATTTTTAATGAACATTGGGTCCTATCCATAATCTTACAAAGTAACTCACAAATGAGATCCCAAGGGGAGTGATAGAAAGACAAATCAATATTTCTCAAGAGGAAATATGAAGGATATAGGGAATGAAAAAAAAGGAATGTAAAAATCAAGACTTATATTTCTTATGAGAAGACCTTAGGAGGTAAGAGTCATACTAAAGACATAAGAAGACACTAAGTGACTAGTGACCATCAATATACAAAGGAAACCTACTCGCTATAGACATAAAGATTTTTAGGCAAATAAGTGTGCTAATAAATCAACTCATTAAAGTATATTGGTATAAGGAAACATAAAATGGACCTACCTTCTCATGACATGTTACCCATTCTTCAAGACCTCTTATAGATCCATCAATTTACTATGAAGATTGGGTACTTGCATGAGAAAGTAGGTAGAACTAAAAGATTTTTTTATTCTCCTCTTCTAATCTACTGGCCTACCTCACCCCAAAGGACCTTGGATCTATTGTGAGGCCAAATATGGAGTTTGAGATTCAACTAGAAGAATAAGATGTGCTTTGAATCATGTCTTTTAATGTTATTTGACTTTTAAGAATACTTTTGCCTTTTATATCTTTGCCTTTTGTTTAAAATGATTCAGATTTTAAATTTTTATGTATTTTAAATATGGCTCTTCCATATGGATTTGGAATGACCAATCATGAGAGATGTAGTGATACACACAAAATTATTTTTACGCTAAAGCTAAAGGAAGCTAAATAACCAAAGACAAAGATGGACTAGGACACTTAGGCTTAAAAATGAACCAACATGTGAACTCAAGTCTCAATCATGTATGTGATTAGTTTATAGAAAGGAAATAAATGGAGATAAGTAAATCCAAATTGGAATGATGTAAGGAAAGTATAATGAGATACGTTATTTGCTAATTAATCACATGGTAATAGAAAATATGATGAAAGGGAACAAGGGATTCTCAAGAGAATACATGGGAGTGGGCTCTATGGAGATGTAGGAATTACCAGTGGGGAAGAATCCATAAGTGAGGGAATATCCATGGGTGAAGGAATTATGGGTGGAGGCACAAAAGATGATGAAGGGATGGACCATAGGAGATGATGGAACCACAAGAGGTGAAACCATGGGAGAATAAAGATGAGACTTCTTATGGGAATGACATATGGGATGAATGGAAGAAGGTTCAAGAATAACTAGAAGATGATCCTTGAGATGTTTTTGGAGGATGAAACAATGGTCAGTGTGATGAGTGCCACATTGGTGCCATAAAAAATATACCTCACCATACTTATGTATATATTTAGGTATAACCTTTGGGGGAGGCATGTCTTTGTCTGAGGATAGAGAAAAAAGATGCAAAGTATCAATATATTATCATAGCTTGTGAAAATGGGTATAAAAATGATTATCTATTTCATGGAAGCAATAGATACACTTATGAGTGGTCTTAGGAGAAGCACTCATAGAATGGGATGTAATAGGAGTAGAAGAATATGGAGAAGGCTCATCAACCCATTTGGTGGGAAATAAATACATTTTAGGTAAAATAATCAAACCATCACCAAGGGAAGGTGGTGATAGAGGAAGAACATAACTAGGTTTAAAGGAAGGAGTAATGGGATGAGAGGCATGGGTAGACTCAATGACAGTGGAAGCAAGAACATGCTCAAATATAGTAGGAATAGTAATGTGTTTTGATGTAGGTTCCACTAAGGGAGGGGTGGGATGTATAGAAGGTCTAAGGATATTTTCACTAATCTTAGGGGTAAACTAGGTATGGTGGTCAGCATACCTAGAAAAGTAGTAAATCTTAGTCATAGCATGATCCATGAGTATACTCCTATGAGGCTCCTCAAAAATTAGAAGTGTTGGCACAATATATACCCTATGATAAAGAGCAAAAATACTAAAAGTAGGAACTATAAATCAAGTAAAATGGGAAGATACATTAAAAGACTCAAGTAAAGAAGAATGATAAAGAGCAATCTAAACATCACAGGCTTGGAAAAAACCACCTAAAAATGGATCATCTAAGGAATAAACATCACCATAATCTAGGGTGTGAAGGTCAATGATGAAATTAGGGATGACCTTTTCATCTGAAGAAGTGTGGTGAATAGGATGTTGAGTCTTGTTCAATACTATGGGAATGTCATCACAAAGATGTTTGTGAGAATGAGGCTATAACGAAATAGGAAGTTGTAAGATGAGGTAAGGTAAGTTATTGGAAGTTTTAATTTTTAGTTTAATCTCATTAGGCTCATCATCATCATCATAATCTAAGAGTTTATTAGAAATGTTCCCAATGAGTTTAGGATGATCGTTCTAACCTCTATTTGAGTTAATGGGAAATTTAATATGTTGAGACTCATAAAATGGAATGATAGGAAAAGGTTCAAGATTAGGAATTTTGAAAACACCACAGTCTTGGAATTATTAAAAATTCCAAGGGTTAGTGTCACCCTAAATCATATAAATGGCACCATTATGAGGTAATTTAATGAACTGGTAGGTGGAAGAAGCAATGGCTCTCATATGGTGAGTCCAAAAACTACCAAGAAAGATGTTATAAGAAATGGGAAAGTTAAATATCATCACTTTAATGCAAATGGTGATAGGTGGGATGGTAATGAGAAGTCCCACATAACCTAGAGGAGCCATTCTCCTTCTGTCATATTTTTGGAAGGTGTTGTGTATGGACCTTATATTGCACTTTGAATATCCAAGGGTTTTGATAAATTCAAGAGGTGAAACATAAGTGCCAGAATCTTTATCAATCAATGCACACTTAACTTGGATATCTCCTATCTAAAAACTAATGAATAAGGGAGGATCATCTACATGAAGTTTAATCCTATTAGGAATCGTAGAGGCTATAGGAAATCTTATGGAAAGATAAGTGTTAATAATTTTGTAAATGTTGATAGACATTTCTTCACATTGTTGTAATATGTTGTCCTTGGATTTAGACAAGGTTGCTTCCCATCTTGATAAGGGAGGATGAGGGACATTCATCTTGAATAATAGTTGCATAAGATGTTTTGTATGATGTGGATAAGTCCTCATAAGCTCAAGGAACATAATTTGGTATGGGATATTGGTTAGATCCATGATGGGATCCCATTCATCATAACCCAATAAGAAGTTTTTTAGAAATAGGTGCATAGTATTTAAAAAGGTCCTTAGAAGGAGGATCCAAAGTACATTGGATTTTTTGCTGATAAGAAGTATAATTCTTAGAACAAGGTTGTAAATAATGTTGTGAATATGAATTAGTTGTTTTAGGTTGATTTTTAGAAATAGTGGAATAAATTTTAGTATAAGGTTGATTGTCATTAATGGTGGAAGATGAAGGAATGGTGGTTGAAATAGAATGGGAGGTGTTATCCAAGAGAAAATTATAAATAAGATCATCAAAGGTTATAAGGTCATCTTGCCCCAACTCATTTAAATGAGTTAGGGAAGAATCTTGGATAACATGATATGTTTGAGATGAAGGCAGAGTGTAGATAGGTTGTGAATTAATGAAATTCACCACCCTTTACATATTAGTCATGCCAACTACATCCTCTTAGGAAGTGGGGTCAATAAGACTTTCTATATTATTGGTGGGAGGGGTGGGCTCGTCTTGGTTGTCTTGAATAGGTTTATGATTATGAAGAGGGTATTTATAAATATCCAAATGATAATTAGCTTTATTTAAGGCTTGAGATTTATCATGTGTTTTATAATCCTTAAAATTAATTTCATAGGCTTGCTGACAATTTTGGTGATAGAATCATGATCAAAATTAAGACCAAGAAGAAAATACATAGCTAAATTATAAATTTATATATAGGTCTCATGAGAATGACCCATACTAGTATGAAACCAAAAAAAACTTCTCTTTTTCTCTTGGAAGAGTCCTACGTAAATGCTTAAGCAATTCAACTAAAGATAGAGATTTGTGAATGTTAATATTGTTAGGTGATGATAAGTGAGAATTGGTATATGTTGATAAGGGGGAGCTAGTTACAAAGATTGGTGGGAAATGATGGGAATATTATGAATGGTGTCATAATAATCTGTAACACCATCATTGGTAACATTGCAATTTTTGACCTTAAGTAAGAATATAGGACCCATAGAAGGTTAGGGTAGCTCAAATTGATGCATAAGTAAATCTTAACATTTAGCTTGGTCAATAGCCTCCTCCAAAGTGCATGAAGAGAGAGTGTGGGCCTGATATTGTAATTTAGGAAGGAGGGCATTAGTAAAAAGGTGTAAAATATTGTCATCAACCATGTTATGTTCACACTTGTTTGACAAAGTTTTCCACCTTTTAACAAAAGCCTGACAGATTAATTTTTGAGTTGTTTACAATTTATGAAGTGGATAAAGTGTTTTTAGGAAGACCATTAGTTTGAAATTATTGAACTAAATCATTCACTAAATATTCCAAACTAGTAATATAATAAGTTCTAAGTTGATTATACCAATCCAAGGCATCACCTAAGAGGGTTTTGGCCAATAGTTTGGTAGCAGTAAAAGTGTTCAATTTGACCTAATCCTTATAGATATTTACAAATGTTTTAAGATGAAGGGTAGGATTGGTTGATCCACTATAAGAAATTGTAGGTGTGATACTTCCTATACCAATGTTATCAGAGTAGTAAGAGGCTCATTCTAAAGATGCTTAATGGTTTTATTGATCAAAGGAGGTTGAGGGATGAGATTACCTTGAGAATATTAAAGAGGAGGAATGGAAATACTTTGGTTATGTATACCCTAAGGCATTGGTTGAGGATGAGATTGAAGATGAAGAAGGTGGTTTTACATTCTCATCATTTTATTTATGTTATGAGCTTGAAAGGTATTCATTCAATTGAGTGTTTGTAAAAATAATTGGCATGTTTGATTAGCATAGTTAGAATAATTAGAGTTGGTATTCATGTTGGTATTAGTGGATTTGGTACCATTATTGGTGTTGATAGGGGATTGAGACTAATTATTAGAGTGTGAGGCATTAGTGGCAAAATTTTCTTGTGTATCAAAAAATTGACTAGTGAATGGTTGAGAGGAAGAAACACTAGAAGTATGATTACTTTGGGTAGAAAATGAAGCACTAGTGGAAAGATTAAGGATAGTGGATATTATGAGAGGCCCACTAGATGTATAACCTACCATGTTATGAGATATTCTAGGCATGGAGGTGGAATAAGTTAGATAAGAACAGGTCATGGTGTGATAAGGGGTAATAATCAAAAGAAGAGTCTAAGAATCAAATAAAGTGGTACCCCCAAATCCAATTGAAAATGTAGTAGGTGAATGATGATATTTGGATTGACTACTAATCATAATATTGTAAATGTTAGAGGGATATTTTCCTTGATGTTAAGGAAATTTGGAGATAAAGAAAAGCATTTCAGGGGTGTACTATAATTCAAGTTAGTATTCTAATGAGAAGAGAGGATTACATTGTGAATAGGTATTAGGAGTCCCATAGTTCATTGTGCAAGTGTTAATGTGAACATTACTAGCACCCAAGAGAGGATTCCTACTTTATCTATGGGAGCCCTATGATGATTGGTAAAATTCATCATGTCTATTGACTGCAACTTAGTGTTTCCATCAAGAATAAATTATATTATGAAGGGAAAGAAAGAGATATGAGAAAGTAAGGAAATAGGAAATGATAGAAATAGTATAGGGTAGACTAGGTCAATCTAGCATAGAAATGGGGTTTGTAAATAGTACAGGGTAAATTGGGTCAATATACTATAGTGAAAAAAGTATAAAAAAAGAGTGAAGATGGTTTATAAATAGAATAAGGTTGATTGGGTCAATCCAATATAGTGAATAGATGATGGAATAATGTACAAGGTCGACTAGGTTGACCTAGTATAGTAGACAGGGAAAATTAAAAAGCTTATAACAGATTGTGAATTAAAATAAGATAATTTTTTTAAAAGTAATTTAAAAATTAAGAAATAGAGGGAAATAAACAATCAATTGTATTATGTTTGCCAATCCAATTGAGGCACACAATACAAAACCTTACACCAATACTAGCTAATGCAAGTTTTTACAATACAAAATACAATTGAGAAAAGAGCAAGTAATCAACTTGAAAAGTAAATATCTAGATAAATGGTCAACCTAAATATTTATAATATTATTAGGATATTTTTTTAAATTTAATCAGAATTTGGATATAAGTAAGGAAATAAAAAGCAATCTAAGGATAGTTTTAGGTAGTTTGGGTTGAAAGGGATCTATAGTGGTGATGATATAAGCTTGGTATTGGGGCCTATCCCATCTATTCACACACTATATAGATAAGGATGTCAGGTGCTTAGCCATAATATAACATTAACCATGTTTTATACTTGAATATAAAATCAAGTCGACTTCCCCCTTGGTGATGAAATCCAAGTAGGTTGGCCTTTGGCAGTCAAATGTTAAAATACTTGTTTAGATTTTATGATTTAGTTTTTTTTACATAAAATAGAAAATATTAAAACTAAATGATTAATTGAAAACCACCTAATTAATATATGTGATCTATTCTAATCATACAAGCAATAATATATGAAAGTGTGAGCTAATTATTAGCATACAAAGGTTTATTCCAACTTTAAAATAAGGTACAATGTCAATATAGTCAATATTATATACATAAAATATAGAATAGGGTTGATAAGGTCAACCCTATATTATGAAAAAAAGGTTTTAAAATGAATAAGGTTGGTAGAGTCAACCTAGTTATCTAGATAATATACAAAATATAGGACTGGGTTGATAAGGTTGATCTAGTTGATTATATAAGGGCAGTTTTGAAGATGGTACACTGTGAAAGGGAATACTATCAAAGAAATATATATAAGGATAAAAAGGAACCTTGGTAGATAAAATATGTAGAGAATGAATATTTATATCATAGAACCTTATGGAATGCTTACAAAACCTACTAACTGGGTTGACTAGGTCGATCAAACTCTCCAATAACCTGTTATTGAATGCCTATATTATCACAAGGTCAATTGGGTTGACCTAGTATGTTGAATAGGATATCTAAAAGTGTAGAAACTATATTGGGTTAACTATGTCAATCCATTAGT
This sequence comes from Torreya grandis, assembly GCA_037957365.1. NCBI lineage: Eukaryota > Viridiplantae > Streptophyta > Pinopsida > Cupressales > Taxaceae > Torreya > Torreya grandis. Next base: position 949,437 of record JARHVA010004290.1, on the reverse strand, counting down.
CTAGACTAAAATTCTAGAAAGCTAAAAACCTATATTGGGTTGATTGGGTCGATCTAGTAGTCTATACCATAAAACCTATGTATAAAAATTAGAGATAGGTTGATATAATTAAAATAGCATGGAAAATATATGATGAAAATAATGAAATAATTGAAAAAATCCTACAATGGTTAGTTCACATCGGGTTCACCAGAATTTATGTAATCATAAATGCATCATGTTTATAAATCAATCCTAGCTTGAAGAAGATATACCATACCTACACTTTTTATTGGGAATACATTTGGTAAGTGAGAGAATGACCAAGATGGGGATCCATTAAACCCAATGAGGGGATAACGTATCACAATATACTATGCTAAGGTGGGTTCCAAAGCCTACAGACTAACACAATCATGCAATAACCCTAAGGGGGTCCTAGGTTTTATATTTCACTTATTCTAATAACAAGAAAGTAAATCTAATCTAGTACTCACCAAACTTGTGACATAAAGTAGATGTTAGAAAAAAACAAACTAAACTAAACATACATAGAAGACATATGCTCATGTTAATGTATATGTAATCCTAATGCATGGAAGAGAAGTAAAACTGCATTATATATCTACTCTTATAAAGGAAAAACAAAGTTAGGAATACTTACCATTGAAGATGAACACACCAAGCCTCAATATCTCCCTTCACCAAGGTGCTTTACAAGATATTGTTATGTTATGTAAGGATGACAAAGAGAAATAAGCTATAGGCTACACAACCTATCTATTAATCTAAAAGATTTATCCATAAGACAAGATTTGTATCTCCAAAGAAAGTATGGAACCCTAATATTTATTCCTTAAGTAGAATGGTCACTAAGAAGATGTTCATTCACACTTATTAATCTTCACTTATCCATTCTCAAATGTATGTAAATGAACTTGTATATATAGGTGGATCTTAACCTAAATCCTATCAAATATATCAGTTGTATGAGGTCAACCTAGTCAACCCTATATGTTTTTAGGAGATAATTCACTAGGTCTCGAGCTATGTCAGCCAAAGGGCTAACAAGATCCAAAGTAAAAAATACCCTAAAATAGTATAGGGTCAACCCAGTGGACTCTATATAATAATCAAAGGCTGAAAACTATACAGGGTCGACCCAAATGACCTAGTACAACCATCTATCAAAAGGGGGATGAGGCAAGGAATATGAGGATAATGATGTGATAAATGATTATAATGGATACAACTGAGAACAATAAGCTTAGGTTAAATGGTTTTAGGAGATAAGTATGTAAATGGAAAGTGGAAAAAAATACAATAATCTTACAAAGCACCAATAGTTTGCCCACCCCTTTCTCAATGCACCCCTTAAGGCATGCACTTAGAGATATTGAGACTCAGTGGGTTCCTAAAAGATATAAAGTGTTAGTAATTGATAAAAAATTGAAAATATTATGTGTATATATTAAGTTTAGTTTAAGAGAGATTATCTATAATGGAAGTGAAAGCCTCAATTTATAGAATTATTGTTTAAATATGAGCCATTGATCTAAGATAAATATCAATGTTGGAGAGGTATTCCTATAATTCATGATTGCATACATGGAGTGTTTAATAAGCTCTATTTAAGACCTTTCTATAGTATGTAAGGAATTTTGAATAAAAATTCAATGATTGGTCCTTTAGAAGTGTATCATAGACCATGTAATTGATAATTGTGTAAGAGGCCCTATAAGAGGGGTAAGAAAATGTGCAAGTGTCCATGTTATAGACCATATTTCCCACACTCCACTCCAATCCATTGAATTTCTTACATTATGTCACTAATGTGAGGCAATAAATCAATTTTTATGTAGGAAAATAAGATAATTCTAAAAGCTATGGAATTTCCTATTAGATGAATATTAGGCTTGATTAAGTGGGCTTAATCAATAATTATATGAATAGTGGTATTTTATAATGTTCTTTCTCCAATACAATATTCATTTTATTTCCCTGTAATAACACTTATAAAGGGTCAACTTGATTTAGGATGTGCTTAATAAGATTAATGTTGCAATATGACCCATTAACCTAATTAGGGATATGTCACTATGACTTTAGATAAAATAGGTAATTGTGTGGGCAATTTAGATCAAATTATGATTTCTAGTTAGATTTGTGTGTGTTTGTGTAAAGTAATTTTAATTATATTTTATACATAGAAGTGGATAAAATGAATTTTCTACAGTGGTCTCCATGTTTTTGGAGGTGTTGGTCTAGCCCATGGCATCATTCATGGATTGGAAGGAACTCTAGGAACAAAGTGATTTGGGTCTTGATTATAAGAGAAATAAATCCCTTGTATTTTTACATAATTGAGCTCTTCTATTGGTTGGGTGATCTATTAAAACTTATTATTAAGTACATGAAAGAGGATATAATTATTTGTGTCATGGTTATTTACATCAAAAATACCACACATATCTATCATGTCAAGAGGGAGGTCTCAAAGGGATGTTTCAACCTATATTTTGGGAAAGACATATATAAAGGTTTAGTAGTGTGGAAGATTTTTCTTGTAATCCATATAATGTGGTGTTTAATTAAACTAAAATTTATATTTTAATATTTGAAAACTCCTCAATGAACTTTCTTACATCATTGTTTCCTTTTTCTATATTCAACTTCCTAACACTAGCCCTTGTTCTTGAGTAGTTCATACATAGTTAAACAATATCATAGAGACAAATTTTATTTACATCTATTTTTACTATTAGGTTCAAGCATTCACAAACATCATCATAAAATACTTTCAATAAAATTATTTTTCATATTTTTTCATCTAATTCATATCGACACCTTTTAAGGACAAAAAGGAAATGGTCAAGATAACCTTCCATGTTTTCATATTATTTTTATTTTATACATAATATTTATTATTTTATATCTCATACCATAAAATAATATTGATATTTAACTAATAATCAATTTTCTATTTCATCCCATGTGTGAATGGATTCTGGTTATAATCCATAAACCACCTCATATGTGAATCTTTCAGTGTTAAAGGAAACAAATTTAACTTCTCATTATAATTTTTTTAGTTATAGACCTAACATAATTTCTTGAATTCAAATAAGAATTTTTCATTATCTTCTATTGGAATTCCCATAAAGGTAGGTAATATAGATGGGCATCTTTTTTCATTTGAGCATTTTCATCTAGATCTAGAATAATAAGATAGGTAAAGGTTCTCCCTCCTATTAAGCTCCACCTTCTTCATCCTTATTTTGTGGATTTATTATGTTTCCTATATTGTCTCCCTTTTATTCTTAATAGGTGATGTAAATATTCTTATATGATGTGGTAAATCATTATAAGTGGCTAAAAGGCTACTTGATTGAGATTCAATACTCTGGTTTATAATATATTTTATCCTAGATTATTTCTTTTAGAAGGATGCACCTACCTCTGGGGATGTACCCAAATTTTAGATGAGGCTAAATATTTTCTTCCTCAACAATATTAATTTATTATCCTAGAAGATTTGTTAATATACTTTCTTCTTGTGACCTACTAGTACTTGTGCTCTATTGTGTGTTCTTAGGAATGTATCTTCCCTTTGAATCTCTTTGTCTATTCATAAGTTTATTTGATTTATGGGAATTTATTGTTGATCAACTATTAATTTAATATTTTATACCTTATTGACACCTATAAAATCACCAAAGGCACCAAAATATATGAGGGTAGTTTTTTCCTCTTCATTTAGATGAATATGCAAGTTAATCAAAGTGGTGTCCAATGACAATAAATAATAAGGTATGAAAAATGGAAACTGACAATTGTATCTTTTAGGTGAGTCATGAAACATTTAATTATAAGGTTATAATATATTACTTGTGAAATTAGACACACTTACTAAATTGGGATTTCTTGGAATGGAAACATACTTGCCAGAATTTAAATTGTATTGAAGTGAACACACATTTAGTCTATTTGTAGAAATTTAAATTTCATGAAAACAAACACACTTTTAAATTAAGTTATTAAAATGTCAATTGCATGAAAAGAAAACACACAACTAATCTATTTTATGGAAATAGAAATTATTTATAAGGGGAATGTTGAAAGTAATCTTTCTTGAAACACACATATTAACACAAAATCATGTAGGTTAGACACATAACACAATAATTTTCATAATAGAATGGATGACAAACTTTAAGACACATCACAATATGAAAAAAAACATATAAATACTATAATAGATCATTCTTATTCAGTTGAGTGGCCCTTTATCTCCCTAAAAATAGGATTGGAACATTATAATATTTATAGAAACTTCATGAAATCAAATTTTCATTACTTCTAAAAAATGCTTACAATGTTATAAGTAAAAAGTAAAACCTGATCTTACTATACTCTCCTTATGTCTTTGTCTATTATATTCTACTCAAAGGGACATTATTTATGTATCAAATTTTTTTACAATAAGTGATTATAATGGATAAAAAACTAACAAGATCAAATATAACTAAGATCTTGCTTATTCCAAAACAATATCATAAAAACATGCTTTCCACTTTCCAAGGGACAATGGTGAAAAGAGTTAAATTTAGTTTCATACATGATCCCATGTTTGATTCTAATTAAAACTTATTTTATAGTTATATCTATCTAAACTTAATTCTAGTAACAGATCAAAACATAATACTTACAATAATTTATAAGGAAACTTATATAAATACCATGGCTAAAAATAGAGATACTATACTTGGAAACTCTATAAATAGATTTTATAATTATTCCCCAAAATATAATAGGATGCCTAATATCAATCATGTATTTCCTTGAATCAATGCATAATCCTCAAGTGTTCTTTACCACACTTCTTAGAAGTCTTTAGAGTAGGTTAGACACATATTAATCTTTCTTGAAACATACATATTAACACAAAATCATGCAAGTTAGACACATAACACAATAATTTTCATAATAGAATGGATGACAGACTTTAAGACACATCACAATATGAAAAAAAACATATAAATACTAAAATAGATCATTCTTATTCAGTTGAGTGGCCCTTTATCTCCCTAAAAATAGGATTGGAACATTATAATATTTATAAAAACTTCATGAAATCAAATTTTCATTACTTCTAAAAAATGCTTACAATGTTATAAGTAAAAAGTAAAACCTGATCTTACTATACTCTCCTTATGTCTTTGTCTATTATATTCTACTCAAAGGGACATTATTTATGTATCAAAAAAATTTACAATAAGTGATTAGAATGGATTAAAAACTAACAAGATCAAATATAACTAAGATATTGCTTATTCCAAAACAATATCATAAAAACATGCTTTCCACTTTCCAAGGGAAAATGGTGAAAAGAGTTAAATTTAGTTTCACACATGATCGCATGTTTGATTCTAATTGAAACTTATTTTATAGTTATATCTATCTAAACTTAATTCTAGTAACAGATCAAAACATAATACTTACAATAATTTATAAGGAAACTTATATAAATACCATGGCTAAAAATAGAGATACTATACTTGGAAACTCTATAAATAGATTTTATAATTATTCCCCAAAATATAATAGGATGCCTAATATCAATCATGTATTTCCTTGAATCAATGCATAATCCTCAAGTGTTCTTTACCACACTTCTTAGAAGTCTTTAGAGCAGGTTAGACACATATTAATCTTTCTTGAAACACACATATTAACACAAAATCATGTAGGTTAGACACATAACACAATAATTTTCATAATAGAATGGATGACAGACTTTAAGACACATCACAATATGAAAAAAAACATATAAATACTAAAATAGATCATTCTTATTCAGTTGAGTGGCCCTTTATCTCCCTAAAAATGAGATTGGAACATTATAATATTTATAAAAACTTCATGAAATCAAATTTTCATTACTTCTAAAAAATGCTTACAATGTTATAAGTAAAAAGTAAAACCTGATCTTACTATACTCTCCTTATGTCTTTGTCTATTATATTCTACTCAAAGGGACATTATTTATGTATCAAAAATTTTTACAATAAGTGATTAGAATGGATAAAAAACTAACAAGATCAAATATAACTAAGATCTTGCTTATTCCAAAACAATATCATAAAAACATGCTTTCCACTTTCCAAGGGAAAATGGTGAAAAGAGTTAAATTTAGTTTCACACATGATCCCATGTTTGATTCTAATTGAAACTTATTTTATAGTTATATCTATCTAAACATAATTCTAGTAACAGATCAAAACATAATACTTACAATAATTTATAAGGAAACTTATATAAATACCATGGCTAAAAATAGAGATACTATACTTGGAAACTCTATAAATAGATTTTATAATTATTCCCAAAAATATAATAGGATGCCTAATATCAATCATGTATTTCCTTGAATCAATGCATAATCCTCAAGTGTTCTTTACCACACTTCTTATAATTCTTTAGAGCAAGTCTAGGCATCTTCAGAGCTAAACGGGTGATCTTTGGAGCTAGTCTAGGGATCTCCATAACTGGTCTAGACTAGTCCTTAGGAGTTTTTAACTACCAAAGCATGTTCTTTGAATACAAGAAATTATTATAACCTGTACATAAAAAAATGGTGTATTTCCCATGTAAATTTCATAACAAAGTGGTTTAAATAGGTAACAATAATTTTCATAGAATAAATAAGGTAAAACACTCATTTTATACTTGAATTAACAGTGAGTTCTATTATGAACATCTAAACCCACTCAAAATGAATAATTTTATCTTAAAAATAAGTTAATTACTAAGATATAATGAACCATTTTATGGGCTCATCATTTATAAGTGCATAAAAATAAATATCCCAATGACCATTAATGTGATAATAGTGTCAATAAGTTCTAATTTTATCGAATCAATGCAGTGGATGATAGTGATTGTAAGGAAGTGTAATCATCATCCTATCTAATAATGTCTGAAGAATGTCATGAGGCCTATATTATAATTAATCAAATTAAATTAGTTTTTTTTTAACACAAGTGTTTTAGTTACTATAGGATTTGAATAAAAAACTAATTATTTTCCTTTACGTATTGCCTTAACTTATGGTTTTAGTGGAATCTTTTCTTTAGGAAAAGGTGGATTAGGTTCCTCAAATTCATTAGGTGACTCTGGTGGTAATAACTCAATATCAAAATTTTCCTCTTTATGTGTTTGTATAAGTCCCAATTTATCCTCTCATATAATAGTCTCATAGCAAATATTTTGATGACTTAGATGTTTGATACCAAAAAAATTCCTTAAGAGGGAACATGAGACATATAAAAAAGATGTATTATGTCTCAAAACCTATTGGATTATAAATTAAATATTCCATACATATATTATATCATAAGATATAATAAAAAAATAGATCTAAATTTCCTTGATGTAGGGATGGTAATTTCTCATATGTAACTCGAGATATTTTATTTTGAATGAAGTGCATAAGAAATACTTCCTCTATCTCAATATATATATCTAAAAAACCACTAGTAAAGGAATGATTATTTAATTCAATGCATCAAACTCTATAATATTTAGAAACAACTGTAATAATATCCTTCTACTAGTTTAACCATTCATATTTTTTCTATAATCTCTAATATGTAAATAAGGATACCCACTTCCATTGAACTTAGAAAATATTGGTATCTTAAAATTATGCAGTAATGGGGCATATAAGATATTGTTCACTATATGGTTACCTTATATAATATTCAAATTAACCCAAGGATGATATGCCTTACTTTTCAATGTGGGTTGATGTAATTTATGTTGTAAAGCACTAAAAACATGCATTAGAGAAATGATTTATTTTGAAGGCATGTTGAGATATTTAAAGGGAACATTTAATAATTAAATTTTAATATTAATTTTATCTATTGGTACACTATTTTAGATAGGAGGATAAGGCCTAGGAATAAATTATTTCTTAATAGTAGTAGGTTTGGGAGATTCATTGACATTTATTATATCACTATTTTACAAATGCATATTATATTCTACTAAAATATAAGAAATAAAAATATTATTCTCATCACTAGAATCAACATGTTCACACATTTCATATTTTAGAGGGGAGTTAGGAACATCATCATAATTTTAAATAATATTACCATTATTCAAACTATCATTTGAATTATCATGTAATATAAAATAATAATAAAAATGATGGGAGGGTTAAAAATATATTATAATAGGGTTATTAAAAGAATTATCCTCTTAACTATACACATAATAATAATTATCATTCCAATTCTCATTATGATGATCATATTTTTCACTTTTAGAGTCAACATTTGAAATAGAAACATTTTGGTTTTCACAAGAATAGGGGATAGGAGATGGAATTAAAATGTCTACTTTTTTCAAAGAACCATCAACATTCGAAATGGTAAATTTTTCATTTTCACAATAAGAGGGGATAGGAAATGTAATGAAATATATTAACATTTTTAATCTAAATAGTATCATCAAAAAATGAATCACCAATAAGGAGCCCATTTGGAATTATATTGCTATTTTCATTCACAAGGATTTTAAAAGAAATAAAAAAAATATTTAGGAGAATAAAATTAACCTACATTATTATCCTTAGGACATTTATCATTGATTAAATATTTTTCTTCTTGATCATCATTATAAAAATAATCAATATCATAATTATACACATAGTCATGTTCTTCATTAGCATTTAACACCCAATCTTGATAGTTAGTCAATTATTTATTATAGTTATAAGGAATACCTAAGAATTCATCACTAGTGTGAGAAGGGAGATATTATTTCTTGGTCAATTCAAAATTTTGAAAGACTAAAATTATAGCAAGAGGAGAGAGACAAATAAATGCTAACAAATAGTTTAACATAAGATGGATAATAAAAAAAAATTTAAAACCATAGATTATTTTTAGAAAGAAACCCTTAAGAAACCTAGATATTGAAACATTAAAAAATGAAATCAGGTTCACCAATATGCTATATATAAATTGAATATTAATAAGTATTAATATAATTATGACATACTGTAGATTATAAATAAATAAGCATTCATATAAAAATATATTTTTTTAAACAAAATGAACATTTTGGGTTTTAAACCAAGATAAAATAAGGGAATGAAAACCTATCTATAATTTGAGTATATAGGCATATAAAGGATTGCAATTTAATATTATGGTATTAACTAAGATGCAATTTTAATCCACATGAGTGACTATTTTAACTAGCTAAGACGTGATAAATAAATTTAGACCACTATGACATGTGTTATTTTCTCTAGGGACTAGTTTGTTGGAGAGTTGTAAATGATGTCATGGAGGTTTCCAAGTGAGTGGATGAAGTTTATTTATATTGTAAGTGTCAATGACAAAGTGTACAATGTGTTTGTCCTAGTATAATTAAAGTAGGCTTGGTTGACATTCATTTTTGGCATGATTAGGGATGGGTATAAAGTATTGACTATGTTTGATGGGTTATATTAGAGGTCAAGGATGATTGGGGAGATTTTGTAAGTACATGGTATTCATCTAGTTCTTCATTATATTCATCATGGCATACTTGGTTTTACGATAGAAAATTTTGAGTAGGTAGTTTGATGACATCACCATTGCCATGTATGGATGAGTTAGAGGGAGTTGGTCATATGGGTGTGATAAAATAAGTCCCAAGTTGATATGGTTAAAATTTTAGGTAATGAGATTAAGCGTAGATAAAGATATGTAGGTGCAAAGTTGGCCTCTCATATAGAAGCTCACTAAGTTTCTATACTTAGATAGACCATCACTGCACATCATGTAGATATAAATGAAATAGAAAGTTTATGCATTTACTGTAGTACTCAAAAATTTAAATAATGTCAAAAGTTTTCATTTAGATGTTTTCTATAGTTCCAATAAGGCACCCTAAATATTTGGACTCTTGAAGTGTTTTCTAGCTCAAGTTATAAACCATCAAAGTTACTCTTGCATATTATGATGGGCTAGAGACCATCAAGTTTAACCACATTAAAGTCTAAGGTCAACTAGCTAATATATCTAATGGTGCATTTTAAATCATATATTTTGATATAATTACATGCGTAAAGCCAAAATTTCAAAGAATTAACATGTTAGTGACACGTGTCATATTCATGAAGCTTGGACAGAAGATCAATGACGAGTGTATGATTGTGTAATAACAAGATCAATGATGAACATTAAATTCAATGAGTCAAATGTTAATAAGGCATATGGGACTGAAAAGTGGCACAATTTTGAGAAATCAAAGCTTAGATCAATGGTGAGTGCTTTAAGATAAAAACCTAGTTAATCCATAGAGATCGATAAAGTGTATTTGTTCCAAATTGTTAGGAAGTAGAGAGATGATGATAAGTGCTTGATTTTTAATGATAAATCTAAGGTAAATATTAGGCTAATGTTGAGGGATATCTATTATGTGTATTTGTTTAATCTATGAGATGGCACGAGATGTTGACAAAGTGTTTAATGTTTAATAGTGACCATTGGAATTTGAATATTCAAATTAATGAAGGAAAACTAGTGCTTAGTTTTTGAGCTATAACTTTTCATCCAAGATGAATTTATTGATTTAGTAAAAATAGAAGATGTAGAGGACTTAAATTTTCATCTAATTATTTGGTTATAAGGTTTGAATATTTGTATACTCAAAGTTATTTATCTCCAAATTCGATATGTGTTTGACCATGTTCTGTAAGTGACCCAAGAAGGATATTTGAAATATTTTATTGGTACTTGGATGTTTCAAGGGAAATGAGCTATTATAGAGTGTTGTATAATACATGAGGATCATTTTTATGTATTTTCAAGGTTTGATCAATCCATAATCAATATTAAAAATGATTGGAAGTTGATTGTTTATTCATTCATGGTGTTCTTGTGTACAAGGCTAATGTTTGAGTATATTAAGCATAAACAAAGGTGTGTAATAATGAATGTAATCCTTTAAGGATGTCTAAGACGTCATGTGGAGTGGATCCATTTATCTTAAAGTGACCTTGTATTTCTATTTTGATCATTGAAGTGTTGAAGGAGTAAATAGGTCTCCATGAGACCTATAAGGGCTACTAAGGCCTAATTGAAAGGCATAGCTACTTAAGTGTGACCCATAGTTGTTATGGCTAACCTATAAGACTGGTATTGACATATGTTAGATGTATTAAGGGATAAGATAATTATTATCACTAACTAAGAAGATAATAATCATGAAGGCTCTATAAAAGGTGAAATCAAAGGTGGTGATTTTTAAATTTGAGAGAAAAGGTGAGAGAGAGAGTTGAAGAGTGAAGGAAAGAAGAAAGTGTGTGTGTCCAATGGATAAGATGTAGATTAGAGTAGTTTAGTGATTGTGTTTATGACTTATAGGTCATATTTATGATGTCATAAATATTTTTCTTGTAGGTTTGATGATTGAGGATGAGTGAAGACGTCTAGAGTGATCCAAAAGGATGTTTTGGATGTCTTGAGTGTGAGTAAAGGATAGATGATGTTTTTGTAAGATTCATGGTTTATTTGAGAGGAACATTAGAGGGTGTAATATGTGTATAACCATTTGGTCATGTTGTTGAGGATATGATAGAGTTATTTTTGAGAAGTGTAGAGTGATCCAAAAGGTTGTTTTGGATGTTTATGGCTATGTGAAAAAGTGAAGGGGGATGATATACATTGTATCTCCATCAGATTAGTAGGAAATCAATATTTAGGATATGTCTATATCATAAATTTTGGGAGGGTTCTCAACATATAGGTTAAAAGGACTTGACCATTCTAGGGGTAGGTTATCTTTGTGGAATAGGTGTTTCACTAAATTTAGGTCAAAAGGACTTGACCATCTTAGGGTTAGGTTCTCCTTATGGAACATATGTTTCACTAAATTTAGGTCAAAAGGACTTAACCATCTTAGGGGTAGGTGTTCCTTGTAGAATAGGTGTTTCACTAAAGTCTCATGTTTTCATACTTCTTATATGATAAGTCAGTCCATATGTTTTTATTCTTAAGAGTGGGTTTTATTACCCAAGAGGTTTTCCCACATAGATAATGTGATGTGTGTATGATCTTACATTATCTATTATTCATTACTATAAACATATTGAATGCTTAAGTGTTTGAAGGGTTTGGAAATTGAATTGGATTGTTTTCCACCATTGATTCATGCCCCCCACCTCTTAGTGGTTTTTACCTCTAAAAATTGGTATTAGAATGAATTTTTTGGTAAAGGATTGATAATTTAAATGAGTTATAAGGTACAATATGGGTAGCCATCAAATTCAAGGAGGTTTTTCCATTGAGTAAGAACTGATGTTTAATAGATCCAATTATTATTTTTGGAGTGTGAGGATGAGGACCTACATCAGGTCCCTATGGTTTGACACTTGTTAATTTATTGTGGATGGTTATTCTACACCTACTATTCCTCCATATAGTGTTGCAGATAAGAAGTTGTTTGAGAACAATTCTAAGGTAATGAATAATATCACTTGTGGTAATCCATTGCATGTCTACTAGGGAAATGTGGGATAAATTGAAGAATATTTATGAATGAGATTTAAATGTTATGTTGGAAAATTTGTAGAATAATTAAAGATAATTTGATAGTCTTAAAATGTAGGAAGATTTTGTAGCATCCTTTCTACAGATAATTGATGAGATTGTGAACATCATTAGAGTTCATGGAGAGAATCTTGAAGAAGCTACTATAGTTAAAAAGTTATTAAGTTCTCTTTCCCTCAAGTTTGATTCAAAAGGGTTTGTTGTATACAAAATTCATGATCTTACTCAATTAAATATGGATGAATTGCATGGCATCCTAACTGCCTATTAGATGAGAGTAAATGATGATATACCATCAAATAAAGAATAAAAATTTAAGATAGAAATGAAGCCAAATAAGAAGTTTTAAGGTAATGAAACAAAAATAGGATGACATATCTAATATTGATGAAGATGAACTAATTGCTTTGTTTACAAGGAAATAAAAAATAGGGTTAGGCAAGTATAAGGGTAAACTACCCTTCAAATGCTTCAATTATGGAGAGGTGGGACATTTTGATAATAAGTGCCCTCATAAGCATAAGAATAATGATGATGAAGATCATGGTGATGGCCAAGATGAATATAATAAGACATATAAGTTTGATAAAAGGAAGAGAGGATTCAAAAAGTATGACAACAAGAACAAGTCCTTTAAGAACAAGAAGAGTATCTACACTAATAAAGATTGTAGCTCACTAGATGAGAGTGAGGATAGTGAGTCTAAGTTTGATAATGAAGATGATGATCTTGTTGAAGATGAATTTATTTTCATGGAAAGAGAAGGAAGTTTCTCATATCAAAAGGAGTCTACTTGGAGTGATTTAGATGATGATAAAGATGAGGTAGACTATGAGACTAAATTTATGAATGCTCTTAAATAACTGAAGATTGAGAAGATGATTAATAAGAAGATGAAGTCTCAAATTAAGGACTATGAAGAAAAATTTAGTGTGTTAGAGGCATGAACGAATGAAGACACCAAGGAACATGAAGATATAGTTAAGCATCTCAGTTGTTAATTTGAAATCCTGTGTACAAGCCTGAAAACTAAAGAAGATGAATGTTTAAGGTATGTAATTAAAAATGAGTCATTAAAAGTTGATTTAGAGAAGACATCTAGTATGATGAAGTCATTTTTGAGATTTGAAAAGAGCTCAAGTGATCTAGATAATATTCTAATTGATCAAAAGAATGAAAGTGATAAAATTAGTCTTGGATGCAAAGAAGAACCAAAAAATGTAACTCAAGACAAGATGAAGACTAATGTAAATCATACCTTAAAGGTAAACAATCAATCAAGGAATGAAGATGCTAGTAGAATGAAGACAAATAAGATCAGATAACCAAATTCCATGAGGTATGCAAGTTTCAATGGTTATTATTACACATGTGATCAGTTTGGTCATAGACCTAGAGAATGCAAGAGACTTGTTAGAAATGAGTTTTCATGGAACTATGATGGGGGTCATCGATTAAAAGGGGAGTCTTCTTCAAAAGGAGTAGTTTGTTTCAATTGTAAAAATAATGGACATATTAAAATATTTTATTCTAATCAGGGAAGGCAAGATGATCTTCTGGAAAAAGGTATAGTGTGCTAAAATTGTCCTAAGAGAGGTCACATTACTAGATTCTATAAGTAAAGGCCTATAAGACAAAATATGTTTAATCAGACTCCTAGAGTTCAAGAAAGAAGGCGTGTTAACTCATAGAAACTAGAGGTGGTAATTTTGAGTCATGATGAGTCTATAAGTCCAAGTAATCTATTTTTTATGGTGGATAATGCTACAGAAGTTGGAGAGTGCTAAGAGCTCTCATCGTCTACTCATATTGTGAATGAACAAACTAAGATCAAGGAGAAGACCAAGGTGCTAGTTGAGACTAGTTATGATGTGTCTCTGAATTTAACTAAACATCCTACTATTGTTGAACAATTTTCATGAAAATAACAACAATTATCAATGTGCATTGATGAGTTTATTTCTTTAGTTAAAAAGGTATGTCCTAAATCTTTGTTGTCCCCATATGTTGTTAATCCAATCTGAAAAGAAAAGGAGAATATTGTTGTGGATAAGCATGTTGCTTCTCTTAGTTCTAAGAAGATGAAAAATAAGAACTATCAATATTAGATGACCAAGGAGGGGAAGGAATATGAGGATTTATGGGCAACTCCTAGTTTCACATTATTATAGGACATTGTGAGTTAGGGTGTCTCTATGTAGGCTTCAAGGAGACACTTGACAAGCAAAATGAAGCATAGTGGATGCTAGTTGATCTTTGGTTGATGTTGTAATACAATAAATTTCATGATAAGATGTGCTTGTTTAGTGGGGAACAACAAGTTCATAAACCTATTTTAGATGTTGTGGTGATTTGTGTGTTCCAAGAGTATTCAAGGACTTTGGTCCTAAAGGTGAGTTCTAATCTTTTTTAATGGAAGGAGTATTTGGTCAAAGGTAGAGAATGAAGACTATAATAATATGGTGTATAATAATAATGATTTAAAGTTCATTAAAAGTGGTTTCAAATGTTTTTTGGGTCAAAAAAAGTGTTTTCCAACCATTTGTCTGAGATGACCATTTTGGTCAGTGGGTTTTGCCTAGAAGGAACTTGAAGTACAAATTTGATGTTTTCAAGGTCTAAAAAGAAAATATTTGGGTGTTTTCAATTAGAGTAGGTATGTCCAAGTGGAAGATATGTTTTTGGTGTTATAATGATGTCCCATTTTGGCTTGATGTTTGTTGTGTATGCTCAATCTACAAGGTTAGATTGAAGGTTTCCAAGTGGAAAAGGAGGATTTGTGAGTTTTAAATATGATATTTTTTCATAGAAAGGTATGTTGACCTTATTATAGCATTATCTAGGTGGTTTTATGGTTTGAATTCATGTTGAAGTTAAATTGGATATTTTTGAGTGGTCTCAATTTTCTCAGTTTTAACTTAAGGGCAAGCATGCCTAAAATGGGTTATAGTATGTATGGGTTACCAACTGTTTAAAAGCTTAAAAAATTGGTCTATAAGTGTGTAATGTTTTTCTCCAAGTTTGAAATAAGTTTTAGAGGTGGGTGTTAACCAGAAGGAGGTTTGTTAACCTTGTTTGTTTTAAGATTTTAGGGTTTTGGGCTATGCTATAAAAGTGGTATGCCTTATGAATTAAGGTCCAAGGATTTTTCATATGTTGAATGGGCCAATTGGGATGTCAAATCAATATTTATAAAGATCTAAAGGTTTTTGGTTTTCAAATTATTCATGATTTTGTCAAGATGGAGGCCTAATTGACTAGTAGATTTATGAAGTATGTTCCAGAAGATGAGTTAGGTGATGAAAAATGTTGTGATTAAAAGGGAATATGATAGTGATCTAGATATTAAGTTTTATTTCTTATAAGTATGTCTATTAAAGGTTGTGTGCTCTACAAATTCTAGGTAGGGCTATAAGGAGTCTAGACAGGCTGAGTGTGAAGATTTGATGTTTTTTCTCAATTTATCCAAAATAGTAAGGCATGAGTGTTTCAAGGTGAGTTCTCAGGTTGGTTTATAGCATGTTTCCTATTTGGTGAGTAGAATGAAGTTTTTTTAGTGGTCCTTGAGATGGCTTTAGAGAGAAAGCTAGTAAGCCTATGTGGTTGTTCTTCATGATGTGTGGAGATTTGAAGATGATCAAAATGAGAAATGGCTTAGAGATCTTAGGGGGAGTACCTATCATATGTTTTCTGGTGAGTTACATCAAATTTCCATGTTATTTATGTGTATTTTCTTCATTGATTATAGTTTTTAGTTGAAAAGAGTGTTGGCATGTAGCAAAAGGAAGTTGTCAAGGAAAGAAGAGGTAAGATCAAGGTAAGGGGGAGTTTATATAATATTTATAAGGTGTTCCTCTCCTATTGGTGTTATTTTCAAGTTATTAATATTATTTTGTGCTCACTTTGTCATTGTATCAAAGGGGGAGAAGGTTACTATTGTGAGAGTGCTTGAAGAGAGAGAAGGAAAGTGAGATGTATGATGGGTGTTGACATCAATGACAAAGGGGGATATTTTTGAAGAGTTTTTAGTGATGTCATGGAGGTTTCCAGATGAGTGGATAAAGTGTATTGTTAGTCTAAGTGTTAATGACAAAGTGTGCAGTGTGATTGTCCTAGTATGATTGAAGTAGGCATGGTTGATCTTCAATTTTGGAATGATTAGGGATGGGTATGAAGTATTGATCATGTGTGATGGGTCTCATCAAAGGATAATGATTATTTGAGATATTTTGGAAGTACATGGTATTCATCTAGTTTTTTATTATGTTCATCTTGACATAGTTCTATGACAAAAAAGTTGAGTAGGTAGTTTGTTGGCATCACCATTGCCACGTATGGATAAGTTAAGGGAGTTGTTTATATGGGTGTGATCACATTAGTCCCAAGTTGTTATGGTTCAAATTTTAGGTCATGAATTTAAGTCTATATAAATATATGTGGGTGAAAATTTGGCCTCTCAGATAGAAGTTCACTAAGTTTCTATACTTAGATAGACCATCATTGCACGTCATGCATATATGAATTATCTAGAAAGTTTGTACATTTAATGAAGGTAATTAGAAATAAAACTATGGTCAAATGTTTTTATGGAGATTTTTTATATAGTTCCAATAAGGTACTCTAAATATTTAGACTCTTGAAGTGTTTTCTAGCTCAAGTTATAAACCTCCAAAGTTTCTCTTACAGATTATAATGGGCTAGAGACATTCAAGTTTAACCATGTTAAAGTCTAAGGTCAACTAGTCAATAGATTTAATGGTGCACATTAAATCATATATTGTGATTCAATGGCATGTGTAAAGTCAAAATTTCAAATTATGAATGTGTTAGTGATATGTGTCACATTCACAGAGTTTAGATAGACAATCAATGATGAGCGTATAATCATGTAATTAGAAGATTAATTGTGCACATTAAAGTCAATGAGTCAAATGTGAAAAAGGCATTTGGGGCTTCCAAGTGGGAAAATAATTGGAGGTCAGATATTATATCAATAATGAGTGTTGTAAGATAAATACATGGTTAATCTGTAGAGATCGATAAAGTGTGTTTGTTCTAAATTATCAAGAAGCAATGATATGATGATAAGTAATTGATGTTTAATGGTAAATCAAAGGTAAATATTAGGTTAATTTTGAGGGATATTGATGATTAATATTAATTCAAGCTATGAGATGGCATTAGATGTTGACAAAGTGTTTGAAGTTTAACAGTGATTGTTGGAATTTGAATATTCAAATTAATGAAAGAAAACTAGTGCTTAGTTTTTGAACTATAACTTTTGATCCAAGATAAATTTATTGATGTAGTAAAAATAAAATCTATATAGGAATTAAAGGTACATATATTGAATCTAGTTATACTTTTTGAATTTTTGTATATTCAAAGTTATTAAGCTTCAAATTTGACTATGTGTTTGACCATGTTTTGTAAGTGACCCAAGAAGGATATTTGAGTTGTTATGTTGGTATTTGAATGTTTCAAGGGGGAGATAATGGAGAGTGTTATATAATTAATGAGGATCATCTATATGGATTTTGGAGGTTTAACCAATCCATATTAAGTATGAACAAATGCTTATAAGCTGATTATTTTTTTGTTCATGGTGTTCTTGTGTACAAGGCTATTGTTTTAGTAGATTGAGCATATGTAGAGGTGTGAAATGATGACTATAATCATTTGAGGATGTGTAAGAGGTCATCTATAATTGACCCATATATTTTAAAGTGATATTATCTTTATAATTTTCTCTTTGAATTTCTATAGGAGTGAATAGGTCTCCATGAGACCTATAAGGTCTAATAAGGCCTAATTGAAAGACATAACTGCTTAAGTATGACCTATAGTTTATATGGAAAACCTGTGAGAGTGGTATTGATATATGTTAGATTTTTTAAGTGATAAGGTAAGTATTATGGCCAGCTAATAAGATACTGATCATGAAGGATCTATAAAAGATGAAATAAAAGGTGGTGATTTCTAGACTTGAGAGAAGAGGTGTGTGAGAGAGTTTAAGAGTGAAGGAAAGAAGAGTGTGTGCCTAGTAGATGGGTTGTATAATATAAAAGGTTTATGACTATGTGTATGATCTATAGGTCATATTTATGATGCCATAAATGGTGATCTTGTAGGTTTGAATATTGAGGATGAGTGAAGAGGTCTAGAGTGATCCAAAAGGATATTTTGGATGCCTTGAGTGTGAGTGACGGATAGATGATTTTTTTGTAAGCTTGGTGGTTTATTTGAGAGGAAAATTAGAGGGTGTAATATGTGTATAACCATTTGGTCATGTTGTTGAGGATATGATAGAGTTATTTTTGAGAAGTGTAAAGTGATCCAAAAGGTGGCTTTGGATGTTTGTGGCTGTGTAAAGAAGTGAAGTGGGATGATATACATTGTATCTCCATCAGATTGGTATGAAATTAGTGTTTAGTATATTTTCATATCATAGGTGTCGAGAGGGTACTTAACATCTAGGTCAGAGGACTTGACCATCCTAGGGGCAAGTACTCCTTGTGGAATAGGTGTTTCACTAAATTTAGGTTAGAAGGGCTTGACCATCTTAGGGGTAGGTGTTCCTTATGGAATAAGTGTTTCAATAAATTTAGGTTAGAAGTAATTCACCTTCTAGTGGTAGGTGATCCTTATGGAATAGGTGTTTCACTAAATTTAGGTCAAAAGGACTTGACCATTCTAGGGGCAGGTGCTCCTTATGGAACAGGTGTTTCACTAAAGTCTCATGTTTGCATACTTATAGGACAAGTAGTCCTTATGTTTACAAGACTAAAAGTGGGATTTATTCACCAAAAAATTTTCCCACATAGATCATGTGTTATGTGTATGATCTTGCATTATCTATTGTTCATTTCTATAAACATCTTGAATGATTCATAAATAGTTGTATTGAATGCTTAAGTGTTTGAAGGTTTTGGAAATTGAATTGGATTTTTTGCCACCACTAATTCACCCCCCCTCTCAGTGGTTTGTACCTCTCATATAGTTTTTTTTGTGTTAACTATAAGATAAATTTCAAACTAGTAAAATGTGAAACACTACATGTAGATTATTTTTAACCCATTAGATATATCCAATCATATTTTTTGACTTTTATTTTATCTTTTATTATTAAAAAAATCCTTAGAAAGGCATTTCACATAAAAAAATATAATTATAAGATTTAGTGTTAATCTAATAGATCTATCCTTAGAAACCCATTTTAACTAAGTAATTCCTACATATCCAAAATAAGCCTTAACAAAATGTAGTTCTTCCCTAATGAGTGTGTTTATGTTTGACTAGATCACATGCTCTATGAATCTAAATTATATTTTTCCTTGGCCCTCCTTTTGTATAAGAATTCAATGTAATGTCATAATGTAAATTTTAGATATATAAATTCCTATGAAGGGACTACTTTTATGTGCCTTTATTCAATTATCCTTGCTAGGTAAATAAGTGTTCAATGTAAAATGCCTTTGAATATAATACTTTTAATTTGATTTTTAAAACTTATTACCATGTACAATTGACTCAAAAAGAATAAAATGGCCATAAAAAGATACCCAGATGAAACATGAATTGAAATAAGTACCACAAAATATGCTAGGACAAGACTATGTTTTATGGACAGCTATGCAAGGCATGTCTATTCGTAAAGAAAGATTCTTATGAAAATAAGAAAATATTAAGATAAAAGAAGTAAAATACTAGGTATCCTTTTGATGTGCATAATAATTAGAATAATAGAGTGACACTTTTTAAATACACATGAAAATATTAATATAAAATACAAGAGAAAAAGAGAAAAAGACCAATATAAGATGTGCTGATAAAATCTTATTCAGCATTAACAACTTCTAGATGTAAAGTCATGAAAAATCATAGTAATTAAATTTATTGACTGAATTTGGGTCTTTAAACACACATAAACTAAAATTAATATATATTTCAAACTTTCATTCCATTGTGTACAAACACTTCTATACTTTAAATTCAATACTCTTGTGCATCGGTCACCAACATCATACTAAGTCAATATCACTAGTTGATATTATCCTACATATGTTGATAGTGACCCTTTACCATGAATAAATAATATTTAAAATTAAATATTTCCTTAGGGTTTTAATATCTACATAACATGTCTATGGTATGATAAACTACCAAATTGGACTCATATATACAAAAATCAAGGCCTCCCTTGATAGGGGACTTAACACTTATTTGGTACACATATATACTATTACACATTGAGCAAGACTACTCTATTTATAAAAAAATAGTAATTAATCTATAATAATATCCCACAACCAAGTATGAAACATACTAAATATAGGTCAAAGCAAACATTATCAAGTATCAAATCTAAATCTTTTACCATGTTCATATAGCAAAGATGCACATGTTACACAATCGTACTAGGTGAAAGAACTATGTGTGTTTGATTTCCCTCTTTAAAGTATCATATATTTAGGAAATATAGAGTCATTAATGATGATTATTTAGGTTATCTCAACCTATTACACTTTCTTATTTTTTGTAATTTTTTATCTTTCATAAGCACACCTAGGGTTTTAAGGTGAAGGAGGCTAATTTATGGAGTTACATGAATCATTAGGGTTCATAATCACACATAAAGATATTTCAAAGATAGAATAAGGTGATTATATAGTCACAACTATTTTATTCATTAAAACTACATGTTAGTATCGACAATTGGTACTGACCCAAAATTGATGAAAGTGACCCTAAGTAGATGGAAACACAATTCCAAATATGGATGAATCACATGCCAATTTTGATGTGTCTTCCACTATGTTAAGTTAGTCATAGTTATATAGTCAATAAAAAGGATAATTAATATCCTTTTATTTTACTTTTTATATTTAGAATATTCCATTTGTCAAATCATTACAATCAATTTTAGTATTTTACATTAAAATATATGTTTGAATCCCATATATATATATATATCTAACTTTACATACTAGTTTTTATCCTATTAGTAATTTTAAATTCAATTCAGGTAAAACATATTGATCAACCTATAAATTAATTGGACCATGTCAAACCCTAGGTTTACCTTTAGGGTTTCATCCTTATAGGGTTTTAGATTTTAGACTTAGGGTTTTTTATTTAAACTCAATTTCTAATTATTCCCTTATAATACACATTGACCATGGCTATAATGAATGGAAATTATCTTTATTTTTTGATTAAATTTATGAAGGTGATATTTTCGTATTGTTCCACTTGGATATGTTACATTTTTATCAATCATATAATGACATGGATCAAATATAAAAATACTAATAAGGCTAAAATTAATAATGAACAATCCTAAGCCTTCTTTAAATCATATTGTTCCAACTTACAATGTGAGTTACCTCTTGTTACCACTATATGATAAAGGATATTCATGACATATTTCATTATTCCTACACTTTCTTTGGATTATATCATACATAATACATGCCTTATTGATGAAATTATCAATAATTCAATATACATATTAAATTTAATCCACATTAGAATAATGTAATGTTATATATCACAAGAGACAAACATAAAAAATTGGCTCAAGATACCAATATGGGAGACAATATGACCCTATTTATGATATCAACCAACCCTTTTAAGGTAATAACCCAATCACAAAAGTTAAAAATAATACTAGTTATTATATCCCTACATCAACACCTCTAGTGACATATGTAACATCTAAGCATGATGTGGGGGAAACACAATACTTGTAATGAATTTATATACGTATTCATAAAAAGGTAATATTTAACCCTCCTATTATGAGTACATATGTTACATCACCAACTTCACCTAATACATGTTCCATAGAGAAAAATGGTACATATTTGCATGTTAAGGTGTTATAGTTAGAATAAGGTACATATAGAGATATTAAGTCAATGGATCACATGTTTTAAATTTGTGACCCATTATCCCATGAGAGAATAAATTATCCTTTACCTACAAGTTTTGTATCAACAAATATTCCACTATATAAAGGTAAAGGTGATCTTAGATAAGACATTTGAAAATTCCTTACAACATTCTTGGACTATGCATACAATGAAAAAATACTAATAAATATATTCCTAATAAATATCAATTAATATTATTTTTCATCATTCCATGACCTTAATTTTAATCAATCATATCATTCAACTCTTTGGTAGACTAGTTTATAACACATTTATCTATCAACATTGATGAGAAAGTATCTTATGCATAAATTTATAAATTCAATAAGGGTCCAACGAGCCAATAAATGATTATTTACTTTGGTACATGACTATTATAGGTAAGATGACTACTTATATGGCTACCAATGGGTTACAATACATATTAGTAAAATATTGATTTCACCACTCCATGAGTCAATCATCTTCAAGACATTCAAATCCTTGGATGAGCCATACCACACAATAATAGATAGATAAGTAAATATCATACCTCTAAATAAAATAAATTATGCACCTACTCCTACAACTACTTCAATAAAAAAAATTGAAAAGTAAACCAAATTATAAGGTCAACCAAATTGACAATATAAATGAAGAAAATATGAAGTTAATGTACTATCACAACCTAAAACTCTAATTAACTTTTCAACTCCACTGATGAGGAAATTTTCTCGATTACCATCACCTCATCATATACTATTACAAAATATAATTTAATGTAACCTTAACACTCTTCCTCCATAAGATTTTGATCCAAATTTATCTACACTAAATAACTATGATAACAATGCATATTGTGACTATAATCAAATTGTAGTATATTCTATGAAAAAGTTCTTCAAATTAAGATATAAGATATAAGATGTTATTTATGAAAAAAATATTGAGTTAAACACACCAATAAAATAATCTAAACCATAGATAATGAAAATCATAAGTTGAAAATCTTAACTAACCCATTTCCCTATAATCAGATGTCAAAGATTAAGGATACTTAAAAAGTACATATGCATATAATATATATCCTCCACCTACATCGTATAAACTAATAATATATGAAATTATTTGTAAAATTATAAAATCCTCACCACAATGTCCTATGATTACATTTGATGATATTAATATTGTTGATAATGATTTATATTTAATAGAATTATTCATATGAGCTTATATCAATGAGTAACACATACAAAGTGTCATGATTGACAATGGGTTAAGTGAGAACATGTTCATAATGAAAATTATTTACTCCCTTGGATAAACATAATAAAATATTCAACATATATAAAAAAAAGGGATTCTATGGATATAAATAGAATACCCTCAGAATATAGTGTTACCACTTCAAGTGGCCTCCGCTATACTATCCACTCCATTATTAGTTATAAAATGAAACAATGTCTTTGAAATTTTTTTAGGATAACCTTGGATGATAAAATCTTCACATAATACCATCTATAGTGAATCAATGTCTTAAGTACATACACTACAAAAAGGTAGTCATAGTGATGCAGGAGTTTCCAAGGATTCAGACAATCTTGCATCAATAAAAAATATGTTATTTTAGATTTTTTTTATTGTGTGTCTATTTTCTTATTTTATTAATCTTTTAAACCTATAATAATGATGTTAAATTATTCCATTATGATAGAGTGAATATTTTATGTATGCTTATGTTAGTCTATATCATCTCTTTTATCTATGACATTTGGTAAGATGTTTCTTCAACACAATATAAAAGTGGAAGGAGATATTTGGTGATGTAATATAATATGTATAATGAAATATTTTAATCAAATTTAATATAATTTTGAGTTACAACGTTAATTTTTTGAGAGTTTTGACAACTATCGTTAAGCCTGAAATGCCACTTGAGCATTCGGGAGCCTATAGATTGGTTTTTTAACATAATAATACATGGGTAGCAAATATTTTTGGTTGTGATTAGTGTTTTATTATTCAAAATACATGTCAATTTTATCATTGTGAGGAGGTAAAACATTATTGTATTATAACTATGTCTGATTGTATTTGTTTTATGACACATGGAAGGAGACATTTTTGATAGTTTAAAATTTAATCTTAAAAATTGAAAAATGCCACACTCTTGTATTATTTTTCAAGATAATGTAAATTTAAGAGATTCACCACCAAGATATGTATTTTATATTAATACTAGTCATAGATAAGAAACAAGTTGAAGGAGAGAAAGAGAGAGTTAGAGAGGAATATAACTCTCTAAGAGTAGAATAAAGAATTGTTTCAGTCTAAGAGCGATAGGGACTGATGAGAGTATATATCTTCTTCATGTATTTTAATAAGCATATAGAGGCATGTGTATTAGTGTTAATTTATTTATTTTTATAATATTATGGAATGACATATAAATGGTGTGTTTAAATGTGTTAATTTTGAGTAATGTGATAAAAGTGCACCCATGGGAGATTGACTAACCAAGTAACATAGAGATAAAGGTAGTATTTAAGTAGACACCATTTATAGTATTTGAATAAATTGGTATTATAGTAATGAATATAATTTATATATTGAGAGTATGAGACTCTTGTATGAGTCATTTTTAGGCTGTGAAAAATAAGTCTTCTTGAGTTAGTTGTAAGTTGTGGAAAATAATCTTTCATAAGAGGGGGGATAAGATTGTTGTAGGTGTGAGAGAAGTCATGCAAGTGTTAAGGGAGTTTTATAATATCTTATTTTATTATATTTGAGGTTGTTAAATATAATATTGATTGTTTAATCTATATGATATATAAAGGAGAAAAAGTACAAGGAGTAAAATATGACTAAAATGGTGAAATAATTCCAAGTGAGATTGATAATGATAGAGACTACAAATAATGGAGATGTTTCAGTTATGAGTGAAGAGGATAAATAAGATATGATTATTGCATTTCTATCCCTAAAAAAAAATTAATATGTTTTAGAGAGAATATAATAAAATTAAGGAAGATATTTCAACCAAGGAAAGAGACCAACAAAATTAAAAGTGAAGGAAAGAGGTAAGCCTTATAGTGATGTTATTTTATTTTATGGTAAATAGAGATTAGATAAGCTCATGATTTTAATAGTGTAGTAATAAATTTATTTTTAAGATAATTTTATTGAATACCCCATGAGGGTAAATACTACATGTAAGAAGTTGTGTGGAGATGTAGTACAGTATTGGAGATATCTATAGGAGATGAGTCAACATAAAGGAAAGAAGAGGGTGAGTGGATATGAACATATGGTTTACAAGATGATGAGTCATTTGTGCACCTAATATTTAAAATATATTGTATGAATAAGCTTCATGTATCAAGTATTTAAATAGAAAATAAGAAGAAGAATATTGTCATGAAAGTAAATGTGAGAGGGAATTTTCCATGCGATCACCTCAAGTATATTTTGAGAAGTAGTAATGAGAAGGATATATACGAAAAGAATAAGTATGTATTGAAAAACAAAAAGAGAGTTATGTTTCCATGTGATAATCCTTTTTTTTTTCAAAAATAATAAAGAGGATGAGAGTTGTGAGCAACCCTTAGAAGAATAAATCCTCATGCAAGAGGATATGAATGTGATAGTTGTTAAATTGGAAGAAGTAGACCAATTATTTGTTGATAAGAAGGAGTTTGTGGGATCCCATAAGTGGGAAGAATCAAAATAATAATTTTAAAATAAATTAAATGAATTTATATTTTCTATTTTGGTGGGCTGAATGGTTGAGGACAAAAAAAGCAAGACTTATTTTCTTAAAGTAAATAATAGAGTGTGAACGAATAGATTATCCATGAGGAGTTTGATGTTTCTATGAAGAAAATAATGGAGGTGGAAGAAGTGAAAACTAATTAACATTAGGAGAGTATATTTTTACACCATCCATGTGAATGATAATAAATTATAAATAAGAATGAGGATAGAACAAATGTGGTGGTTTTTGAAAATGGGCCATTGTGAGTCCATCATGAGAGAGAAATTTGTGAAGATAATGTTAACAATAAAAAATAGTTGGATAACATGTCCTTAAGGCATGATGAATAATTTGAATAAGTTATTATATAAAATCTTTATTCCCTTAATGTGTTTATTCATTGTGCAGGTAAAATAAGCAAGGAGATTGAGATGGTATAAATGTTTCTACCAATAATATTGAAGAAGGAAGGTAATGTTACACATGTGGGAATAACCCACATAGGTATTAGACAAGATAATATTATGAGTCAAGATATTAATTATCTTCATATGGATAATGATATTTCAAATTTATTTTCACATGGCATGGAAGTGGTGAATGGAGGAGATAACAATCAACTTTGATCTGATATAAAGAGGTTGATGAGTGAATACGAGTTATCAAAATGGTAGTTGAGTACTATTCTAAGGAGTAGGTAGAGTGTAAGATGATTTTAGGATCCTAATCTTGGTTAAAATATATTTAATAGTGTGAATATGGAATAATAACCTATAGGAACTATAAATTCTCATGTTATTAAATTGATTTATGGTTATACCGAGTGTGTAGATGTAGAAATAGAGAAAAAACATGCATTCAAAGGTGCATTCTAAGGTGAAGAGAGTGAACCAATTGAGTTCAAAATAAGTGAAGAGAATTATATTATTTTTATATCATATAGATAATGAGAATAAGTGAAGTAATAAGAACTATTTTTTAATACTCTTATAAATGAAGAAGCCACCAGTGAGTTGGTAGTGTTAAGGATACAAGCAAAGGATATGGTAGTGATGAAAGAATATGAGATACACATATCAAAGGGTGACATAAGGATTGGATAGTGACTAAAAAAATAAACAAAGTATTTAAGAGGATATGATCTATTAATAATGGGTTTAAGCCCACAAGGGAAATTCAGATGCAAGAACAAACATATTAGTGGAGGTGGTCAAATGAATGTTAGTTTCAACCCACAAGAATATGGATAGAGGTGGATTTAAGCATTTGGTGTAGGATAATGGATTATGGCTGGTATAATCCCAAAATTAAAGGATACCATAGTGGGTGTAATGACATAACATCGAGAGTAAGGAGAGATATGAAGAAGAGGAAAATTTTGAAACCAACAAGAGGGAGATAGAAATGAAAGAGAAAAAGAGACAATCACTTGAAGTGCTTGGTGTGTTGGAATGGAAAATGACCATTATGATTTATTGTCAAAAGAGTGATTTTTAAACTTATTCTATCTATATGATTAAGAACTCACATTTTAATACCTTGGGTAGTCAATGCAATAACATCTGAAGGTTTGTGCAATCTTGCATCAATAAATAATTAGTTAGTTTATTTTTTGTTTTGTGTTGTGTCCATGGACTTGTTTGAGTAAGATTATGAGTCTCTAACAATAATTTTTTGAAATTATTCAATTTATGTGTGTAAAAATAGAGATCTTATGTATGTTTCTATCAATCTACACCATCTCTTTTGTCTATGACATTTGGCAAGATGGTTCTTTAATGAAGTAAAAAATGGGAAGGATATATTTGGTAAGTTCATATAAGATGTATAATAATTTGTTTTCATCAAATTTAAGATCATTTGGAGTTAAAATTCTAATGTTATGAGAGTTTTTACAACTATCATTCGACTTGAAATGTCACTTGGGTATCTAGGAGCCTGAATATTTGTTCTTCACCACATTAATACATAGGTAATATAGATTTTGGGAGGTGATTGGTGTTTTTTATTTAGAGTACATGTAAATTTTCTCATTTCTAGGAGGTAAAATGTTATTGTTTGATAATTACATGAGACTATTTTTGTTTTTTGATGTGTGGAAGGAGCCACAACTAAAATTTTGGATTTTAATATTGAAAATTGAAAGCTACCAAACTATTATACATTTTTTCAAGATTAGGTAAGTTTAATAGACACCACAAAAAGATAAGGATGTTATAATAATATTGGTTTTAGAGAGGATGAAATTTTAAGGAGAGAATATGAGAGCTCGAGAGGAGTGTAACTCTCCAAAAGTAGAACAAAGAAGTTTTTAGTATACGTGACTATATGAGAGTCTAGGTATTCATCATACATTAGGGAAGTTTAATAGACACCAAAAAAAGCTAGGGATGTTATAAGATATTGGTTTTAGAGAGGATTAAATTTTAAGGAGAGAATATGAGAGGTAAAGAGGAGTATAACTCTCCAAAAGTAGAACAAAGAATTTTTTAGTATAAGTGACTTTATGAGAGTCTATATATTCATCATACATTTTAATAAGACTATAGAGGCATGTGGGAGAGTGTGAATGAGATTTTTCATTCATTTATTTTTAACACATTATGGAATGAAAAAAGGATGGTGTGTTTAAAAGTGTCAAGTTTGAGTAATGTGATGAAATTTTATCCATGGGAGAGATTAACGAAGCAAAATAAATATAAATGTATTCCTTAAGTGGAACCATCTATAGTTTTTGAATCACATAGTTACATACATATATTATAAGTACCCTTTATAGATAGTGGTATCTACTACTCCTCCCCCACCATCATCATAGTTGGTTGATACACCCATACATGATTATTATATATATATAATTGTTACACATATGCAAGATATTTATATTCACACAATTCATAGGAGAGTAGTTGAAAATATTATAAAACCATGTATTCAGTGCCCATAGTGATGCAGGAGCATCACTCTTAGTTTTAGTTTTGGCTTGTTATAATAAATTTTGGTTTTTTTAGTTATTTATATGGGTCATATATGTACTAATTTTCAAATTGGAACCATATTAAAGTTTATTCAGAATTTTATATATCTTAGAATTTGAATTTGGCACTTTCTTGCCAAAATTCAAATTCAAATTTTTGAATTATTTTCTTTAGTTTAGGAGACTTTACAAACTTTTGGTGAGTTTTAATGATGTATTTTGGTTTTTAAGAGTTTATAGGGTCTTTATATGACTTCAATTTTTTTGATCACCTTGGATCATGTCATTTTTCATATTTGGTCAATGGTCTAGTTAAAAGTGCATTTTAAGTCCATTCAAGACCTCTATTGCAGTAATCTTGAATAATTAAAGACTTTGTAGGAGTATATATTATTTTAAAAATATTTAAATGAATAATAATAAATGAGGGGAAGGAATTTTTTAATATCCAAGAATGAGATAGAGAGAGAGGTGGCAGTTAAAAGAAAGAAGACAATCACACAAGGAATATATGTAAGTTCATAATAGTGATGAATTTTAAGTGATAAAGATGAATTAAATAAGGTGTTTTTTTGTTAAATTAAATATTATTGAGTGTGATGATAATATTTTTATTTAATAATTTGATTCATTAATACCAATTCAATCATATTCAGGTAGAATAGATAAAGAAACTCAATTTTCACAAATTATGTGTATCTCCAACTAGTTTGAGTTAAATAAGATAGTTCTTGAATTCATTTGGCTTATTATTGAATTATAAAGGTAGTGAAAAAGGTTATAAGTTTAAAAATGGGTTTATTAAAAACTCAAAAACTCAAAAATATTCAATCTTAATAGAAACATATAGTTCTATCCACATATACATGTATAGTGTTTTTGGGGAGTCTTTTCTCCACATGAGTTTTACTAGTGTTTGAATATTTTTTTTCAATTAAGTTTAGTGTTATCTAATCCTAAGTATCTATTGATGTTTATATTGGTATAAATTATAGTCTTCATAGAGAAATATCTAAACAAAAATAATTTTCACACAATAATATATATGCTATATTATTTCTTCTATATACAAAACCATACATGATTATATATTATATAGGAAAATAATTTCATATAATTGGGGAGATACAATCTCCACCAAAATATCCAAATCTCCCTATTATAACTCAAACTAAAAAACCCATTAGATATGAATATATTATAATAAATAATATATTCAACTAACTAAAAAAACTAATAAATCTAACTTATAAACTATTAACATAATATTGTTATAACAATAATATTTATGTCATTACATTAATAATGTGAACACCACACCTCAAAATTCACCCCCTTGTGAACATTATTAATCCTATCTACACCCCATTAATGTCAACATGGGGAGAATATACATCTTTAAGAACTAGCCCAAACATAATCATATGCCAATGCATATTTTTAAGTCTGCATACTACTATCTAAATCTTGTTGTCTAGATCTTGTTGCACATGAACACTACAATGCAAAGAAACACATCCCACATTTACTCCATGTGAGTACAATGGATGTGTCATTGGCCTATCATGTCCATAAAGAATTAAGGCATTCATAGGATCTCTATAGTCAGAGGATTTATGTAGTTAGCTACCCTCCTATATAACTATTTGCCACATTTCATTATATCTATACTCTCCCTTTTTTTCCAATCTAGAGGGTTTCCAAACTAGTTTGGGGAATGAAAACACACAATACGAAGAAAATTAAATATCATGAGGAATAAATACTTATTGTCATCTTATGTAGCCTTTATTAATGTTTGTTATCACCCAGATAAAAACAACATATATAGTTTCAATTGGCATGGAATTACTATCTTTGGCATTAGCCGATTTGATGCAAAACATGCCACAATAAAAATTGATAAAAAAAAGACCACATGAAATTCATCAAATAATCTAGGCCTCATCATTGGTGATTGATGAAAGGTGCTAAAACCTCCAACCTCCATTTCCTCCTTCATCTAGTTGCTAAAGATACTTATTAGTTAATATGTTGACGAAGCTTAATTATGTGAAGATTGTTGAGGAGAAAACCACCCCATAATGAGAAACATTTGTCTTTAGATGTCAGTTTTTACCAAAAATGCATCCATAAGGTAAATTTATTTTACAATTTTTTACACACCTAATTGACATAAAAGACAACTCATTTTATAATAACCTTTTGACATAAAAGAATTTATATTGACTAATACACCAAAAAAAGATTTTAACATGACTTGACAAATATATAATGACCCATATTGATTATTGGACACTCTTCATAAATACATACATTTATTTTAGAAAGTTATACACTTATAAACCATTATATACTAATTAGAATTGAATTGTCTATAATAGATAAATAAACTAAAGACTCAAAAATATAAAGAACCAACACATGAATTTTAATAAAATAAAATGTCATAACCTAAATAAAAAACTAATAGACTAAAAAAACTTTAAATAATGTTGATGTACTATATAACAATAACTAAAAGAAAACCTAATATTAAAAACTATAAACATATGACTCATAATAGGTGAATGGTAACTTCAAGACATCTTCAAATGATCAAAAGAATCAATAATAATAGTCCAATTATGAGAGTTTATACATAGTGAGGATAACTTAGCAATTCAAATTTGTAGAGCTAGCCATGGATAGGTGGAATTGGCAAAGATAGAAACCACATGGTTTGTACTTTGAAAATAAAATTGTAGGATTGAATGTTTAAACTAAAAAAATATTGATAAGTGGAGAACACATAATGAGGTAGCATGCTATGAGGTCCATACCTAGTAATGAAAAATTGTTTTGAAGATAAGTCAGGTAGAATGGTGGTACCAAATGCAGAAAGAAAGATACATGATGGAAAATTTGATGATAATTTATATCCAAACTAGGAGTGAAAATGGTGCAAGCTGAGCATGTAAGAATGCAATATTAAATATACTGTAATTTATTTTATGGTGTAGTTCTCTCAAGTTTCCATTACACATTTCTTAGATCAGGATTTTATATCATGAGACATCTCAACAAAACTATCTAAAGCATAAAGAATTTAATCCAAATCATGACTATTGAATGATGAAAAAACCATGCTGAAACAATAAAAAAGGCTCTTTTACAATCACAAGATCTAATAGAAAAGATGCTTAATTATTTCCTCATCTATAGGGGTGAAATAAAATCCAAATACCAAATGCCCCTTAAAATTTTACTATGCCATCACAAGTAGGATTTTAAATTGCTTTGATAATAGATATTAGTATAAATCAAATTCTGCATAGAGAAAGAGTTGAATAAAAACGATTTTCATACAATAATATATCTACTATATTATTTCTTCTATATGCAAAACCATATGGGAGTACAAATTATATAGGAAAAGACTTTCCTATAATTTTGGAGATACAATCTCAATCAAAATACCCAAGTCTCCCTATTATAACTCAAACTAACAAACCCAATATATACAAATATATTTTTACTAATAGTATATTTGACTAACTAACACACACTAATAAATCTAACTTAAAAAATATTAACACAATATTGTTATAAAAATAATATTTATGTCATTACATTAATAGTTTAATGACCACACCTCAAAAATTTCATAGACCTTTTAAAATTTAATATAGTCCTTGAAACCCCATTTTGTTCTTGGAATCCTTATTTTATTCTTTGTCAGACTTTGTCAAAGACCTAATCAAGGGTTTAGACCATTTCATGGTTTGGGTACTTGGGAGTTGAAATAGACCTTAAATTTTATCATATGATTTGATTTTTAGTTCCTAAAGGTGAATAAAACACTAGATTGTAATTTTGGCATGTGTGGATCCTATAAGAGCAAAAACTCATTTTTAGGCCTAAGAGACCTAATTAAAGACCCAATTGAGAGAAAAAGGTTTGAGTTAGTGTCCTTATTTTGAGAGTTGGATCCTAAAACTTGATATAGAGTTTTAAGACCTTAATGGGTATCTAAAAAGTTTTTTTTTGTGTGTGTTTAAAGCTTGTATGCATGACAAACCCTCAATAAAAGTGACTTTAGAGGGTTACTAAAGAGAGACCTAAAAGAGAGAAGATCCTTGAAAATAAAATACTTACCTTTAGAGTTTTAATCCAAAATTTTGTGTGATGATAAAGAAGGATATAGGTCACTTGAATACATAATTATTTGACATAGATTTTTTTTGAAATTATCAAACCATCCTAAATAGTGCTTTGAGAGGCTTGGTAGAGATAAGCCTAAATAAGGTAAGCTTGGTTGAAAGTTTTTTTTACTAATACCTATGCATTAAATAAGATCAAATAATTATGAGGGATAACATAGGCCATAATATCCTATATCATGTAATAAATAAATACCACAAATAATTTATTGCATTCCACATCAAACATAGGTAGTGAAACATTCTCCTAATATACAATGAACATAAACAATGAGACATTATCCTGATATAAAATACACCCCATAGAATATTATGCCTTATAAAATTACCCATAATATATGGGATTCAATGAGTAGTGATCATTACAATTATTTTACAATATGTGATTTATTATTAGATTATGATATGCCTATATCTAGTACCTTTTACTCATATTAGGTGAACCTCAAACGATATGATACAAACACTCCCCATGGTCCTCCCATTGATGGGATCATAAATTATCATTTTTTAAGTTTAAATATTTCAAAAATACAAAAAATAATATTTAAAAAAATATACAAAATTTAAAAATAATAAAATAAATGAAATTTAGGACCTAAGCATGACATGAGTTGATAGATTAAACTATATACATTTGTTATTTATCACATATTTGATAGAATTTATATTATTTTCATACACACATGCATTTAAAAATATATGAGTTTAATTTAAGACATACACATTACACATGGACATAGAGATGTTGAAATTTTCTATACCTAGTGGTAATGCCAATAATGAGGGCATATTATTCCATAGGTTTCACTATCACAAGTTATATATTTCTATGACCTCTTTACCATGTTGAGATAAATATATTTATTACACATGTCTTTTTATTTAATCATATCTTAAAAAATGCTACATGGATATTATATTATACCATGATGTGAGATTGATACATATAGACTAGTATTTACGTATTATATGCTTCATTTATGTCATTACTATCTTAAATGATAGGTTAGTCTGTGTTTGCCTATAGTGTGTGGCCCTTGGAATTTTTATTAAAAAATATTCATGTCCCTTGCATGTGGTCCTTGTACTTGTTTGATGTGACATATTTATCTCCCTTATTTTAACATATTTATGTCCCTTACATTGGGACCTTAGCCTTGTTTATTGCAACCTATCCATCCCCCATTTACATGGCCCTTGGAGTTATGTATAACGCTAATTCTTGAGATTTTTGAGTTTATTGTGCTTGTTAGATATTATTGAGATTTTGTGGTTCCATGATCCATATCAAGCACATTTACTATGTATTATTGTTCAAATATATTTTTAGTGATGATTACTACTACATGACTCATCAATACATCTATTTGTGTATGACACTTCTATGCTCGACATTACATATGCTACATATATGCATTGATTGGAATATACATTACTATGATGCCATAGTTATTTTATTTAACACACCCCACCTCTATTTAAAGAGAAAAATAGGGACCCCACCTTTTGTTTTTTAGAGGACTATTCATTATTTGGGTCATGTATATGTTTTAGGCTAGTTTTTAATAACTTTAGAAGCTTGTGTTACGAACATCTGATGACATATCGTAAACCTATTTTCCATGTTGAAAGGGATTATTGAAACTAATTTATTAATGAAAATTTTGGATGAAATGATATGTATGATAGGCATTCAGATACTTTTAGTCTTCAAGAACTTGGTCTTCAGCATTTGGTATTTGGAGTTTTTTATTATGTAACTTTTTCATTATACATTGTGGATACTTTTGGTCTTTGACATTTTGGTCTTTGGAGACTTTTCCATCGAAAACTTTTCTTGGAGAACTTTATTTTAGTTTATTCTAGTTAGTAAATTTATTTTCAAAAAAAATCATTTGAAAGGTAAATTTATGTTTGATAACTTTGGTATTTGAAATATTTACTTCAAAAACTTTGGACTTTAAGATATTTTATTTAGAAACTTTCCTCTTCATCAACTTTCATTCATAAGGTTTACAATTAGGGAAATTTCTATGTGACAACTTCCTCCCAAATGATCATATCTCCAAAGATTACTTAGTCTTCAGGAACTATTCCTTCAGTAGCTTTTAGACAAATTATTTTAGAACAAATATATCTAAATACCATTTTTCTCTTTGGGGTATTTTTCATGAATACTAGGCTCACCATATCATACTATTAGGCTTAAAGGCAAAGCTCAACTCCCTCAACTAAACCACATAGTGGAAACTGTCAGAAAGAAAAAGAAACACCATAGCACCCTAAATGCGTAAGCATCCTACATGGCATGTTAGAGGTAAAAGGTAAATGTAAAACTAGTTATATGTATGAGAATGTCTTATGGTAATTACAATTGTATTCTATTTTCTGGTTGTTAAGAGTTATTATGAGAATCTCTACATTAGTTAGGACTCAATTTAATATGATATGTAGAACTATTCTTAGCATGGTAAATTTGGAATTCATAACAATAGGAATCAATGTATATATGTATATGAAAATAATGCAACAGATGAGTTGATGAGTATGTGAGAAAAATAATAGTGGTTGTTATTTTAATTAGAAAGTTTTTTAATAGAGTAGTGATATAACTAGACCTTGATCTATGAAGGTTTCTTGATTGTAATCCTTGGTACTAGATTTTATATTATGAATTTTAAGTAGGTGTATTATTTTATGTTATAATCATAGATATTTTAATGTTATTAATAATGTTTCCATTATTATACTACTTTGATGCATAATTTTCTATATCTATAAGTAGTTTAAATAATAATTTGATTTATTAAACAAGTGTAATTCTATATGATAAACCTTTCATATATACTCAAAGTCTTGATTAAAACCATCTCATAATATTTTGATGTAACTTCACACACTCTATCCCTAAAATTAGCGTGTTCTAGTAAAAAACCTTGAACTTATGCTAACAATGGTGCGGTGAGAGTGGATAGGTTATGAGGGTTAATGAATCAAAGAGAGTTGGATAACTAGTTAAAACATAAAATTATTGAATTCATAGAGAGGGAAGGCCAAAGAATTGGGTGTATTTTAAGAGAGATTATACAAGAACATCTCTATGGTGAAATTGATAATATTTTTGGGTGCAAATTACTGGGCTTGATAGCTAATTGGTTGGCTTGAATTGAATATCACTATTTCTAACTATGATTAAGTGACACCATTACATCGATTGAGGGGAAGATAAAATAGTTGTAAAATATGGAGACAAATTAGACTCATAGAATTGATCATTGGATAACTACAACTATTGACTATTATATCACTAAGTTCTCAGTATAAAGATACTTATCCTTTGATGCAGTGAAAGACCTATTTCTGAGAGGAATCATAGGAAAAAATTTATAGTGACTCTTGACATTGATGAAAAGAGTTAGATATAGAAAAGGTCATGGTGCTCACTCCTACTAATATGGATTAGTCACATCATGCATCTAGGGGTTTGTGTGAGATATGTGATAATGAATGAAATATGAAAAGATACATCTTGAACCTGAGTCAACATGGAGAATCCATAGGAAAAATACCAAAAAAAGACTTTAAAGTTAGAAACAGAGTTAAAACAATAGAGGAGATATAATATATAGAGTGAATTATAGGAAACTACAAATAGAAAGAGGAATATTAGTAGTATTGGTGAATTTTATGAAAGGAGATGATAAGGAGAAGGGTGTGGTGAAAAGAAACAAAGGGAGGAGCCAATGCCAAGTAGAGATAGAGTGTAAGGGAGTGATGAGGATTTAACATGGATGAAAGGAAAATGTAATAGTATAAAAGTAGAAGAGATGGGTAAAAGTTTGTAGTTTCTAAAAAGGCTATCTCAAAAAGAAAATCAATGATTACCTTATAGTCATAGACATAGTACATGTTCAAATTTCAAGAAATACATATTTAGAGGTATGGATCATTTCCCAAGGAAGTACACATCCCCTGAGTCTATTATTTTCAAAATCATAGTAATTAACATACAAATTTAGATGACAACACTTGACAATGACCAATTCTAAAAGAAGTTCATTGAAAAACACTATAATTACAAATGGTTGCATGTCATGAAGTTACATAGAGTTTCTTAGATCAATAGAAGAATGTAATAACATTTATTTCTATAGAGAAAAATCCTCTAATTATTACATAAGATGAAGGTTTCATTACATAACTTCAAATCTTATAATAATAAGGAAATGATGGAGATATATCTGCAACTACAACATCTATAAAACCAAAGGAGACATCATGAACACCACCATATCATAATCCATGTCAAAGTGCATATAAGTATCCAAACCCATAACCATCATTAATGTCAGTTGAAACCCAATCACTATGATACCTATATGAAATTTTCCTATGGTAGCTTAATTGGGCAATTTTATACATATGGCTCCCTATGATGGGTATGTAGAACCTAAATAATCCTTAATTGCCTATGACATGAAATGGTAGGCAAAATAAATCACCAAAGAGAGTATCAAAAAGTTTGAAATGATTAGTGCTTTGAGTGGACATGCACTAGAGTTCATCTTTAGGAAAAATACAACCATATCATCTTTGGATGATATTAAGAATTGGTTCATCATAGATTTTAAGTTTAAGAAGAGTTAAAGCCATATAATCTAGGATTTGAAAGAGATCTAACATGGACCCCAAGAGACCATTGGTGACTATGATTGTAGATTATTCAACATCATGAATAAAGTGGAATGTTTTTGGGAGGATAAAGATAAATCTACTTGGTTTATAAAGGGCTTAAGACCAAAGATAAAATTTAACATAGCCCAAATATAATTAAAAGATAAATCATATGAAAAATCCTCTACAATTTGAGTGGATTAGATTGAAGAGTATAGGAATGTGTCTGTACCATCATCTAATGTCAAAATTATCTTACTATCTTTAATAGATTGGATCAGTTTCAGGGAAGGGTTAAGAGACCCAAGTCAAATATATGGTGTATAGAGTGTGGATAAAAAGCTCATCTTAGAAATGAATGCCCTCAATTTAAGACAAAGTTCTACAAGATATGTAGAGTGGTAGGGCATGTGACCTCATAGTGTCACCTTTTACAATAGTACATTAAAACACCATAGAATGTGTACTATAAATTTTGTAAGTCACCTACACATGATGACAAGGATTACCAAGTACTCCAAGAATTGAAAGAGGATATTACTAATAATGTGTTCATGGTTTTTTCATAAAAAATCAAATTTGTGCCATAGGATAATCCTATATTTGGGAACATCATACCAAGTTAGAATCCATCAGCAATGCCTTAGGTCCCTAAAGCACAACAACAACCACAACAATTGGTAGGTACCCTACCTTCTTCACAAAACTAGAATATCACCTTACAGAACTTCCCACAATTGACTATGACCTACCAATACCAATCTCCATGTAATATTATGATTCCTCAATCATAGTAATCTAAATGAGCCCTAAACTCAAAACAACCAATAATAGATATGTTTAATGAATACCCATAATAAAAAAGATGGAATGCATCATAAAAAACTAGAAATTTTGAGCAACAACACCACCAAGGTGTATGGGTATTTTAGGGTAATATATGAGGATATTGAGGTGGTTCATAGAGAGGTTGAGTTAATAATGAGCCTAGGCCACCCATTCATTATTATTTCTACAAATAACTAAACCTTATGTAGAGAAATTGACTTGTAAATCCATAGAGGCAACCTTAGTATACATACTATAGGGTGACAGAGTAAAAAAATATAAAATACTATCCAATATTATAAATAAAATGGAGGGAGAGACCTTTTATAAATGTTAACATGATCCATGCACAACTAAAGGAGGATGCCACATTA
This sequence comes from Torreya grandis, assembly GCA_037957365.1. Taxonomy (NCBI): domain Eukaryota; kingdom Viridiplantae; phylum Streptophyta; class Pinopsida; order Cupressales; family Taxaceae; genus Torreya; species Torreya grandis. The sequence goes on along the minus strand of JARHVA010004290.1, from coordinate 910,115 downwards.
CAGGTAATAACTAGATAATAACATGTAGAATAGGGGTTACCTCTGTAAGAAATGCCTAAAGACTTAGGTATTAAAAAAGCATGACCAAACACATATTTTGAGCCTACTATTAAAAACTACCTGATGCAAGAAGATACATATATTTTGAAGATAATCCAATAGCAAGGGATGAATGAAGGGGATGATACGACTCTTGATGAATAGATGTAGGGGAAGATAGTGCATATATTAAGATAAGATGGGGTTTTCCCTATGTTGATGGATTTAATGGAACTCAGTATATTTTGTAATGAATATACCTCCTAAACATCATGAACTTTCTCAATAACCTATTGGAATGTGCATAGAAAGGCTAGAAGCAGACACATAAATTGGTTTTGTTTGTAAAGACCAAGAAACCTTTAAACATTGATGAAAGGATGTAAATAGAACTAATTGGGTATGAAATAAACAAAGTTGTATTAAACTTTGGAAGAACTATAAATATTATCCCTAGATCTAATTGGGAAGGCTTGGGAAGACCTATATGGAGATATAGCCCTGTCACGCTTGGCCTTATAGATTATGGAAGGGTGGAACCTATTAGTCAACTAGAGGATGTAGAAATGAACGTCACAGAACTTAGTCTATGAGGTGATTTTAAAGTTATCAATATGAAGATAGATGAGACTCACTACCTTGCATTGATAGGGAATAAGTGGGCCTATGATGGGTATATGACTATTAACACAGTCATGAATTAATTAGAATCTCATCAAGATGACAATATCATTATAATTCCTATAAATCAGAGTAAATATAGGCCTTACATCATTCCAAATGAACCAGACTCACCTTATGTTGGTGCTAATGCTATATGGATGAAGGTTGTAGTTGAAGACAAACAAAACACTTTGTGAGAAACATAGTACCATTTCCTTTGCAAAAACACTATTATATAGACTCAGATTATCAATATAGAATGGATCCTAGGTAAGATGAGGCTGAATACTCTAGAGATCCCTTTAAATGTTGAGGAGCATGTCCAATAAAATATGATAAGATATCCTACATAGTATAATATAGATTTTATATATCAAATAGGTCATACTATGCAAAACTACATAGAACCAAATCTAAAGGTTGTTCTCCCATGAGATAGAGATTTTTCAATAAGTGGAGACTCAAGCACCCATGTACTTAATTGGGTGAAAGGAGATCATGAGTTATGGCCTTTGTGACTAAGTGATATATACCCAAGTATTTTGCTATGGAAGATGTTGGAAAGTTCATCTTATGGTTTCAACAATATGTGCTAGATGTGAACTAGAGAGTTAATAACCTCAACTATGTGATGAAGGAAATTACTGTGAACTAGTGGGCCATCCATAAAGATGAACATTTAACATGGGAAGAGGTGTGTGGACTAATAGTAGATTGATTCCAGTTACCATAAACTATCAAAATAGTTTGTCCTCTATATCAAGAGGGTGAATGCCTAGAATTGCATGTGTATAAGTGTATTGAGGTATGGATGTCATAGGGTATCACTCTTAAATTTTGGCCACATAGTTTCATCTATACCCTAGGTGTTTTCCCCACAACATGGTACATCCATTAGTAGTGAAGAAGAGAACCAAATCATTGGGCATAGATCCTATCTAATTTCATTAAAAAATTAATTTTTGATAGTGATAATCTTTAGGTATAAGTGGATTTACAAAATATGAAAACCTTTTTATGACACAAAAGAGTTGAAGACTTACCAATGCCACATGAACTTAGTTCACACTAAGTCACATAGAAAAATTCAACATAGATGCTATATATTTAGGAAGTTAGCCAAGGTGAGGCCTAAACATGGATTCAACCATGGCATCAAATATAAAATGAGGATGATAAATCCTCTAGGATGGAAAATGAGGAATAAATGGCTACAAGGGATATTTTTGACCTAGAGAGAGTTAGAGCCTCTTCCAAAACTAGTCATTATATAAATAGAGGAGGAAAAGATCTGACATAAATAATTCATAGAATGTGAATGAGAATGGATACTCTATGAATTCATTTATAAATAAAAATGTAGGATGTATCGAGATACATTAAATAAAACATAACACATATTGTCATAAAATATGGACCCAAAATGGTACATGTCAGAGACTATTAGACTTAGGAAGATATATCAAAGGTTTTATAGTTATTTCAAGACTATCAGGATGTATTTCCTACAACCTTCATATAAGTCAAAAGTTTTTATCCTTTTTTAGTGGAGATGCACATATAATTAAAGGAGTGTGCATGGATAATCAATAAGTGACCATGTAGGCTCAACCCAAAAATGAAAATTAAAGTGAAAAGTGAAATTAATCACATGTTAGAAGTAGGAATTATCTTCTTAGTTGAGAAAGTTGACTGGGTTAGCACCATGGTAGTATAGCCAAATAACATTGGGGAGATATGAATCTATAGAGAATACCACATTCTTGTTGATGCTTGTGTTGATGACCCATTTCACATTCCCTTCATAGATGAAGTTTTTGAGATTGTCATAGGGCATGAAGTGTTCTTATTCATAGATGTATTAAGTGGTTTCCATTAGATACCCATCATAGAAGAGAGCATGACCAAAACCACATTCCTAATATAATGAGTGTAATTCACTTAAAATGTTATGCCATTTGGACTAGAAAATATACCTGTAATGTTCTCTAGGGTTGTGTTGACTACATTCAAGGATTTCATCCATGATTTTTTGGAAGTGTACTTAGATTATTGGATAATGTTCACTTTATTTAGGGAACATTTATCAAAACTTAGATTAATGTTATAGAGATGCAAAGCATTTTGAAGAGCACTAAATTTTAAGAAATGTTTATTTTTCACACACTTCGGTTTTATTAGGTCATGTAGTTTATAGTAAATAAATTATGGTAGACTAGGATAAGATCATATTAATTGTAGGGATGCTATCACCCAATAATTCAACAAAAGTGTGATCTTTTCTAGGACATAAGTTATTACCAAAACTTAATAAAGGGGTATGCTACTATATCAACCCCTTTGGAGAAGTTTATATGAAAAGAGTCTAATTTGTCTAGATAGAAGACTGTCAAGCCACATTTATTGATTTAAAGTAGATACTAGTGACTACTTTGATCATATTTTTACTTGATTAGAGTTAAAATTTTCATGTGCATGTTTATTCTTAAGGGATTTCCATTAGAGTAGTACTTACATAGCCATGAAAAGGAGGATTAGATCATCTAATCCACTTCTCAAGTAAAAAGTTGTCTTCCATAAAAAGAAACTATATGAAAATTAAGTGGGAAACCTTGGAGATAGTGTTTGCACTACATAAGTTCAAGTACTACTTGTTAGACAAACCATTCTAATTATCCACTGATCATAAATATCTATGATACTTGGTAAAAAATCCAATGTTGGGAGGATGAATGTCACATTGGATAATGATTTTCTAAGAATTTAAATTCTAGATTAATGTCAAACCAAGTCAAAAGAATCTCATCCTAGACCATCTTAGTCATGTTAATAATGGTTAATAACCTAAATAAATCCAATATGAGTCATTATATGTAAACCTATTTAGGGTGACTATAATTATAAAGCAATTATAAGAGATTATTTAATTTCTTGAATAGGGGAGTTCCTAGAATACTATATAAAAAGAGATAAGAAATAAATAATCACCAAATCTATCTATATATTATTGTTAATGGATTTTTGTATTACTTAGGAAAAAATGAAGTGCTACACAGAGTGACACTAGATCATGAGCATACATAGATCATCAATGAAATGCATCAAGGAGTTGAATGAGGTCACTTTATAAGAGATACAACTATGAGTAAAATATTTCAAAGTGGATTTTAGTGGCCCTATTCATTTTAGGATATGAAAAGAGTTGCACAATAATGTGATATATTATAAAGGATGAGGAAGCCACACTAATAGAATGAGATGTCTTTATAGCCCATGTTAGCACAATATCTATTTGAAGAGTGGGTCATTGACTTTATAAGACCAATCAATCCTCCAAGTAAATGAAATAATACAAGGTACATAATCACTGTGACATACTACTTTAAAAAATGGTTAGAAGTTTTTTTACTCCAAGTTATGATGCAAAGGACACAACCAAGTTCATGTATGAGAACATCATCACTAGGTTTGGTTTCCCACTTAAATTGGTAAGTGATAGAGGAACTCACTTTCTAAAAATGACCATCAAGACCCTCATGGATGAGTTCATGATGTCACATCATAAAATCACTACTTATCATCCACAATTGAATTTCTAAGATGAATTTGTAAATAAGATGATCGGTAATATGCTTACTAAGATTTGTTATGTGAAGTATGATGACTAGGAGGATAGGCTTGTAGTAGTATTTTGGGCTTATTGTACATATTATAAATGTGTGATAAGGTTTACACTATTTGAGATATTCTATTGGTTAAAATTAGTGATGCCTATAAAATATGTGTTTCCTATTTAGTGAGTCATAAATGTGTTGTGAATGGGTGATCAGGATTTGATGACTAATAGTTTACTAGATTTAAATCACATGGATGAAGTGAGACATAGAGAAGAATGGGGCTTAGAGATAAAAAAACATAGATTAAAGGCATGGCATGATAAAAATATGTGAACAAAGGAATTTTAGGTAAATCAACTTATTCTTTTATATGATAAAAAGTTCATAGCTTTCCATGGAAAGCTTAACATCATATAGAAGGGCCCCTACATCATATATGAACTTTCATAGCCTAGAATAGTGGTCCTATGAGATTTATAGGTAAATATCTTACTCGGGTAGGTAAATTAATGTAGGTTGAATTATTACCACTATTAATTCAAAACAACATGGAATAAAGGTTCTATATCACACTAAGTAGATGGTAGTCATGATTACAAGCATTAATTTCATTATAGTTGTTTTTTTAAAAAAAAATTTGGCATGTGTGAGGTAAATATAAGTGTGTATATAGAGGTAATGGATAAGAGGGATGCATGAATAAGTTAAAGGTTCCATTACTATATATGCCTTAAAGGAATGCAACATGATGGACAAATGAGTATAGAGTACGGACCTCAATTAAGTCCAAGAAAGACACATGCATCTAAATCTTGACAAAATAGCAGATTCTAATGGTCAATATATTTCCATTAATTATTATGGGATGATATTGAAAAATCTAATAGAAATGTGGAAATTAAATGTTATAAATAGAATAATAGTAATGTATAGTTGAAGCCTAGTTAAAATGATATGTCAAAAAACATCAATAGCTACTGTAGTCAAATGTCACATCAAAAAAATTAATACCAAATTAGTAAGAAAGGATCCACCTTATTTAAATCTTGTATGTAAAGGATTGAGTGAAAATATATCTAATTAAGATATAAAATCATCAAAAGTGGTGTGAGAGGCTATAAATTTGGCACTTGGGTAACTAAATTCATATCCACTACTAAGTATACCAAAGTGCTACAATTTTTTAGGTAATTATTACTCTCAACTAAGTCTAGACTTCACACATACAAGGAAATTATCTTAGCATCAATGTAAATGATTTACAATGGTTGGATTTGATTGATCACGACTCATCAATGGATTCAAAGAAGCATAAAATGAGGACATGGGCATTAGTAGGGTGTTACAACAAATGTGCTTCATATACTTAGATGCCTATGAGTTTGTTCATAATGTGGAGCTGTGAATGTTTGTTCTGGACATAGTTAAATGGGTGAAACTAGTAGCATTATCATAACACCACAAACTATGTAACATATATGTGGATTGGTTGTTTTAAATGCCTACTTTTGGGCAATTTGGTGATGTAATGGAGGTATTTTTGGGTTGATACAATGAGGTAAAGATTTATCTTTCCCAAGACATAACCATTCACATCAATACCATTGTGATAGAAAGTGTGACAAGAATGATTTCAAAGGGGAGATTCATATCTCAATACAAATCCTAAATTTTATCCATCCTTCCATAGATCTATGAAAAATTATCCTGCAACTCTTAAGGAATTCCACTAGTGGGTATTGATGATGTGTCAAAGTGAATTTTAGTTGAATGCATTTCCCACATATTATATTATAAAACTAAGGATTCTAAGTAGGATACAAAAAGGGTCATTGATATTTCCCATCGAATGATCCAATAGAATGAGGAATTCAACCATCTTGAATTATTAATCAACAAAATTACTTTAAACATTGATAAAATCTTGGTGATGGTGAAAAAAACTTCTTATTACCAATTTTTGGTATTGTTTTTATTTTTTACATAGTGGAAGTCACCTAAGGGTGAATTTCATCTTGACATCAACTACTAGTTAGATGTGTAGTTATGAAATCTCACCTAGACTTGAAAGTGCACCTATTTTGAGTATCAAGATAAGTTCACCAATTAGTGGAATGAGTTAGTGGAGGTAATCTCAACCAAACCATGTATACCACCTAATGTCATGTAGTCTTTGGGTTAGCATGTGATCATCATGCTACAAAAGGACATTACCATTTAAATTCATGAACTATCCAAGGTACTGGGTCTACCCCTCCCATATTGTATTGATATGTAGATGGAAAAGATTGAGGTGGTCAAATATCAGACAATAACAATAATGATAGAAACCCCATTGTAGATGGTGACACTACCTATTCCAATTCCTAGAACTATAGCTTCATAACCTTCAAAAATGACTACACCCATAAGAGATATAGGGAAGCACAAGGTGATTGATAGCAATAGATCTCTATCTACTCCAAGAAAAAAGACTTGCTGCTAGATCACCTAGCTAGATGACTTGAGTACACCTATCATCATAGATAAAATGGTTAAAGAGGAAAAAATTTAGTGTATTTATAAAATGTTTGAAATACGAGGATCTACTATGAGCCATTTGTAGTTAAGAATAGTAAAATTTATCCCCATATCACAACTATTATGGTATATGTAGAATCTATACAACCCTCAAAAATCTAGGATAGACACCTCACCTACTCATACACACACCATTGGAGAGCTTGCAATAGAAGATAAAAAAATGTAGGAAGTCAACACAACAAAATACACAAGACCTATGGTTTTCAAGGGGTAAGTTGATTAGGATGAGGTGAAAATTACTATACTCAAATAATCACCATCACCCTATGAAGAGGCTAAGAGAAACACAAAGGAAGTGTCACTTGAAGATTAAGAAGAAAAATAAATTACACATGAGGAAGCATAGATAGTAGTTAAGCATCACATATGCTTAGAATAAAAGTGCAGGGCTAAGGTCAGGGCTAAAAGGAAGGAAGAGGAGGAACAACATGAATAGGAGGAAACCCAACACTCAGACAAGGAAGCATAGGCTCTTAAGAAATTTGAGGATGCTGAGGTACTCAAACAACAAATATAGGAATAAGAAAATGTAGTAATAAGCCATAGCTATAAAAAAAGACAAACAACAATATCAAGTGATAGAATAATAATGCAAGGATGCTAAATTAAAAGTAGAACATAAAAACAAAGGAGAAACTAAGGAATAAAATAATTATTATATTTCACAAAAGTAAGCATAGAACTAGGCCATGGGCTAAGAAGGCATAAGAAGATGATGTAAAGTAGGATAGGAGGAAGATGCAATGAAGAGTGATGAGGAATTCAAAGATACTATAAAGGCACAATATATGTAGACTCTATCTAGTTCCAGTGTACCATAACCCTCTCAAGAGACACCCCAAATAGTGATGCAAGACACTATGGTTGCCTCATAAGATGAAAATTCTCTATAAAACCTATATAATATTTGGATATGGGATGTGAAGATAACCTATACATGGTGCACCATTTTTTCCTTTATAATAGCCCCATTGAGGATGGCACCTATGATTATATTGATTACACAAATTACCCTAACTCTTACCACATTAGAAACATCTTGGATGTTTCTCAACTGCCATTATCCAAGTAGATTGAAGGTGTTACTCTGTTTCAAGAGTCTATTTTGTAAAAGGTAGTTGCATTAGAGAAATAAGTAAAGGAGATCGAGGATATAAAATTTTCCATCATGTAATAGATATGCATTATTAGGAATACTATCAAGGATGCTTGTCTCAACCTTTACACAAATGATTATAGACCCCTCACTCTTGGATAAGGACCATCTTGCACTTCTAATAAATAATCTCACCATATATTGGTAGACCTTCAATGAAGAGAGCATCATCTAGAAGGGTAAATCCATCAAATTTGAGACTAAGGTCCTTTGTGAGTTATTATCTAAGTATCAAGACACCATAGATATTTCTTAGGCTCAATTTATGTAACTTACACTTTAAATATTAAATTAGAAGTAGCTAGATATTATTTGGACCACTATACAACCCAAATCTACCATATATAAGTTCACACACACTATATTAACTACATCTAATTCAACTCCTATTTCCATAGATGTTGTACTATAAACCTCCCTTACTCTGAAGGATATTATCATGTAGAGTATGCAAACCTGGCAAAACCAGATGTTGCATAACTCTTTTGTGAGTATACAAGAACAAATATATATCCATAAGATATCACAACTCATATTATAAATCATAACCAAAGTGAATATGGTGAAATTATATCTATTTAGGATGGCTAACATAAATATTCACCAATAACTAGATAATTAAGCTCCATTACATAGTCTTCTGTGTAGTGCTCAGGAAGTTCTCCTCAACTGAAAGTCTTAAAAATATGAATTAGTCCTTATTAATGCCAAAATTACACCACTATTAGATGAACCTAAGATACTTATACCTATCCAAATGTGATTAAACCTCAAACAATAAAATATGCCACCACCTACTAATTGATGCTTGCACAGGTTCAAATTTTTTGAAATTTTGGTCAATTATTTTTTTTGTAATTAGAATCTTGAATATATCTAAGTAGAGATAGTCTATTGAAAACCCAAAAAGGAGGTATACTAGTATAATACATAGTTTAAAAACCAAAAGAGTGGGTAATTAGTGTGTAAGGGGTAAAAACTAGTTTACTGACACCTTGAGCAAAGTCTATGAATCATATATACTTCTATATTTTTTCACCTATCTTAGTTTTTGGACAACTTACCTCTAGAACGCTATCTTGGGATAAGATAACATTTTAAGTCTGATAAAGTTTTAGTGGTAAAAGGTAAATGTAAATTTGGTTGTATGTATGAGAACACCTATGGTAATTATAATTGTATTATATTTGAAAGTTTTTAGGATTTGTTATGAGAATCTTTATGTTGGTCAGGTCTCAACTGAATGTGATATGAAGAACTATTCTCAATGTGGTAGATATTGAAGTTATAACCATAAGAATTAATGTCTATATGTATGTGAAAATAATGCAATAGAGGGGTTGATAAGTATGTGATAAAAATAATAGGGGTTGTTATTTTGATCAAAAAGTTTTCACATAGAGTAGTGACATAACTGGACCTTGATCTATGAAGTTTTATTTATTGTAATCCCCGGTACTAGATTCTCTATTGTGAATTCTAAGTATTTTTACTCTTTTATGGTATAATCATAGAGATTTATACGTTATTATGAATGTTTCCTTCATTATATTACTCTGATGCATAATTTTCTATATGTATAAGTAGTTTACATCATATGTTGAGCTATTAAACAAGTGTAATTCTCTATGATAAACCTTTCATATGTAATAAAAGTCTTGATTTAAACCATCCCATAATATTTTGATGCAATTTCACACACTCTATCCTTATAATTAGCATGTTCTAGTGAAAACCTAGGAACCTCTACTAACATGGCATGTACACTCTGAATAGGTAGAAAATTTCAAATTGAATGAGGGTGACAAGAACGTATAAATTTTTCATTATTGGTGCATAAAATATAATTAATGAAAAAATATATAACATCAATTCCCCCAACCAATTTCTCCTCATTTGTTTTTTAAGATCTCAAGTGAACTTAGACTTCTACAAAATCAAAATCCTTAGCTATGATTAAAATGACTTGTAACTCACATAATTCAATTTTTTTACACTAACATTTCCAAAAGATTTCATCACACCAACATTCATCATAAATAATGGCATTTTCATCCTTTCCATATAAAGGACCCTCAAAACCCTCTAGGTTTTCCATCAAGGACTCCAATAAATACTTAAATATGATTTTTGACATGACTATGTGTGATGGCCTCTCTACTAATTAATCAAAAATATAGGTCATAGATAATTTTTATTCATTCATGTTGGAAGAGGACATCTCAACTAAGGAGAAACAACTTATAGTGGACCTGTTCCTATTCAAGTGATAGGTCCTTCACTTAAAAACTACCAAATCAGAAGTCATGTTGTGTATAGACTTATTGTGAGGCCTATTATTCAAAGTCAAAATTGTAGATGGTGGTTATCTACACTACATTGAAAATAACACAATTTTGGCATACATCTTTGAATATGTACTTATGAGGTATCTAAGTATCCTTATTCCATAGGTTACATTTGACCTACATATTGTAGTCACTTGGAAGAAAAACAATAATGTGGAGTGAGAATTAGGGAAGTGGATTGTCCTAAGAAAGACATTTATTATCAAATAACATACCAAAAATATAATTCATATCACCTAATTCAAGATAGGGATTCACATATTCATGACATTATTGAATTGACTCTTCAACCACCCTAGCATCCAATTCCTACATCTAGAATGGGTATATCTAGTGGACCTAATCATTACTTCAAAGTGTACTTATGTGTTAGGGGAGGTCATTGGTTCCCACATACATTAATAAATTATGTAAAATGACAAGGGGCCCTAATGGGTAAATTTTTATATGATGTCATAATTACTAGATGTAGTCAAAAAATCATGTATATGCATAATGGGGTTCCATGGAGTCCCAACCCTGATTTTATTAAGAGCAGAATATGCAATTTTTTTATTTAATCCATATTTATGAACATGTTAGGAAAATATTTAGAATATAATAGGACCTCTACCTTTAAGTTTGGATGGCCATTCATGGCCAGTCTTTGGCAAGGATTTCACCTAGCATTGCTAAAACACTCACTAATTTGGGAGACTAATAGATCTAGTCTAATTATACAATCATCATGGTTATTGGGCATAGGGTATCCCTCTTTGTCTCCCCAAATTTATCCCCAAAAAATTGGCTTAACATGAAATTACCTTATAAATATGGAATGGTATAGATGAAGATATACAAAATAACAAGAAAGGCACTTTCCAAGGCTTCCATATCATTATTGGGAGGATGTAATATACTTCTAAGAAGAATTTTAGGGAAGTTGGGAGTACAAGGAAAGATTATACATTGGCCATTCTTCCCCATATGTATTGGGACCCCATGGGAGAGTACAAAAAAATATTAATAACCTTGGCATCCCATACATACATGAGCTATTTTAACATGACTTCTTACTCCTTAAAGCCAATGATGATGAGGAATTAAAAGAAAAAGTAGTGGTAGTAGGATTAAATGAAGAATTATTAAGGGTGATACAATTCAACCCCTCCCTTATTCTCAATCAATCTAAATTCAAGATCCAACTACTAGGAGGATGGAGATCCTCTAATTGTGAGAGTGGAAAGCCTTACAAATAGCCAATAAAACAAGGTGAAGATCCCCAAAAACCAACTATTATGATGACAACTCAATAAGAGAAAGATAAAGTGATGGGGGAAACATCAACATCTAGAGAACAAGAGAAAGATCTAGTAGAGATACTAATTGGTACATAAAAATAAAAAGAACAAAATCCTTTAATTTAAACATCTACTATTGAACTAAGGAGAGTTAAACATGAATTAACAAAGGAGTTAAAAAAATTAGGGAAGAGGTAGAGATAATTTATTTGTATTATTATGATGAGGAATAAATGGAACTTATTATGGTGGATTCACTATCCCTAACATCCAATATTAATCTCCCTCCTCTTACCCAATAGGTGACTACTCCAAAAGATAAGAAAATAACATTGTGTTATCAAAGGAAACCAAGGGGGAAAGAATTCAAACCCATACACATAAGTAACTGGTGGAGAGGCACAACCTTCAATGGAAGGTGATCCAAGTCAAGAGGTGGATAAGGAAGAGATAAAATAGGACAAATACTTGAGCTTGCAAGTATTAAAAGTAAAGGCACCCCTCAATAGTGATCAATCTAGTAAGGGTGCTCTCTTCACTACCCCCTAGGCCTTTCTTATCTAATACCATTACCAGTTGATTTTACCATGTCTTTTATATTTGTCTCCACTTTCATTCCTATGAAATCACTCTCTTTTTGTCTTCTTTCTATTTCTCCCACCTCTACTCATTCAATTGTCACTTTTACTTCTTAAACCGTTACCCCTATAGTCTCCAAAATTTCAGTCTCTATCCCTTCAACCATTGTTCTTTCCAACATAGCTACTTCTTCTCCCACTTTACAATCTCCACCTATATTTATATAGTCACCTTCCAACCCATCACTCAAATAGTTGTCTCATCTACCTAATTGGGTTCACCACTACCTTTTTCAAGACTAGTTTAGACCACAATAGTGGTAACAATTAAGAGGGCCCCAAAAATGAAACTAGTCTATGTTGTGCACTCCATGCCACAATACAAAAACATAGACTGGTCTAAAATAATTTGGCCCTTGTGTCCAAACCCTCCATTGAGCTTAAACCTAAACCTTAGGAGCATGTACAAAAAAAGTCCCAACCATTAGATCCTTCAAAGTTCATTCTTCTAGACTAGGCCAAAGAGTTAGGAGCCTGAGCTTATAAGAGACTCAATCTGAAGATTACTAAACTTACTACTATAATTTCAATTTTTCATAAATCCATATCCTCAGTCTAAAGGGTCAAAAAAGGAAAAAATGAGGATAGTACTAGAAGAGGGTTGATTTGGGGGGAAAGAGAAGAAACTTAATCCCTTTCAAAAAGGTAGGATAGGAAAAAGGGTAAGTCCCCATACATTAAGGACCTCATGTCCTATATGGAGACGCATATCAAGTTAATATTGGCCATAAATCAGGGAATGGATATGGACACAAAAGAAATGGAAGAAGAGTTGAAAACTCTTAGAGAGAAACACTAGGTGATATGAGTTCCCTCTAATATAGAGAAGGATGTACAAAATGTGACTCTTAGGTTGTATAAAATTTTGGTTACAATTCATTCTTTGAGATTCCAATTAGCTCTACATGTAAATTAAATAAAATTTTTCTTTAAAATTCTTAAAGAAGATGAAAATAAATTGAATTTATTGGTATTATACACCTTTAATAAGGCATTGATCCACCTAGATCTGATGACCCCTTTTAAGGAAGCTAATGCATTGAATTTAGATGTCATCAAAAATTAGGAGGCCCATCATTTGGTGTATTTTTTTGAAGCTTTGGTGAATAATCTTGCATAAATAAAAAATCAAGAAACATAAATTTTGGGTGAGCTTGAATTAACATGAGTCTAGGATAACATAGGGAAGTTGGTAGCTCAAACCACTTTTGATCATATGATTCAACAAGTTTTAGATAGTTTCAAACAAATTTTACAATGACTAAGCCTAGAGGACATTGAAGAAAAAATGATCACATCAAGGAGGATGGTAATAGAGGTAGAGGTATTCTGTGTTGGCTTTTGAGCCACCAAGATAGAGCATACAAGCTGATAGAATGAATAAGCTAGGTAACTAGACTTCATCTTCTTGATATGAAATTAATTTGCATGAAACATGATAAGTCGTACAAGTATTATCAAGATTTAGACCTAAATAATAAAGTAACATTAGTTCCACCTACTATTTTTTCTCCTCAAACCCCACATATAGTGCTACTTACAACACTATCATCAACTTCAATCCCTTATAGCTTAATAACTACATCAATGTTGCCTCATAGTTCAGCTCCAAATGTAACTCTATTCCAAACAACTAGTGTATTCCTAATTATATATTCAGTCACTGATGAGGCCACCAATTACTTACTTTTATAGCTTCATCCATACTTAGTCTATGTATTTTTCCATGTAAATCCAATAACTATCTATCACTTATGCAAATGAATGAATGAAGTTATGATTTTGTATGTACATTGATATGTGTGTGTGTTATGTTATGAATTATTGATGATTTTATTTGATTGAATTATATTGATGTGACTTTATCTAACAAAAAATTTAAGGGTCATGAAATGATATAGGATCTTGCTAAGCCATAACTACTATAGGTTGCTCATAGCCACTACAGAGTGTCCGCAACAACTGTAAGCTTCACCTACAAGTTACTTATAACCACTACAAAATACCTATAATAACTATAGGCTTCACATATAGGTTACTTGAATCCACTTTAGAATACTTGCAACAATTTTAGGCTTCACCTATAGGTTTCCTACAACCACTACAGAGTGCCTATAGTAATTGAAGGTTTCACCTATAGGTTGCTTGTAGCTACTTTAGAGTACCTATAACCACTATGTAAAATAGAGTCATTATTAAGGAGATCTTGTAGACACATATAGCTATCTTGGAGAAGCAAATAGTGGTTGTATATATTCCCTACATGCAAGGAGACATTAGATGTGTTGCCAAAGATGGGAAAGACAAGGATAATGAGAAAAGACAAAAGAAAAGAAAATATAAAAACAATATGCCTTGTCTCTTACCTAGTCAACCGTAAAAAAAGTAACTTTAGTTACTAACCACTTGAAGGTTGACTGGGGTAGTTTCTAAGTATTTGTATTTTTTTCTTAGTTTGATGTTTTTGGTTAAGAGTCAATAAACTACCTTTTGTATTTAAAGTTATAACCTAGATCAGATTGGGAGTTAGATAATTTTGAGAAGATAATAGCAAAAGCTTTTAAACTATAGCATTTGTATTCAGAATTGAGTAATGATAAAGTTGAATTTATAAAAAGTTTGAAAATTCTCTCAAAGAGGGATTGGAGATCATTTCTAAATGAGGAAGGTCCCCCTCAAAACAAGCTACTATGAAGATCTTGACCCTCTTTAAATATTAGTATGTTGTGTAAGTTGATTTTACTGATAAGTTTGATTATATAAGTGTGATGCATGTATGGTACAAAAGTGTGGAATAGTTCTATAATTATATCACAATAGTTTCATAATATATCCGTTTGGTAAATTTAGCATAAATTCATTGTAATGCAACTGGAAAAACAAGTTTATTTTTAATTAGTAATGCATATATAGAGTTGACACTCTTGAAATTCTTATGCACCGTAGGTTGATAATTAATGTTTAATCAGACTGGTGAATCTGGTAATCACTAGGTAATTAGTATACATAATAGTCATCATGTTTGTAACAATAAGAACATATGAAATTCAAATAATAACTTTTAAAAATGTTAAGCAGGAACTGATTTAACCTAAGTCAAAGGCTATTTTTATATAATTTTGCATTTAATGATTATAAATTAATAGTTAAGTTTTTTTACATTTATATTTTAATTAAACAAATTATTTTTTGTCAGCATGCACACATTTCTTTTCCAAGGTATCTATAAGTTATAACATGCAACTAAGACTTATGATCTAGTCATTCAGGATGTAATGAAACTTTTCTATACTTGGAGGATGAGGTGACTCCATCTCCAAGTTATTTATATACATGTAGAACCCTATTTTCAAAGGGTGTAAGTTTTGGATCAATATGCATGAAGAGATCAAGAAATTTATTTCCACACAACTCTGTTTGTTCTTTATTTTTCCTCCTCCATGTAAATGGATTTAAGTTTATTTATCTGTATTAATTTAATAATTTTGAAGTGTGTTAATACTATAAATGAATCTAAATATTTCAATTAGTGAATATTGATCTTAGATGTGCAATATCAATTGAGGATTGGTATATTTCATTAGTTTAAGTATTTATTATAGGTTGAATTGATAATCTAAGGTGTGCAGAGGTACCTCTTTTGGTATAGTCATCTAGGCATGAGTCCTAACTACCCTAGACAAATTTTTGGTATGATTTGTATTCTCTTAGATAAGGTTGTTTGAAAGTATCCTTAAAAAGAGAAACCTTAAGTTGAGATCATTGAGTATCATATATATCCTATCCCAAACATCCAACCATTCTTGTTCATGAGTTTGCAATAGCTAAAAATGACAAACATTGGTCTTGGAGATACTTGTCCACCAAAGGAATAGTCTTAGAATCTACCTTTTCAAGAGTACAAAACCTTCTCTTTTGCTTTACCCTTATTTTCATTTTTTATTTATTTTGAGATCTACACACATTAGAATAATTCTCTACCTATCTAACTCACATAGTTATTATTTTCATTAGATTCTATGTAGCCATCCAAAAAACATAGTTACAAGCTCAACCTGTTAATCCATCACCTAGTTATTGTAACTACATACCTACAACTCATGCCTTAGATTGGAACCTTATTCCATATTGATCTCAATATGTTAGAGTCTACCTCATTCAAACATTTTTAGGTGTGTATAAAACCCATATCAAAAAATTAGAAAGTTGGTGCTAGAAGGAGGGCAAACTTGTGTATTTTCTCAACAATAGAGGTTAGTCACTATGTATAGTTACACTAGAGACACGTGGGAGATTAAAAATTTCTAGGGCTCAAAATAGCCTTTTGATTTCACCATTGTCAATTCATATAAGGCCTAGGCCCATACCTATCATCTTTGAGATACAAAAAGCAAAGAAACTTTCCCCTATAAGAAATATCCCACTTCTCAACCCTCTTGTTATGCCTTTTTTTCATACCCCTATTTTTTTTGCCATAGTGATGACGTAGTCATGACATATAAAACTACAATTAGGGACCCTAAGTCAATTAGTGTTAATTATGAAGATTAATGATTTCAATTTAATAATTTGGTAATTATCATATTTATGAATTCAAGATTACATTATAGTGGTTTCAAAAAGCATTTGTGGACCAATGAATAAAATTGACATATATATATGATCAAATAAATTTTACAGTTTCAATTGCAGATGAATCAACAATCAAATTATAAAATTTTAGAAATTAGAGATCTAGTTTGAAAAACACAGTGCTCATTGTGGTTTTATTGAAGTTGAAAGCTTTTTTAGATTATCTTTATGCAAAATCCATTTATAAACAAAATTGACATTGGTTTATATTGATATGTGTTAAGGTGGTTGAAGTTTGAACCATGAAGTTTAAATATACATAATATGATTAATGAAAATTTTATTTAAAATATTTATGTATAAAAAGGTGAATTATTTGATTCAAGATTTGTTTCATGAGATTCAACACATATGAGTTTCTTTGAAAATCCTTATGTACATTTTCACAAGGATTAACATTGTTTGAATTGAGACCTTTGATAATATAAAGAGGATTTATTTATCACATGGTTTCATTTTAAGACCTAGGGAGTCATGATGTTAGGGAGTTCATATTTGTTGAAATTGTGACTTCATCATTAATTTTGTTTATTTGTTTTAAGTATATCTTCCAAGGATCATCATGAAGTTTATATAATTTACTAATTCATAATGTTCCTTTGGAATGATGATGAAACAAGAGAAAAGTATCTATTGGTTGGTGATCTAGAGATCAATTGGAAAAGATAGATAATGAAGTAATAAGATTTGGCATGGCTATTCAATGCAAAGGTATGGCTTTGAAGTCTCGATATTGGAAAGAATATTTGGTGGTATGTTAGCATTTATGGGAAACTAATCACCTTGAGTCATGAGAATTATTTGAATGTTTATAAATGATTTAGTGTGAACAAAGGATGTCTCTAATTTTGGTTATTATAATAAACAAGTTGATATAATTGCTACGTAAGCAATTGGTAATTACAAGCCAATGAAAATAAAACACATCATTCGGTCGGTTATGGTAGTGAAGTTGGAAAATAAAAGTTGTGATTTTTCTCAATTATTGTTATTCACTCCAAGATTGTTTATAGAAGCTAAGATTTAATCTTTTAAGGTTGTAGAGAAGTTTCGATGATTTCAAGAACATACCAAGTATGTCTATGCTAGTTTTGATCATTATTTTTTGAAAACATTCTGGTAATGAATAAAGATTTATGATGAAATGATGAAATTTTGAGAATTTATTTTGGATAGCTCTAAAGAATATGAGAAATAGTTTAAGGTTTTGGTAAACATTCCTAAATACAGTTGTTATAAGAGTATTTGGGTTCTTTGTTCCTTGTCTATTTGAGGTTAAAAAAATTTCAAACTTAAGTATCAATGTCACTAGGTCTTTGTCTTTTGATGAACCTGAAGCATTTGATGAAAGAATTTTAAACATAGTTTTTTTTTTTCAACATGGTTGAGATTGCTTTTCATTTTGAGAGTTATGAAATTCAAAAGGATTTTTGGATTTGGTCACCCTAAAAATATAAAGATAACTATTTTAGTTATGAATATTCATATAATAGATCAATATGAGGGTCTATGAAAGTACTTCATATCAATTTTGCATGCATTTGAAAAGATTTGGGTTTGATGAAATTTATTTGCAAACTAGTAATTTCATTTTCACTCAATAATTAACTATGGAAAGATAAATATATTTATTTTAAAAACTAAGTTTTAGAGAATGGAGAAGACATAGTAAGAAAATCTTTTTGCATGAGATATATTGAAAATTTTGTTGATTTTCTTAAGCTATTCAAAATTTATTCACTATGATCAAGGATTTTTATCTTAGTCATCTATGGTAATGTTTGAGTATTTTCCTAGATGAATAAATAAATAATTTTTGGAAGTTATTATGGCATAGATAAGATATGGTCAGAAGAGAATATGACAAATTATGGAGAATAGAATTTTGTTTTGGTTAATTAAGAGGTTGAATCTTGATGGTAAGTAGGAAATAAATAATGGGTTTTCATTTGATTTTAAAAATTAATTCAATTTATTTATACTATACAAAAATTTAAAAATAAGCATCTACATGAATTTTTTATGATGTTTAATTTAGAGGCCAAATGACTGTCACCACAAACTAGAAATTATGTAGTTTGACAGTCATTTGAATGTTAAATTTAAGATAGCTAGAAAAAACAATAAAATGATAATTTTCAGCAAAGTGAATGTTGTTTCATGGAGATTTTGGGTTCATATTTTATGTGATATAGTCTAAATATTTTTACTATCAAGGTATTTTGCAAAAATAATTGTTTTTGGAAGCATGGTGTTGCACATGGTTAACGAACATTGAAGTAAGTTTTTGGAGGTTTGGAATATTGTTTGGAAATGGATTGTGTACACACACACACACACACACACACACACACACACACACACACACACACACACACACTTTTAAGTGAATTAAAATGTGAAATGGAATTAATGTAAAGATGAATTTCATTTAATATGATATGTTATTTGATTATTTATTTATTAAATACGATTTTAAATATTTTGAGTTGACTTAAAGGGGTCCCCACCTATTAAGATAACCTAGTCTAAATTCAAATATTTGATCTCTCAAGACTTTTAATGTCTTAAATAATTTTTAATTTGTAACTACCAAATTAATTAACTTAAAGGGTTAATTAATAAAGTTGACCAATAACTAACTAAAGTTAGTTATAACTTTTTTTTCAACCAGTTTTGGAAGTTTAAAAGGAGATCAAGAATTAATTTTGAGGAAGAGGAACAACACAGGTACTAAAAACTTGTACACTTGTAAATTCATTCATTTCTCTCTCTCTCTCTCTCTCTCTCTCTCTCTCTCTCTCTCTCTCTCTCT
Organism: Torreya grandis; assembly: GCA_037957365.1. Lineage (NCBI taxonomy): Eukaryota > Viridiplantae > Streptophyta > Pinopsida > Cupressales > Taxaceae > Torreya > Torreya grandis. The sequence goes on along the minus strand of JARHVA010004290.1, from coordinate 890,344 downwards.
CTCTCTCTCTCTCTCTCTCTCTCTCTCTCTCTCTCTCTTCTATGTAATTTCTTTGAGATAACATGATTTTTATAGATAGACCAATGGTATTTTCTCTGACGATTGAGTATACTCCTAAGACAATGCAAGTATATCTGGTTTTATATTGTCATTTATAATTGATTATCTCAAGATTATAAAGTTTAATATCATTTGATGATTGTAGCTTATAGTCTTATGTATAGAATTTGAGTACTCAGCCTGAATAATGATAAAAATATCACTTTTGCAACATATTATTGATATAATTGATTGTAAAAGTTATATTTTGAGGATATTCTATATAAAGGATGTTGATTTCTCAAATAAAATTGATCTGATTTGCTAAGATGACTCTTATTTATTAAGACTCACAAATTTTATGTTTTATTATGTATTTTATTTATTTGAGTTTGATTTCTAGTTTAGTTTTTATTAACTTTAGTTTACTTCCTTTGGTAATTTCTTATTTATTTCTATTTTTATTTATTTAGTTTGTATTAGTGTTATTATTAGAAAATTTTCTTAGTTTAGTTATTATTAGATTATTTTATTTTCCTAGTTTAGATTAGGTTTCTTATTTTAGTGTAATTTATTAGTTTAGTTTCTTAGTTAGTCATTGTTGTTTGTCATTGTCTCTTTATGTTGTTGACTTATATTGATCTTATATGCTTTCTTGTTTTTATCTTGGATGATCATTTGTGAATATGAACATAAGATACATCTTCTCAACAATCTAACTTTTCTATCCTTCAAGAGATTGTCTAATTTATAGACTTTATTCTATCAAATAGGTTAGATGATAGCTTATAAAATATTTTGATATCAAATCATATAATATTGAAAGAATGATTATTTTCTTGGATCAAAGCATTGTTTATGAGTAGTCTTCTTGAAATAATTGATTTTCATGTTGTGTTTGATCAACTTAGTGAATGTGTGTACACTTAGTTTAGTTTTATTATTTAAATCCATAGAACTTTAAAAGACCCTTCTACATGCCTTTCACTAATTTTTTTATTCATAAGATTCCCACAATTAAACTAGTATGGTTCCATATTGAGCTTTGCGATAGGCAAATGGGTTGATTCATTGGCATGACATTTTTCACCATCAACACATCTTATGGCTCAACCTTGGTTAGTCATATCCACTATTTCCATCCCCAGGGACCAAAATGATCTACCAAGGAACCTAAAATAGTATTTTCATACATTTTCCCCCTTAAATGGGTTGACAACATAAAAACAGAGCAAATTTTTCAAGGATGCTCTAAGGTTAATGAATTCCATCCATGTAGATGTTGCATGTAGATGTTTTCCATTTACTCTGCAAGATTTTTTTTATGATTGGTATCTCAATTTGTGAGAAATTTTTATCACCTCATGAAATGAGTATAAAAATACATTCTTTGCATAATTTGGACAAGTAACTAATCCAAGTCTGGTATACTATATCTTCACTAGCATGAAGAGGGAACCTAATGAGTCAAATTGGGCCTTCAATGAGAGATTAAAAAATATGTACACTCAATTAAACACCACATAAAATATATATGTGACTTTGATGCTTGAAATATATAAGAACTCACTATATCCCATTATTATAGTGTTCTTATGAAGAGCTACCACTACCAATAATTTAGATTTAGCATTATAGGAAGTTATTAATATTGATAAGCACCTCAATTTGTAACTCAGTCCTCAAAATTTAGGAGGCCAAAAATTTAAAAATGGACTCTCATATTTTAATCCAATCCCACATGCTAATCAGAATGCCCTTAAATTCAACTAGAATTAGTTGTACACTTTGCTTTCCATGATGCAACAAACGACAAATCAAAATTATAGATTTTTGAATAATCAAGCACAAAGGAATGGTCATTAGTAGAACTAGTATAAATAACATTAGTCTCACACTAACATATCAGTCACTTAGGGTTATAACTCTACTAAAGCTAAATTAGATTCTATATAAAGAATGGTCTTGAAGTTGAGCAATGATTTCTTAAAAATGTAGAAAAGGATGGGTAATACCACTAATCAAAATTAGAATTAGAATTATAGCTTTCCAAGATATAATATGACCACCAATAATACATAATAATAACAATCTAATAAGTTTAAAAACATTAATATCATGGAGACATATTTTCATAATTAGTGTAGGGTTCAAAACACATCATATCATGGATAATTGGATAATATAGAGTTTTGTGCAACCTTTAAAACCTTTCAAAAAGAAATTATTAGACAAGATCAAATGATGAATCCTCTAGATCTCCCTCATGAATCTTTTCCTTCAATTTTAGCTATGGTATTATAAACCTATGAGTCCCCCTTCCCTAAAGAAGATGATAATATTCCAAAGAATAATTATGATAAGGTGTAAGTGTTCTAGTAGTTTAATAGGAACAATTATAACCAAAGGAACATGTAGCCTCTCACCACTTCTACTCCTCCTAATAATATAATTATTCCTCTAAATCCCAAAGTTGATAATAATCTTCCTCCCTAAAAAGGGAATGATTATCCTCAGTATAGAGAGGAACAAGATAAAGGAGGATATAATATTGTTAAAGATATGAATAAAATTAAGGCCAATATCACTCTTCATGAACTAACACAAATCATATAAAATAAGGAGCTCTTATGAAATTCCATCACAAGTAAGTCTATTGTAAAAAAGTCCAAAATAGCCAACACAAACGTTATATAAAAAAATCAATCTTGAGGTTCCCCCTTTCTTGCTAACCATTTGGGTATTTATCAAGAATATACATAATTATCTAGTAGATTCCAAGGATTAAATAATAGTAATGCCAAATTCTATTTTTTAGAAGCTTGGTTTGACCTTGAATCCATCCAAGAGGACTATGTCACAATTAGATAAGATAGTGGTGCCTATTTTGGGAAAACTTAGTTACATAATAATTTAGGTTTATTCAAATCCTAGAGTATAGATGACTATGGACATCTTGGTAGTGGATATTATAGAAGGATATGGGTTATTATTGAGTAGAGATTGGTCAAAGACATTAAATGGATATCTTTCCACATAGTTCTCACATATTTGGCTACATTGGAGAGGCATTACTAACCAGATTAAGATCGATCAAGTTCCAAATATGAAACATCCTTTTAAAGAGTAAAAAATACCAATGAATAAGTAAGTTATAAGTTTCCTAGTCTTAAAATTTATAATTTACTATGAGACATGAATTATAAGAAGGAATTCAAGGTCCTTCCTAATTATGGACCTTCCATTTCGATGGATTAAGATGTTGAGCATAGGATATACTGAGAGGGGGGTGAATCAATATATAATATATCTTATAAAAAATTTAGTTAATCAAACTCAACTTAACAACACATTCAAGACATGTAGTAAAATTTAAATAATAACATGCACCACACGAGAGAGAGAGAGAGAGAGAGAGAGAGAGAGAGAGAGAGAGAGAGAGAGGAGAGAGAGAGAGAGAGAGAGAGAGAGAGAGAGAGAGAGAGAGAGAGAGAGAGAGAGAGAGAGAGAGAGAGAGAGAGAGACTAAATTTTTACATGGAAACCTAATGTGGGAAAAACCATGGACAACAATCTCAAGTATATGAATGAGAACCAACTTGTAAGATCACCAACCCCTTTGTTAAGCACCAACACAACAACTATTTGTGATCACGAACCCCTCTTGTGTGAAACATAACTATCTCTTAATGTTTCTTTCTCAACAAATGATAAAACTCTATAATATCTCTTTCTATTCTCCTCATATTTTATTACATAAAAAAATTAAAAACCATGCACACTCTTACATCTTTAAAATGGCTTCCCAAGCCTCCTTTTATATCTTTCCAAATGACCTTTGGCATTCATCCCTTGTGACTTTTCAATCCACATGGAAAATGGCACCAAACTTGCATGAACCTTCTAATCCTTTCATTCAAAAAATTCACATGGTGACCCTTCATGATCAAATGCATTCTTTCCCCTTTTGTATTTATCTTGGTGACCTTTTGAATTCCTCAAGGTGACCCTTCATGAGAAAATGCACCCTTCTTCTTTTGTCTTCACTTGGTGACTCTTTGAATTACTCAAGATGACCCTTCACGGTAAAATTCCTCCTTTCCTTCTTTTGTCTTTACCTCATGAATATTTAAATTCTTCATGGGCCCTATTTTGACTTTATGCAACTAAAAATATATTTGTTAATACTAAATAAATATCAACACACTTTAGCCAAAATATGAACATTAAAAGCACCTTTAGACATTAAATGCTATGGGGCCTTTGTCATCAATAAAGTTAGACCTTTGACATCAATGACAATATTTATAAACAATCTCCCCCTTTTTCATTGATGGCAAACTCAAAATAAAACTACCACATCCTAAAACTTATACTACACATGCCAACCTACACATACTACCAACAAAAAAACATACAGTAAATCCCCCTTACTGTAGCATCATGTACCTATTCCTATACTTCTCCCCCTTTTACATCAATGGAAAAGGTTCTATCCTAGAGCTAACAATTAGCTCCTCCTCAACTGATGCTAAAACTCAATGATAGGAAGTAAAATAAATTAATCCCAGCTTCTCTCATAGATACTCAAATATGTCTTTTAGTAGTGCCTTTGTGAAAATATCTACAATCTATTCTATAGTATTGATATATTCTAACTTAACCTATTGATCTATAACCTACTCTCTCAAGAAGTGATATCTAATAGGGATATGTTTTATTCTTGAATGCATCACTAGATTCTTAGAAATATTAATAGCACTTGTGTTATCACAAAAAAAAGAGATAGGTTCATCATATATTACCTTGATGTCTTTTAAAGTTTTCTTCATCCAAAGCACTTGAGTATAACACAACACTACTTAAATATATTCTACTCTAGCTATAGAAAGTGATATTGAGTTTTAATTCTTACATAGCCAAGATACTAAGCTATCACTAATAAAGAATGCTCCTCCACTTGTACATTTTTAGTCATCCAAAAAACCTACCCAATTTGAATCTATATAAATAACCAAAGTGAAATATCTACCTGTGGGACACCACAATCTATAATTCAATGTCGCCTTAACATATCTAAATATTCTCTTCACTAATTGAACATGACTCTCCTTTGGGGCTGCCTGATATCTTGTAACCATGCCTACTACATCCATGATGTTTGGCTTTGATGATATCAAGTATAAAAGACTATCAATCATATATCTATGAAAATATTGATCTACAATAGGTGAATCTTCATCCTAACATTATTCCTTGTACCCATTGGTGTGCTAATTGGTGCACAATCTTCAAAACCATTTTTTTCAATATTTCTTGGCATATTTATTTTGAGAAATGAAAATTCCTTTCTCTTATTGAAATATTTTTAACCCTTAGAAAAATGAAAATTATCCAAGCATAGACACCTCAAATTCTTTTTGCATATTATCAAAAAATTCTTTTGTCATCTTTTCAATATTTCCTCCAAATATTATGTCATCAACATAGACCACAATAATTAACTAATGCTCACCTTTTATTTTGATATAGAGATTAATGTTAGTAAAACATCTCTTAAAACCTTGATCTTATAGGTACTTATCAATCCTTGCATACCAAGCTCTGGGAGTTTATTTCAATCCATATAGTGATTTCTTTAATCAACATACATAGCTACTATCATTTGATAGAATAAATCCTTTAGGTTGCTCAATGTAGACCTCTTCTTCTAGATTCTCATTCAAGAAATTAGACTTGACATCCATCTAAAACACTTTGAAATCTTAAACACTACATATGCAAGAAACATTCTAATAGCCTCTAGCCTTGCCACTGGTGCAAAAGTTTCTTCAAAATATATACCCTCAATTTGAGCATATCCTTTACATACTAACCTTACTTTATTCCTAATAACTTCACCATCTGCATTCAACTTATTTTTATATACCCCTTTTTCTCCTATAACATTTTGATCTTTTGGTCTAGGCACTAATTCCCAAGCATCATTCTTTTCTAACTAATTTAATTCTTCATCCATTGTTTTAACCCAATGCTCATCATGTCTAGCTTCTAAAAAGTTCAAGACTGAGTTTTGGATAACAAAGAAAAATTAACTTGCTTAGATTCACTTACCATCATCCTTATGGTGTGAACTCCTTCATTTATGTTCCCTATGATGTCACTCTCATTATGATTTATTTAGACATATTTAGATGGGGTCTTAGTGTCCTTTTATTCCTTATTCTCATCTTCATCTTATTATTTAAAATCTTCTTTAGTGATTTTAAGAGTGTCTAATAAATCATTGGTTCTTTGTGCTACATCTTTATCTATCCTGACACTTGTAATTTCAACTATCTTCTTAATTCCTTTGTTATAACATTTATAAGATTTAATTTTTTAAGAATATCCAAGAAATATACCTTCATCTGTTCTAGATTCAAACTTACCCAAATTTTAATCAATTCTCTTCAAGAAGCATCTACTATTGAAAACTCTAAAATAATCAATAGTAGTTGGTTTGTATTTCCATAGCTCTTAGGGAGTCTTGTCACTATTGACTCTCAACGATACTCTATTTTGGATATTTACTTATGTTCGTACTACCTCTCTCCAATATTTATTTGGTATCTTGGATTCATTTAGCATCATCCTTGCCATCTCCTAGACTATTTTGTTTTTCTGCTCAACTACTCCATTTTTTTGTGGAGTTATGGCTAATAAATAATGTTTCTTATCCCATGGTCTTCACAATACTCAATAAAATTATCTAACATGAATTCTCCTCCTCAATATGATCTTAGGCACTTAATCTTTAAACTATTTTTATTTTCAACTAAGTCCTTAAATGCTTTAAAGTGGCTGAAAGCTTCTAATGTTTCTTCAAAAACATCAACCAAGTTATACATGTAAAATCATCAATAATCAATATGAAGTATTTCTCACCTTGAGTACTTTTAGTTCTTGTAGGTCCATATAGATCAATATGAACAAGTTCTCACATTTGAGTGGTCGAGTATTATTTTATATTGAACCATCTTCTAACCTGCTTCCCATGCTAACATGGTTCACAAAGCATGTTGGAGGCCTTTGTAATCTTTATAAAATATATAACTACTTGATTCTTGCTAATGTTGACAAGATTGTGAAAATTTATGTCTCCCATTCTCTTGTGCCACAACTAACTTTCCTCAACCTGACTCAAACAACATTTCTAATTTTTGATATCTGATAACACATATAAATTGTTACATGCCCTTTGAGATTTTAAATCAACACATCTAAATATTTTATCCTAATTTCACAACCTTATACATAAAAATTTAATGTATTTCCTTGATTACATATTTGACTTACACTTAATAAAATATGATTAAGGCCTTCTACATATAGAACATTTTCAGTCTTAGTTATACCATTACCCAAACTTAATGTACCTTTTTTGGCTATTCTAGTAGTGGTATTATCTTTGAACTTCATTGTGCGACCATTGATATTCATTAGAGTTATAAAATTAATCTTGTCTCTTATCATGTGCCTCAAACATCCACTATCAATGAACCATGGATTTTCATCATTTCTTCCATGCAAAGCTGTCTAGACTAACATAGACTTTTTATGTTGTTTCTTCTACCATGAACCTGTCTGAAATTTATTCTTGATGAATGGATCCTTGAAATTTTTTTCCTTATTGTTTGACTCAAACATGCTTCTACAATTTTAAGCTATGTTTTCAAAATTGTTACACTTGTAACACACTATGGCCTCCTCATCAAAGCCTGATAGAAGAGAAAAAGAGTTGTGGATTCTGCTTGAATCTACATGATTTTCCTTCTCCTTATTTCTAAAATTATTATCTCTTTTAAATAAATTATTCCTTATTCTCATCTTCATCTTATTATTTAAAATCTTCTTTAGTGATTTTAAGAGTGTCTAATAAATCATTGGTTCTTTGTGCTACATCTTTATCTATCCTGACACTTGTAATTTCAACTATCTTCTTAATTCCTTTGTTATAACATTTATAAGATTTAATTTTTTAAGAATATCCAAGAAATATACCTTCATCTGTTCTAGATTCAAACTTACCCAAATTTTAATCAATTCTCTTCAAGAAGCATCTACTATTGAAAACTCTAAAATAATCAATAGTAGTTGGTTTGTATTTCCATAGCTCTTAGGGAGTCTTGTCACTATTGACTCTCAACGATACTCTATTTTGGATATTTACTTATGTTCGTACTACCTCTCTCCAATATTTATTTGGTATCTTGGATTCATTTAGCATCATCCTTGCCATCTCCTAGACTATTTTGTTTTTCTGCTCAACTACTCCATTTTTTTGTGGAGTTATGGCTAATAAATAATGTTTCTTATCCCATGGTCTTCACAATACTCAATAAAATTATCTAACATGAATTCTCCTCCTCAATATGATCTTAGGCACTTAATCTTTAAACTATTTTTATTTTCAACTAAATCCTTAAATGCTTTAAAGTGGCTGAAAGCTTCTAATGTTTCTTCAAAAACATCAACCAAGTTATACATGTAAAATCATCAATAATCAATATGAAGTATTTCTCACCTTGAGTACTTTTAGTTCTTGTAGGTCCATATAGATCAATATGAACAAGTTCTCACATTTGAGTGGTCGAGTATTATTTTATATTGAACCATCTTCTAACCTGCTTCCCATGCTAACATGGTTCACAAAGCATGTTGGAGGCCTTTGTAATCTTTATAAAATATATAACTACTTGATTCTTGCTAATGTTGACAAGATTGTGAAAATTTATGTCTCCCATTCTCTTGTGCCACAACTAACTTTCCTCAACCTGACTCAAACAACATTTCTAATTTTTGATATCTGATAACACATATAAATTGTTACATGCCCTTTGAGATTTTAAATCAACACATCTAAATATTTTATCCTAATTTCACAACCTTATACATAAAAATTTAATGTATTTCCTTGATTACATATTTGACTTACACTTAATAAAATATGATTAAGGCCTTCTACATATAGAACATTTTCAGTCTTAGTTATACCATTACCCAAACTTAATGTACCTTTTTTGGCTATTCTAGTAGTGGTATTATCTTTGAACTTCATTGTGCGACCATTGATATTCATTAGAGTTATAAAATTAATCTTTTCTCTTATCATGTGCCTCAAACATCCACTATCAATGAACCATGGATTTTCATCATTTCTTCCATGCAAAGCTGTCTAGACTAACATAGACTTTTTATGTTGTTTCTTCTACCATGAACCTGTCTGAAATTTATTCTTGATGAATGGATCCTTGAAATTTTTTTCCTTATTGTTTGACTCAAACATGCTTCTACAATTTTAAGCTATGTTTTCAAAATTGTTACACTTGTAACACACTATGGCCTCCTCATCAAAGCCTGATAAAAGAGAAAAAGAGTTGTGGATTCTGCTTGAATCTACATGATTTTCCTTCTCCTTATTTCTAAAATTATTATCTCTTTTAAATAAATTATTCCTTATTCTCATCTTCATCTTATTATTTAAAATCTTCTTTAGTGATTTTAAGAGTGTCTAATAAATCATTGGTTCTTTGTGCTACATCTTTATCTATCCTGACACTTGTAATTTCAACTATCTTCTTAATTCCTTTGTTATAACATTTATAAGATTTAATTTTTTAAGAATATCCAAGAAATATACCTTCATCTGTTCTAGATTCAAACTTACCCAAATTTTAATCAATTCTCTTCAAGAAGCATCTACTATTGAAAACTCTAAAATAATCAATAGTAGTTGGTTTGTATTTCCATAGCTCTTAGGGAGTCTTGTCACTATTGACTCTCAACAATAATCTATTTTGGATATTTACTTATGTTCGTACTACCTCTCTCCAATATTTATTTGGTATCTTGGATTCATTTAGCATCATCCTTGCCATCTCCTAGACTATTTTGTTTTTCTGCTCAACTACTCCATTTTTTTGTGGAGTTATGGCTAATAAATAATGTTTCTTATCCCATGGTCTTCACAATACTCAATAAAATTATCTAACATGAATTCTCCTCCTCAATATGATCTTAGGCACTTAATCTTTAAACTATTTTTATTTTCAACTAAATCCTTAAATGCTTTAAAGTGGCTGAAAGCTTCTAATGTTTCTTCAAAAACATCAACCAAGTTATACATGTAAAATCATCAATAATCAATATGAAGTATTTCTCACCTTGAGTACTTTTAGTTCTTGTAGGTCCATATAGATCAATATGAACAAGTTCTCACATTTGAGTGGTCGAGTATTATTTTATATTGAACCATCTTCTAACCTGCTTCCCATGCTAACATGGTTCACAAAGCATGTTGGAGGCCTTTGTAATCTTTATAAAATATATAACTACTTGATTCTTGCTAATGTTGACAAGATTGTGAAAATTTATGTCTCCCATTCTCTTGTGCCACAACTAACTTTCCTCAACCTGACTCAAACAACATTTCTAATTTTTGATATCTGATAACACATATAAATTGTTACATGCCCTTTGAGATTTTAAATCAACACATCTAAATATTTTATCCTAATTTCACAACCTTATACATAAAAATTTAATTTATTTCCTTGATTACATATTTGACTTACACTTAATAAAATATGATTAAGGCCTTCTACATATAGAACATTTTCAGTCTTAGTTATACCATTACCCAAACTTAATGTACCTTTTTTGGCTATTCTAGTAGTGGTATTATCTTTGAACTTCATTGTGCGACCATTGATATTCATTAGAGTTATAAAATTAATCTTGTCTCTTATCATGTGCCTCAAACATCCACTATCAATGAACCATGGATTTTCATCATTTCTTCCATGCAAAGCTGTCTAGACTAACATAGACTTTTTATGTTGTTTCTTCTACCATGAACCTGTCTGAAATTTATTCTTGATGAATGGATCCTTGAAATTTTTTTCCTTATTGTTTGACTCAAACATGCTTCTACAATTTTAAGCTATGTTTTCAAAATTGTTACACTTGTAACACACTATGGCCTCCTCATCAAAGCCTGAGAGAAGAGAAAAAGAGTTGTGGATTCTGCTTGAATCTACATGATTTTCCTTCTCCTTATTTCTAAAATTATTATCTCTTTTAAATAAATTATTCCTTATTCTCATCTTCATCTTATTATTTAAAATCTTCTTTAGTGATTTTAAGAGTGTCTAATAAATCATTGGTTCTTTGTGCTACATCTTTATCTATCCTGACACTTGTAATTTCAACTATCTTCTTAATTCCTTTGTTATAACATTTATAAGATTTAATTTTTTAAGAATATCCAAGAAATATACCTTCATCTGTTCTAGATTCAAACTTACCCAAATTTTAATCAATTCTCTTCAAGAAGCATCTACTATTGAAAACTCTAAAATAATCAATAGTAGTTGGTTTGTATTTCCATAGCTCTTAGGGAGTCTTGTCACTATTGACTCTCAACAATACTCTATTTTGGATATTTACTTATGTTCGTACTACCTCTCTCCAATATTTATTTGGTATCTTGGATTCATTTAGCATCATCCTTGCCATCTCCTAGACTATTTTGTTTTTCTGCTCAACTACTCCATTTTTTTGTGGAGTTATGGCTAATAAATAATGTTTCTTATCCCATGGTCTTCACAATACTCAATAAAATTATCTAACATGAATTCTCCTCCTCAATATGATCTTAGGCACTTAATCTTTAAACTATTTTTATTTTCAACTAAATCCTTAAATGCTTTAAAGTGGCTGAAAGCTTCTAATGTTTCTTCAAAAACATCAACCAAGTTATACATGTAAAATCATCAATAATCAATATGAAGTATTTCTCACCTTGAGTACTTTTAGTTCTTGTAGGTCCATATAGATCAATATGAACAAGTTCTCACATTTGAGTGGTCGAGTATTATTTTATATTGAACCATCTTCTAACCTACTTCCCATGCTAACATGGTTCACAAAGCATGTTGGAGGCCTTTGTAATCTTTATAAAATATATAACTACTTGATTCTTGCTAATGTTGACAAGATTGTGAAAATTTATGTCTCCCATTCTCTTGTGCCACAACTAACTTTCCTCAACCTGACTCAAACAACATTTCTAATTTTTGATATCTGATAACACATATAAATTGTTACATGCCCTTTGAGATTTTAAATCAACACATCTAAATATTTTATCCTAATTTCACAACCTTATACATAAAAATTTAATGTATTTCCTTGATTACATATTTGACTTACACTTAATAAAATATGATTAAGGCCTTCTACATATAGAACATTTTCAGTCTTAGTTATACCATTACCCAAACTTAATGTACCTTTTTTGGCTATTCTAGTAGTGGTATTATCTTTGAACTTCATTGTGCGACCATTGATATTCATTAGAGTTATAAAATTAATCTTGTCTCTTATCATGTGCCTCAAACATCCACTATCAATGAACCATGGATTTTCATCATTTCTTCCATGCAAAGCTGTCTAGACTAACATAGACTTTTTATGTTGTTTCTTCTACCATGAACCTGTCTGAAATTTATTCTTGATGAATGGATCCTTGAAATTTTTTTCCTTATTGTTTGACTCAAACATGCTTCTACAATTTTAAGCTATGTTTTCAAAATTGTTACACTTGTAACACACTATGGCCTCCTCATCAAAGCCTGATAGAAGAGAAAAAGAGTTGTGGATTCTGCTTGAATCTACATGATTTTCCTTCTCCTTATTTCTAAAATTATTATCTCTTTTCCAATAGTCTATTTTATTATGACCATAACCATTTAAATAAAATAAAAAACCATGAAAATGAAACCTATTTTGAATTGTGTATCTTTGACTTGGTTGTCTTTTGTATCTCTGTTCCTTCCATCCTTTTTTGTTTGAGATCTCTTCTACATTATTAAATTCTTACCTTTTTATTTCCTCTTTTGTAAGGGCTTCAACATAGCTCTTTTTATTTTCAAATCTGATACCTATTTTATTTGATATTGATTTTTAACTTTCTAATATCTCATTCAACGTGTTAGTGTTATTCTCAAATTTTGAATCATTGACTACTTTATTTATTTTCTCAATATCTTATTTTAAAGAGGAAATTTAAATAACATAATTTTCATATTCTTCACTTACTTTTTTTAATTAAGATGTTAGATTTTCTTTAGTCTTTTTATCTTCTTCAATGTGTGCTTGTAGATATTCAATTATTTGCTTTGATGTCTTTTCATTTTTCTCAATCTGGAGCTTCAATATTTGATTGTTATTCTCAAGATATTTTAATTATTATAAGAAAAAAATGAGTTCTGCTTCTAGATTCACCCCAACTTCATCATGTTATTCTTCTTGATCATCTATACTTTTGCTTATGGAGGCATCTTCATGTATGTTCATGAATAGAATCTCTTCTTCATCTGAGTCATTGACTCCACTATCTTCAACTGACCTAGGATCTTTAGAATATAAAATATTCTTCTTGAATCCCTTATTGAATTTGCCTTTGAAGTTCTTCTTGTATGTAGGATTTACTTCTTCATTGTCACCTTTAATATTATCTAGGCACTTAGCTACAAAATGTCCAATCTTACCACATTTAAAAAAAAATTAATGGTAACTTTCCTTGATATTTACCTATGCCCTTTTTAGGCTTGAGGATGAATAGAGATCCATTTTCATCTTCCTCATCACTAGATCTATCACTTGATTCTGAATCTTAGCCTTGTCTTTCTTCGATGTCTTGAAAGTAGCTTCCCTCTTTTAGCATTTTTCTTGTTTGGTCCACATCTCATTTGTCATAATAATACCATTTAGTTCATCCATATTTATCTTGGATAGATCATTCATCTCCTCAATTTCAAAAAGCTTTGCATCATATCTCAATGGTAGAGATCTCAAAAAAATTTGTACCACCACTAACTCTTTTAAATTTTCTACATGACCTTAAATTTGATTAACTATTTGATCAACTTGCAAAAGATAACTTGATATATTTTATTCCTCTTCCATATTCAAACTTTAAAACTATCTTCTAAAATTGTGGATCTTAGCTTGTTGAAACTTTCTATTATCTTTGTAAATATTCGAAAGCTTTACCCATGTTTCATGAGAAAATTTGCATTGCATAGCTTTAAAAAAGTCTGATTCACATAAACCACATAAAATATCATTTAAAGCTTTAGAATTATTTTCACTTGTTGCCTTTTTCATAGGAGTAGTTACAAGTGTCTATGGCTCTTTGTATTCCTCCATCACTACTTGACAAATATCAAATACAAAGGCCATCAACTAAGTCCTCATCTTATTCTCCAAAAGGAATAATTTGTCCCATTAAACAAAGGTCCCTTATTTATAGAAAAACCTTCATGTGATCTAGCCATCATGCTTTCACCAATCTACCTTCAAGTTGTTTCAATATTTTCTAAAGAACCTACTTTGATACCAATTGTTAAGCATAGGATATACTAGGGGGTGAATTAGTATATCATATATCTTATAAAACATTTACTTAATCAAACTCTACTTAACCATACATTCAAGATATGCAATAAAACTAAAACAATAACATCCACCACACAAGAGAGAGAGAGACACACACTAGATTTTTATGTGGAAACCCAATGTTTTAAAAACCATAGAGAACAATCTCAAGTATATGAATGATCACCAAATCAAATTACAAAGTTCGTAAGCATCAACTTTCAAGAGCACCAACCCCTTTACTGAGCACCAACAAAAAACTATTTATGAGCACCAACCCATAAGAGCACCAATCCCTCTTATGTAAAACACAATTATATCTCAGTGTTGATTTCTTAACAAATGATAGAACTCTACAATATCTCTTTTTATTTTATCCTCTTTTCTTATATAAAACAATTATAAACCATGCACACTCTTTCATCTTTAAAATGGCTTCCCAAGCCTCCTTTCATAGCTTTCCAAATGACCTTTGGAATTCACCCTTTATGACTCTTCAATCCACATAGAAAATGGTGCCAAACTTGTATGACCCTTTTAATCTTTTCATTTTAAAAGTCACATGGTGACCCTTCATGAACAAATGTGTCCTTTCCCCTTTTATCTTTATCTTTGTGACTTTTCAAATTCTTCAAGGTGACCCTTCATGAAAAAATGTGCCCTTCCTCTTTTGTCTTCACTTGGTGACTCTTTAAATTCCTTAAGATGACACTTCATGGGAAAATTCATCCTTTCCCTAATTTGTATTTACCTCGTGAATATTTGATTTCTTCATGGGCCCTCTTTTGACTTTATGTAACCAAAACTATATTCATTAATATTAAATAAATATCAACAAACTTTAGCCAAAATATGAACATTAAAAACACTTTTAGACATTAAATACTATGGGACCTTTGACATCAATAAAGTTAGACCTTTGACATCAATTGAAATATTTCAAACACAAGATCTAAGCAATGATTAGGTGTTGGTATTAAGCTAGTTAATCTACATTGAAAGAAATTGTTATTAACATATAAACTCCAATTCCCATGCACTAACAATAGATCAGAGTATAAGGCCATGATTCTAGGATTAGATTTTTCCCTAAATAACAATGTCAAAAAATTATTGGTATACATAGAATCTATACTTGTGATTAACTAGGTCAAAAATAAATATCAATGCAAATTGTCATATTTAAATAAGTACAAACATAGAGCTTGGGATATAATTGAATCATTTGAATCTTTTAACATATTGGCCATTCCAAGAAAATAAAACTAAGATGTTGATTCATTGGCTTCCTCAGTAGAAAAGTTAGCACCCTTATAAGAGTCAAAAGTGTAAAAGTTCTCTATTAAATTGGTACCCTATCCTTCAATACTAGATAATGTTGAAAATTTTAAAGTGTTTAATGATGAATAATAGATTGTTTAGTTTTTGATAAATTCAAGATAGTTTGATCCTCAAATAATTGATGATGAGGAAAGAATCCATATCTTCCATGAATAATTAGATGAAGAGGATGTTATCTAGCTTATGGAGAATAATCTCCCATTAGAGATATTCACCATAGAAAGGACATTTGACATGTATCCTCAAACATAACTATAGAGGCAAATCAATGTTAATAAATCTAAATTTATCTTGGAAAATTTAGGTGATGAGAGGAACACAAAATTAGTTAATATTGGCTTAAGCTACACACCAAATAAAAGACAAAAGGTTAAGGAACTAATTATCAGGTATGAATATGTAATTACATAGACCTATGATGACTTAAGGATATTCAATCCTAAATTCATCACCCATATAATTCCACTCAGGCCTAATCATAAAACATTTAAGCAAAGGTAAAGTCTAATCAAGCCCATCCTAGAACTATTGATCTAGAAAGGGGTAGAGAAGCTACTAAGTTCCCAAATATTTTTTCCCATTAGGAATTAAACTTGGGTCACTAATCTAGTTATGATCAATAAGAAGAGTGGTGAAATCAAATTATGTGTTAACTTTAGGAATCTGAATAAGTCTTATGAGAAGGATAATTATTTTATGCCCTCCCTAGATGAGGAAATACAAATTTTGAGTGAGTTTAAAATGATGTCTTTCTTAGACAAATTTTATGATTATAATCAAGTACTATTAGAATTAGAGGATAGTCTCAAAAATAAATTTAAAACAAAATGGGAAACATACACATACAAACAAATGCCATTTGTGATAATCAAAGTTGGAGTTATTTTTTAAAGAGTGATGGATCATGAATTCTAGGGATTGATAGGAAAGTGCATAATCATATACATGCATGATCTCACCATTTTATCTAAAAATAGATCTAATCATATAGATCACCTTTAGTCAATTTTTGAAAGGTATAATAAATTTGGTATATCACTAAACCCCAAAAAGAGTATATTTGGCATTACTGAAGGCAAACTATTAGACCACATTATTAATAAATATGAGATCACCATTGACCCATACATAATTGAAGGATTTCAAAAATAATTTTTCCAAACATAAAAAAGGAGCTCAAGTCCTTCTTTGGGAAGATAAATTTCATGAAGAAATTTATATCAAGATTTGTAGAGATTGTCAGGCCCCTAAACACAATGCTCAAGTAGGATGCCAAAGTGGAATAGATACCTAAAGATAATAAATCTTTCAAACACATAGAAAAGGCTATTTCATAGGCCCCAGTGTTGGTAAGTCTAGATTTCACTAAGGAAGTTTTCTTGTATTCATTTGCCTCAAAGCATACCATTGCTATTATGTTTATGTCTAAGAAGAAATAAATCAAACACCCCATCAATTTTATGAGCACTAAATTTAAATATGCCAAGCTCAGATACTCCCTAATTTACAAGAATTTTTTTTCCCTTATCAAAGTAATTAATAATTTTAGGAAATACATCCTCTAAAATAAGACCATTGCATACTACTAGAGCCTACCATTAAGCTTATGTTAGGATAGAATTAATTGGGAGAGTGTAGAGGTAAATGGATGGTGAAATTTCAAGATTATGATATTGAAATTAAACTTTCTAGGATCATTAGGGGACAAGGTATTATTCAAATGATGACTAAACTAGACCCATGTATGACCATCGAGGAGGTCTACTAAACACAAGTTTCTTAAGAAGATTATTATTTGGGTATTATTTAGTTCTTACTCACTAAAACATGCCCTCAGGAACTTAAGAGAGAGTAAAAAAAAGCCTTAAGACTCAAATCTACTCATTATATGATTAGGAAAGGAATCCTCTATAGGAAGAACATGAAGGCATCTATCTAAGATGTGTGTCATGTAAATAAGCTCAGGAGATCCTAAAAACTTTGTATTATAATATTTGTTAAGGACATCCATCTAGAAATACTATAGCCCAAAAAATACTCAAAATAGGTTATTATTGGCCAATGGTCTTTAAGGATGATCACTTCTACATGAGGATATTTAATGAATTCCATGTCCTATAAAAAAGAGAGGTACATGCATTAATGTTATTATAACCAATGATTTAAGGTAGGACTTTCACCGAATGGGACTTGGATTTCATTGGTGTTATAAAACTAAATTCCTCAGTTGGGCATAGATTTATGCTCATTACTATAGATTATTTCACCACATGGACTGAGGTAGTAGATAATAAGAACTTAAGAGCCCAAGATGTGATCAATTTCCTTAAAGATAATATCATAACCAACTTTGGTACACCTATTTATTTGGTTTGTAACAATGGCCTAGCATTTCAATCAATTAAGTTTACCGAATAGGCCCATGACAGTAAGATCACAATGAGTTCATCTTCCACTTACTACCCACAAGGGAATAGATTGGATGAGTCAAACAAATAGAAAATCATATATTCTATCAATAATTAAACTATAGATAATCCCAAGGAGTGACATCTCTTACTAAAATATGCACTCTAGGTAGATTGGACTTGGTATAAATAGGTTCTTAATAATTCACCATATCTACTGGTTTATGGGAAACAACTAGTGTTCCCAATCATGATGAATCTACCAACATATAAATTTATGAAATAATACATAGATCCCAATGAAAAAATAGAGTCCATATTATTGGATATAATTGAAATGGAACATTCCAAGAATGAAGCATTATAAAACTTTATCAAATATTGGGACATAATCAAAAGATGGTTTGATAATAAATAAAAATTCAAAGCATTCAAGATTTTTGACCTGGTGCTATTATGGGACAAATCCCATGATAATAAAGGAATGAATAGCATGTTCACCCTACTGTGGATAGGACCCTATCAAATCTATGTGATTTTGAGTAATAATGCATTTCATTTAAGAGACCTCCAAGGTAACGATTTGACATATCCAGTCAATGGATAACTTCTAAAATATTACTTAATGTAATCCATTTAGAGAATTTTTTGAGTAACTATGGATATTATGGTAGAGGTAGGAGGAGTTTATATTTACTTTATTGGTTAGTTTCCTTCTTTCAATTATTTGATTTCATTAGATTAGTCCTTGATTTCTAGATTAGCCATATTTTTATTTAGGTAGTTTAATTTGTTTAATTTATTGGTTTATTCCAAGCAGTTTTATTTATTTATAAGATAATTTCTCTTTGATTTACTAAAAATCTAGTTGATCACTCTTGGTATAGTAAAACAATAGCCTGTGTGTTTTGAATCCAACTAAAATCAGAAGTTTTTGCATTTTGTAGTTCATAATTATTAATCTAGGAAATCAATGAGAGAGTTATCCATGACTATGTCCCAAAAATAATGATTCCAACAAGTATGTAAAAGTTGTTCCCAAAATTTTGTGAAAATTTATAAATCTCTCCTTATCCCTTTGGTTAAATGCACATAAAATTATAATACTTGTTTGAGGTGATAACTATTGACATGGGTAGAATTTGACAAGGACATTTTGATTAACCAAAATTTTACTAAGACCATCTTGTGATGGTCATATTATTCCCTATTTTTTTCAAAAAAAAGAATATATAATAAAAATAAAATGCATAATCCAAAATTCCAAAAGAAAATCAATGAGGATTATAATCTTACATGATAAAATAAGAATAATGTATCACGCATCATGAAAAATATGAAGAAATAGAGAAGATATGATCAAAGGTATCGTTATATAGGCTATGGATTCCTAGCTAGAAGTAGATCAATTCTTGACCTCCCTAATGTCTATGCACCAAATACCCAATCAGAATAAAACCTACATCTCACCCCATGTCTTTTCTTAAAACCCTTTGACAAGAAATAAAGAATATCACTTTCCCACACATAGGTCTAAAGTATAAGTGAAGTTAGTATATTTCATGGAATCATTAAGAGACTTTTTTATGTTTCTAATTTATTCATATCTTTTATCATGGTTCATGGTTGATATTGGGATTGTAAAACTAGAGATTTTGGGCTCTTGAAAAATTGAGAGTATTCACCCTTATAAGTCATAATTTGGTGTATTTAACACACCCCACCTATGTTTTTAGAGAAAATTAGGGACTCCACTTTTTGGTTTTTTAGAAGAATTACTCATTATTTGGATCATGTATGTGTTTGGGGCTAATTTTTACTAGTTGTAGAAACTTAATAGTATGAACATCAGATCATGTATGGTACACCTATTTTCCAAGTTGAAAGGACCTATTGAAACTAATCTATTAATGACTTTTTTAGATGAAATTATATGTATGATATATGTTTGGATACTTTTGGTCTTCTACATTTTTGTCTTCAAAGTTTCTTCTTTAGGAACCTTTTTGTTTGGCATTATAGATAATTTTATTTTTTGAAATTTTGGTCTTTAGAGACTTTCACTCATAAACTTTCCTTTAGGAAAATTCTTTCATTTTATTTTGATCATCAACTTTCTATTAAGGCAAATTCATTCAGAGGGTTTATATTTAAGAACTTTGGTCTTTAGAAGCTTTACTTCAAAAACTTTAGTCTTTGGGAGGTTTTCTTTAGAAACTTTCCTCTTCAACAAATTTCATTTGAAAGGTTTATGATTTGGGAAATTTTTATGTGGTAACTTCCTCCCAAATGACCATCTCTCTAAATATTACTTATCCTTTGGGAACTTTTCATTCAATGGATTTTAAATAAATTCTTTTAGAAAAAAATTATCCAAAGAGCATTATGTTGTTCACGGTCTTTCACATAAATAATAGGCTCACAACATCATTATATTAGGCATGAAGGTAAAGCTCAACTTCCCTAACTAAACCATATAATGACAAATGTTATAAGGAAAAGGCAACATCATATCACCCCACATGAACAAACATCCTACATGGCATGTACACTAGGACTAGGTGGATAAGTTCAAGTTGAATGAGGATGATAAGCTCATAGACATTAGAGATTAATGGTGCATGAACTAAATTAAATGCATAAATATATAAAATCAAGCCCCTCAACTAATTACACCTCATTTGGTTTTCAATAGCTCAAGTTAACTTATCCTTATACAATCTCAAAAGCCCTAGATGTGACTAGAATGACTTGTAACTCAATTTTATTTTTTTACACTATCATATTTGAAAGCTTCCATTGCACCAACATTCATCAACAACAATGGTGTCTTAATTTAGGTCATACAAGGGACCTTGAACACCCTCTAGGTTTTCCATCAAGGACTCTATTGAATACTTGGACATGGTTTTTGATGTAACTATGTTCAACAGCATGTATGTCAATTAATTATCTCTATGGGAGGTCATAGAGAACGTTGATACATTCTCATTAGAATAAGACATCTCAGTCAAGAAGAAACAACTTAAAATAGACCTAATCCCATTGAATTTACATGCCCCTCACTATTTAGTTAACAAATCAAAAGTCATGCCATGTATAGACTTGTTGGATGCCTTTTCTTCAAAGGTAAAATTATAGATAGTGGTTATCTACACTATGTTATTAATAACATAGTTATGGCATATATCTATGGAGATGCATTCATGAGGTATCTAAGCCTCCCTATTCTAGATGTTACATTTGACTTACATACTATAGTCACTTAGAATAAAAGCAACAATGTGGAGTGAGCATTAGGGAAGTTTCTTATCCTAGGTAAGATATTCACTATCAAAGAACATACCAATAATCCCATCCTTATCACCCAATTGAGGATGAAAATTCACATAAGCATGGAATTGTTAAAATAACTCTTTGGTCACCATAGCATACACTTCCTACATATAGAATGGGTACCACTGGTGGACCTACTCATTACTTCAAAGCACACCTATGCATTAGGGGAGGTCATTATTTTCTACCTACATGATAAAATTCCTCACAAGGATAAGAGGCCCTAAGGGGGGAATTTTTATATGATGTTATACCTATTACATGTAGTCATGGGAACTATGTATAAGCATAATGGGGTTTTATGGAGTCATAACCCTAATTTTATTAAGAATAGAATATGTGAACTTTATTTTTTTTGTCTACATATATGCATATGTTAAGAAAATTTCCATAATAGTAGAGGACCTCTACCCTCAAGTTTGGATGGCCATTCATGGCTAGCCTATGGATAGGATATCACCCAATATTACCAAAACAATCATAAATTTGGGAGACTATTGGCACTACCCTAATTATATAGTCATCATAGTTGTTGGGCATATGGTAGAACCTCTTCATCTCCCTAAGTTTATCCTAAAAAAATTGGATGAATAAGAAATTTCCTTCCAAATATGGAATGGTAAAGGTGAATATCTAATAAATAAAAAGAAAGTCACTTTCAAAATTCCCATATCACTATTGTGAGGATGCAATATACTTTTAGGAGGCATTTTAAGGAAGTTAAGAATGCATGGAAAGTTTATGCATTGGCCACTCGGCCCCATATGGTTTGGGACCCCTATGGGAGAGTACAACAAAATATTCATAGCCTTGGAATCTAATACAAACATGAGTTGTTTGTCCATGAATTCCTATTCCTTAACACCAAGGATGATGAGGAATTAAAAGAAAGAGCAGTAACTCCAGGCTTAAGTGAAGACTTATTGAGGGTGATATAATAAAACCCCTCCCTTATACTCATTCAAGCTAAATTTATGATCCCACTACCAACAAGATGGATATGATCTAACTTCTATATTGGTAGACCTTACCAATAACTAGTAAACCAAGGTCAAGATCCCTAATAACCATCTAGTGTGATGACAACTCATTAAGAGAAAGATCAAGTTATGGGAGAAACACCATCTACTAAAAAATAAGAGTAAGAGATAGTAGAGACACCAAATACTACATAGGAATAATACAAATAGATTTCTTCATTTCAAGCATCAACTATTGACCTAAGGAGAGTTAAATAGGAACTATCAGAGGAGATAACACAAGAAAAGAAAAAAACAAGTAAGGAAGAGGTAGAGATCATTTGATTGTATTATTTTTATGAATAATAAATGACACCTATTATGTTGTATTTAATATCCCTAACATCTATTATGACTCTCCCTCCTCTTACCAAATAGATTAATTATCCACAAGTTGAGAAAATAATATTGTGTTGTTAAATGAAACCAAGGGGGGAGAGACCTCAGACCCCATTCATGGAAGTAATTGGAGGAAAGGAACAAATTGTAGTATAAGGTGATCCAACTTAATATGTGGATGAGGAAGAGATATAGCAAGCCAAGGTCTTGAGCTTGCAAACACTAAATCAAAGGCATCCCTCAATGTTGATCAATCTAGTAAGGGTTCTTTCTTCACCACCCCCTAAGCCTTTATTATTTATTATCATTTATGGTTGATTATATGATTAATTTCATAGTTGTCTCCACTTTCATTCTTATGCACTCTTTGTTGGTCTTATTTTTATTTCTCCCACCTCTACTCATCTAATTGTCACTTTTACTTCTCGAGTCATTACCCCTACAGTGTACACTCCTTCAGTATGTATTCCTTTAACCATTTTTATTTACATCCCAACTAGATATACTCCCACTCTTAAAATATCCACCTCTATTACCACAACCACAAAATAATCCATCACTCAAATATTTCCATCCTCTACCCAATTGGGTTCACCACTACCTTATTCAAGACTAGTTTAGACCAAAATAGTGATAACAACTAAAAGGGCCCCCAAAAAAGGCCATTCTATATTCTACACCCCATGAAACAATTCAAGAACATAGACTTATTTAAAATAATTTGTCCCTCAATGCCAAAACTATCCACTGAGACTAAACTTGAGCTTGAGGATCTTGCACATAAATAAAACCAACCATTAGATTCTTCAAAGCTCACTCTTATATATTAGGTCAAGGAGTTAGGATCCTCAACTTATAAGAGGCCCATTATGAATATTATTGAGCTTCCCACTATAATCTAACTTTTTGATAAAGTCGCAACCTCAATCTAGAGGCTCTAGAGAAGAAAAATTAAGAACACTAGAAAAGGGTTAATTTTGGATGAAAGAGAATAAATTTATTCCTATTCAATAATGTAGGACAATAAGAAAGGTAAGTCCCCATACATTGAGGAAATCAAGTCCTATATGGATACCCATAATAAGGAAATAATGGACATCCATGAGGGAATGGATATGGCCATAAAATAACTAGAAGAAGAGTTGTAAACTCTCAGAGAGTATCAATAGGTTATATGATTTCCCTCAAATATAGAGTAGGATATATAAAATGTGGCACTTAAGTTGTATGAAATTTTGGATACAATTCATTATTTGAGAGTCCAATTGGCTCCACATGTAAATTCAATAAAAAAATTATTTAATCTTTATAGAGAAGATGAAAATATATTGAATTTTTTAGTATTATAGATCTCTAATAAGGCATTCAGCCACCTAGATCTGATGATCCCTCTAAAGGAAAATAATACATTAAATTTAGATATCATCAAAACTCAAGAGGATTGGGATTAGGGGTGTACTATTGAATCTTTGGTAAATAATCTTGTAGAATAAGAAAAGTA
Source organism: Torreya grandis (assembly GCA_037957365.1). Classification (NCBI taxonomy): domain Eukaryota; kingdom Viridiplantae; phylum Streptophyta; class Pinopsida; order Cupressales; family Taxaceae; genus Torreya; species Torreya grandis. The sequence goes on along the minus strand of JARHVA010004290.1, from coordinate 865,878 downwards.
AGCATCATAAATTTTGGGTGAGCTTGAATTAATAGGAGTTCAATATAACAGGAGGAAGTTGGTAGCTCATACCACTTTTGATGAGATGATTTAACAAGTTTTAGATAGTTTTAAATAGATTTTATAAGGACTAATCTTGGAGGACATTGAGTCAAAACTGAGTACAATAAGGAAGAAGGAAATAGAGGTAGAGGTCTTTCAGGTTATCTTTCGAGCCACCAAGACAAAGTATACAAGGTTATTAGAATGAACAAGTTAGGTAATTACCCCTCATCTTCTTGATATGAAATTAATTTATGTGTAACATGATAAGGCATATAATTATTATCAAGAGTTATACATAAAGAATAAATTAATGTCAATGCCACCTAACAATTATACTCCTTAGACCCCACTTTTAGTGCTAGTTACAACACTACTATCAACTTTAGTCCCTTTTGGCTCAATAAATACATCAACAATGCTTCTCAATAAATACATCAACACTATTTCATATTTTATCTCCAACTATAAATCTAGTCTAATCAATGAGTGTATCCCAAAGTATATCTCTAATCACGATATTTTCAACAATAGGCACAACTGTAGTTCCAACAACACCTTTAAAAAATTTTAAGTAGGAATTAATTTATCCTAATTCAAAGGTTATTTTTATGCAATTTTTCATGTAATGATTATAATGAATATTTAAGTTTTTTTATGTCCATGTTGTAATTAAAAAAAATAAATTATAGTATGCATAGGTTGAATTTCTAAGGTATCTATAAGTTATAACATGCAACTAATACTTATGATCTAGCCATTTAGGATGTAATGAAAGTTTTATATATATGGAGGATGAGGTGACCCCTTCCCCAGGTTATTTATATACATGTAAAATAATCTTTTCAAAGGGTGGAAGTTTTAGATCAATATACATGAAGAGATCAAGAGATTGATTGTCACACAATTGCATTTGTTCATTTTTCTTCCTCCTCTGTGTTAATAGAATTTAAGTTTCTTTGTCTATATTAATTTAATAATTCTTAAGTATGCTAATTATAAAGATGAATCTAATAATTTCAATTACTTAATATTGATCTTATATGTGTAATATAAATTGAGTATTGGTATATTTCACTTGTTTAAGTGGTTAGTATAGGTTGAATTGATAATCTAAGATGTGTAGAGGTATATATTTTGGTATAGTCATCTAGTTGTGAGTCATAACTACTATAGACAACTTTTTGGTCTGAGATGTAATATCTTAAATAAGTCTGTGAAACAACATCCCTAAGAAGAGTAACCTTCATTTGAGATTATTATCATATATCTCTTATCTCAGACTGCTAACTGTACTTTTTGATGAGTGTGCATTAGATGCAAATGATAAACATAGGTCTTGGAGATACTTGTCCACCAAAGCAATAGTCTTATAATCCAGTGTTCAAGAGCATAAAACCTTCCTTTTTATCTTAACCTTATTTACCCTTTTGAGTTTCTTTTAGATCTACCCAACTTAGAATAATTCTATACCCATCCAACTCACCTAGTGAATATTTTCATTATATTCCATGCATCCATCCACAAAACTTGGTTAAACAACCCAAAATCTCAATATGTTATTCCATCACCTAGTTGCTTCAATTTCATGCCTATAACTCGTGCCCTGGAGTGGAAAATTGTCCTATATAGATCCAAAAATGTTAGAGGCTACATCATTCAAATGTTATGAGGTGTGTATAAAACCCACATCAATACCTTTACTATTTATTATTGTTCAATTATATTTTTAGTGATGATTACTATTATATGATTCATCAATACATCTATTTATGTATGACACTTCTATGCCCAACATTACATATGTTATATATGCCTTAATTGGCATATACATTACTATGATGCCATAGTTTCTACATATTCACATTATTATACATGGTGTTGTATTCATACATGACATGATATAATTACATTTTATTTTGAGATGATTAACTTACAAAACACATCCCTCATCTCAAAAGGGGGGAATTTTAGTGGGCTTGTCATAGAGACACAAGGCTTTATGAACAAAAAATATTTTTTTTGGAATAAGAGTATAGGTTTTAGAGATTCATAATGGTTCAAATATTAAATGGTTTAGTTACATTTTATATATTTTCACACAAATACAACTTATGGGGGTATATGTCATGCATATGCACTTATTTTTCAGAGAATTAAGTATAGATTCATACACACTAGTGTACATGTGCATGGTTATGGACATAATTTTTAGGAACATGAATTATAGGCTACCACATATACATGAATTTGACATATAGGTTCTAAAATTAAGCAATATGTATATGCATAACACTTTATATCAGTTAGTACATAGTCAGGGAGCATGATATTGGTTCGTGCACATATACACACTTTTAAATTCATGAGGCATGATAGTGGTTCATACACATACACACTATGATAGTTTATATTTTTCAAGTTCAAAAGGGGCATGATACTGACTCATGCACAATTACACATTTTTTAATAATCACTATTATATTTGTTTATTTTTATGAACACTTTTTAAATTCACATTGAGTAGTGAGCAACCTTGAATCTATAAATCCATATATAGTGGTTGATTCATTTTTTTATAGATAATGTATGTTAAGGGAAAAATATTATCAATGGAAATGAAATTAATTACAGTAATCCAATTTTTTTGTTCCTAATTATTTATTATATTTGAGTATTTATTTAGGTCAATACATAACATACATCTCCCCACATATATGAGGGTGGGAACATGTTGTATTCCCAACCTAAGGGCTTTCATAATTAACAAAAATTAGGGTTTGATCACCCTAAATTTATTTATGGCTCAACAATAGGAACTAATATCCAAGTTATTTAATGGAAAACACCTTTCTCCAATTATTTAATAAGGAAGATTCATCTCCAAAAAGTTTCAAGGGTGACATAGTTTTCATCAATGCACATGTGTAATCCTTACTTTCTCTTTCAATTTAAAATTTAAATTTATGGACATTGTCCACCATATGTTTGTTTTAGGTTTTGATTTTGAGTGACCTATATAATTGAAGCTTCCTACCAAAGATAAAGCATGTTGTATACACTTAGGTTTACCTTCTCCTTTTACTCAATTTATATTACTATAATAAAATGGGATAATTTATATATAATAAATAATGGTATTATGTTTTTTATAGTAAAATATTGGCATGCATTTACTACACATGACTTTTACACACAAGTATAGTCCTAACACACCATTATCTCACACATACATGCTACCTTATGAGTTTAAGCCTATCCATTTTATTTTCCACACATATAATAAACATAATGTATATTTAAAATTAGCATACTATATCACATATACATTCTTAT